>OZ008371.1:26192768-26673557 GCA_963931995.1 Phaonia tiefii
TAATTTAATTTAATTTAATTTAATTTAATTTAATTTAATTTAATTTAATTTAATTTAATTTAATTTAATTTAATTTAATTTAATTTAATTTAATTTAATTTAATTTAATTTAATTTAATTTAATTTAATTTAATTTAATTTAATTTAATTTAATTTAATTTAATTTAATTTAATTTAATTTAATTTAATTTAATTTAATTTAATTTAATTTAATTTAATTTAATTTAATTTAATTTAATTTAATTTAATTTAATTTAATTTAATTTAATTTAATTTAATTTAATTTAATTTAATTTAATTTAATTTAATTTAATTTAATTTAATTTAATTTAATTTAATTTAATTTAATTTAATTTAATTTAATTTAATTTAATTTAATTTAATTTAATTTAATTTAATTTAATTTAATTTAATTTAATTTAATTTAATTTAATTTAATTTAATTTAATTTAATTTAATTTAATTTAATTTAATTTAATTTAATTTAATTTAATTTAATTTAATTTAATTTAATTTAATTTAATTTAATTTAATTTGATTTAATTTAATTTAATTTAATTTAATTTAATTTAATTTAATTTAATTTAATTTAATTTAATTTAATTTAATTTAATTTAATTTAATTCAATTCGATTCAGATCAATTCAATTATATTCAATTCAATTCAATTTAATTCATTTCAATTCAATTAAATTAAATTCAATTCAATTCGATTCAGATCAAATCAATTCTATTCAATTCAATTCAATTCTACTCGGTTTAATTCAATTCAATCCATTTCAATTCAGCTTAACTCAATTCAATTCACCAGGAAAGGAGATTTTTTGTTAAAAATTTTCATCTTCAGCCAAGTGATCAACTTGTTGGGATTCATTCAGCGCATTCAGCGAGTGGTCATCGAATGATCAGTTTAGTTTTTAAACTTATTGAACTTTATAAGTATTCGTACTGAGGTCTTTATGCATAATTCAATTACTGCTAACGGTGGCGACTTGATGTTGATCGCTGTCCGAGCACACTTTCAGCTACAGCGGCAACATTTTCCACCGAACACTCTGGACGAGCTGGTACACGAGTCCTGCTGAGAGCCGGATTGACCAACTCGTTTCACAATTGATGAAAAACTCCATTGATCTATCTATTTCTCTCGAATTTATTTCCGAGATTTCTTACAGTTTAAGTTGAAGACTCGTAGCTTTTGCGGAACGTTTTTAATATTTCCCAAATTACTTCAAGCGTACAACAAAAACCTTTCGCAATTTTCCAACCTTTAACTATTAATATGTCACTTCATAAATCTAAAATTGTCCATTTGCTTCGAAATAACTGTTGGTTCAAGATCCAAATTATATATGGCCCACCCTTTATAATAAAAGAACACGATACATTTAAGTAAATAATGAGTGTATCACTCATAAGTCGGTGGTGCAATGGTAGTATGCGAGGCCCTTGTACATGTGTATGTGAATTCGATCAGACCACCTTACATTTCTTTCTACGGCGCTCACACCGCTCAGGGATGACGACACTATCAAGCATTTAGCCATGAAAAATTTTCCCTAAAATACCGTTCGGAACCAGTATAAAATTGTATCTTAATCAGTGAGTATAAAACTAAAACGCGCACAGCTCACTGATTGTGAGAAGCTCTACTCACTCCCTTCAAGAGATGTAATGGGAAACCATTTATTTTACTTATCACTCATACGCTTCCAGCACCCATGTGTTAGCAAACATTGTGTCGCATGATTTATATTAACTGCAAGTAGAGGATAAGTAATACAGTTTTCACCAGTTTCCTCAGTTTTCTGTATTTGAAATTCTTTGTAAAAACTTTTATCCTGTAAACTTTTATAGATAATTATTCTGCCAAGGCAGGTAAGTAATTCCATTACCATTTCATGCAAAGAAAAAGAAAAGTTACATGAAAAATGTCTGACAACTTTGCTGCGTATGAGTAATATTAATTATTAGATACTTACTATATTGCATGTGAGATATACTATCTGTGGGTAATAGTATTTTATAAGTAAAACTGTTACAAAAAAAACGATTTCCCGTTACATCCCATGAAGGGATTAGGGAGAGTTTCTCACAACCAGCGAGCTGTGCGCGTTCTAGTTTTACACTCACTGATTGGGACCTACTATTATAACTAGAAGAAAATACACAACATGTTTCAACGGAATCGGTGTAACTGTCACAGGAAGAAAGTCGTTTCGCAGAGTGGATCTTAATCGAGGATTTTTTCGCTTTATTCCTTTTATTATATATTCATAATCAGTTGATATTATAACGAAGCTAAAACAGAGAATCAAGGCGGACTACTTGGGTGAATTAATTATATTACCTATGTATATTGGAACGAATTAATTATATTACCTCTATATATATTTGGATGGAAAGGTTAACGACCCTTTTTTGTCTAAGCTGCTTGACTTTGATTTAGAATTATAATGTCTCAGCCTCATATCTGAAAGATCTTGAACTAACCGAGAGTTAAAAGGGTGACTCTGTAAGATTGAATTTTTTCAATTTATTGTAATTTTATTTTGTGTAAGTGGCAACTCTGAATTTGTTACCTGTCATATATGTTCATTTCGATTAATAAAATGGAGGGCATTGCTAAAGAACAACGCGTGCCAATTATGAAAACTCATTGCAAAAATTGGGAAAGTTATGGTCGAAAACTTCGAAGAATTTTCCGTCGAGAAAGTGCTGCTAATGTATCAACCACTGGAAGAGTGGCCAAAAAACGTTAAGAAACTGGGTGGGTTATGAACGGTAAGAGTCCTGTGCATCAACCTACTGGTCAATCTCTTGAAAACATTGGAGCTGTAAACGAAAGTATCGCCGATACCCCGAAAACATCAATTCGGCATCGTTCCCAAACTCTTCAAATTGAAGCAATTCGCAGGGAATTATGACAGAAGACCTCCAAATTCATGCAAACAAAATTCAGCTTAAGCGAACCACAGACTGGTCATTCATGAGCATGAACACAAACTATCGTTGATGTTTATTGCCGGTTTACTGCCCTTCTTGATACAAAGTAGGATTGTAATCGAAGTTGTTCGCATCACTATCATGCTCACCAAATTTGTTGGTAATATTTTTTCAAATTCATCAGTCAGACAAAAAGTTATCGACCAAGCTCGAGCTCATGAATGACAAGTCTGTGGTTCGCTTTACTCAGGAGCTCAAACCAGCAGACTATGGAAAGCGCCGGCAGTTGATTCAATAGGTAATGGAGCAAAGTGAATTCAATGTCAGTTTTTCAAAAAAATTCATCTTCTCCGATGAAGCACAATTCCATCTGAATGGCTTCGTGAATATACAAAATTGTCGAGTTTGGGGCTCAGAAAATCCTCATGCAATCCATGAGAAACAAATGCACCCACAACGAGAAACTGTCTGGTGCGGATTTTGGTCAGACGACGTGATTGGGCCTTACCTTTTTGAGGATGAGGCCGAAATTGCATTGACTGTGAATGGCATTCGTTACAGCGAAATGATAACGGAGTTCTTGTGGCCTCAACTGGATTTGGATTTGGACGACATGTAGTTTCAGCCAGAAGATGCCAACTGCTACACCGCGCATGAAACAATCGATTTATTGCAGCAACGATTTCCTGAACAAATTCTGCCTTATTACGAATGTCGTCCTCGTATTTCGACGACGACAGTTTTGTAAATGATTAAAGACAAAGTTGGCGTGTTATCTTTAATCTTTTACAAAACTGTCGTATTCGAAATACGAGAAAGACATTCGTAATAAGGCTGATTATCTCAAGAAATTTTGATGTGAACTGGTCAACCAAGATCATGCGATTTAACGCCGTGCGATTTCTTTCTTTGGGGTTTTGTGAAATCTTGGGTTTATTCCAATAAACCAGAAACAATTTCTGAGGTCAAATCCAAGATCCAACGCGTCATCGGTGAGAAACAGTCACATCTCTGTGAAAAGTCAAAATTTCATGAAAAGAGTAATGACCTATCATCAGAATCGTGGGATCCATTTGACGGATATTTTATTCCAGACTTAACCGGAACATATCCTTTTTTACAACATCTTGGGTTTACGCGAATAAACCTGAAACAATTCCTAAGCTCAAATCCGAAATCCAAAGCGTCATCGGTGAGATACAGCCACATCTCTGTGCAAAAGTCCTGGAAAATTTCATGAAATGAGTAATGGTTTATCATCACAGTCGTGGGATCTATTTGATGGATATTTTATTACATACTTAATCGGAACATGTCTTCTTTACTTCTTTAAAACTTCATGAAAAGTGTGATGGCCTATCATCTGAGTAGTGGGATCCATTTTTCGGATTTTTTATTCCATACTTAATAGGAACATGTCTTCTTTACAACATCTTGGGTTTACGCGAATAAACCCGAAATATTGCCTGAGCTCAAATCCGAAATCCAACACGGCATCGGTGAGATACAGCCACATCTCTGTGCAAAAGTCCTGGAAAATTTCATGAAATGAGTAATGGTTTATCATCACAGTCGTGGGATCTATTTGACGGATATTTTATTCCATACTTAATAGGAACATGTCTTCTTTATGATTCAATAAAAACATCACAACTATTTCAAAAGTACGTGTGTTTATTTTAAAGTGAAAAAGACCATTCTTACTGAGACACCCTTTACATGTTGTCTGTCATAAAAACTAATGTTTCAAGCCAGAAAATGTTTTGAAGAATTAAATATTAAATTTGACAAACATGCGTAACATAATATAACAATAAAATATCGTACAAATTTGAATTTAATTCTTCTTCTTGTTGTGGCACTCACCCCTTATTACATTTCTACTAATTTCCGAAAACCTTTCTTTAGCAACATTTTTATATATAGCAGCTCTGCAACATTTTCAAATTAAGATTACACCCCTTTCGTCATTGCGCTCTTCACTTTTTCATCAACAATTTCCCGCCAACATGAAATACTATATAAAATTCCCCCCCAAAAACCCCCCCCCCCCCTTAAATGCAATTCCCAACAAATTTAATTTCTCCAAAATATTCTTTCAACTAAATTTCCCTTGCATTCCATCACTAACTGAAATGTTTTGAGGGGAAAACAGAAAAAATAATACAATCATGTAACTGAAAAACAGATGTAAAACTGTATACCAACGAATAACTCTATTACAGCAACATCACACATCCTACACCTACATAGCACAGCACCAAAACTTTCCCTTCAACCAGTGAACCTTCTCGTGCTGAACCAGTTTCATCCCCTCCCCCCCCCCACCTCCCTCAATTTGGGTCAAAATGTTGGAGCTGTAATTTGATTACACTTTGTATTTGATTCCATTTTATATGTCGCATGGTTGCATTTAAAGCGCATCATTTACGTAGTTTTACTCTTTTTTAACTTTTTTGTTTTTGAGCTCGTCAGCAAACCCGGGGAAACCCAATGCCAAGCGCTGGATATCCCATGCCAGCTGGCTGGTTGGCTGCCTGGCCTTTCCTGTACCGTAACTCTTTTGCTGCGTGCTCAACGTTAGTTATTCACGCTTCATGAAATCGAGTGTCTGTTGCAATGTTGATGCTGGCTGTTGCATTTATTGTTCAGCTCAGGTTGCGGGTGGAGTCAGCGAATGTTTCAATTTTGTTGCACTGGCTGCAGGCTACTTGAATTCGGAATAGGGTACAACAATTTACGTCACTCCAAATGCATCATCCTGAGGGGAGCGAAGGAGGGCCAAGGGGTACCATACAAATTGAATGAACAAAAATACAACTCTGCATATTTTGTACGGTGCAATTGGGGGAATGTCACACAAGGGAAACACATTGGAATTCGTATATTTTAAAACAGTTGAATATTATTTACATTATTGACATCGTAACCTGCCTATGTATTTGCTAGTAACAACAGACAATGTATCATCATATTCCATGCCTATCATACGTATGGTCAAGTTTTTATCCTGCACCACCACTGTCATTTAGGTCATTATAATCAGGAGCTATCATCCTGAGAGAGACCAAACCTTAGGTTAGATCAGGTAAAACTTTCTATCACTATTGATACACATAGTCCAATGATACCACTGGACATCATATCCCATCCCCAACGTTGAACTTCTAAATTGGCTTGTTCTTGTTAAGAGACGCTCAAGCCATATGATACATCATCTCGATATTCCAGGATATGGCGGAAGAAAATACGTACATTGGTCCCATTCAAACCAATTTGTAGTCCGCAAAAAAGTTCTAAGATCATTCAGCTTAACTCCCTCAATTTTAATAGACGCAATATGAAGTAAGATCCTAGATATTGTTCCCTATCCACACAATAGGCCGGGCAGTAGCATATGAGATATCCCACGCTATTTCATTTCAATTACATTACCTCCTCTTCATTCCAGCTCACCAGCTTCTGCAGTAATCAGAAGCTAAGATTCCAAGTTTAGACGCGTATATTAAACAGTATCCAGTAGAGATATCTTTTCGAAGATTTTATGCCAAACGTAGCGCGAGATTCAGGTCATAGCTTAACCTTACCTCGCTTGGTGATCCTGAAGTTTTTTCCTACAGACCATCTATCCTTCGCATGTGTGAGAGGTTCGATTTTGCGCATGAGATTACTTGCAGAAAAGTGCATACCCAGATGCTCCATACGCCATGGATATCGCGAGCTTAACCGCTCTATGGTTCCTTGGAATGTTCCTTTCCCCCAGCCCCCATATAAGGTTGGTTGGTTAGTTGGTTCACATGGTTGCTACAGAGACTATTTAGTAACAACTAGTGTCTTGGGACACCGTTTTGTATACCACATCACTCCGGACAGTCTAATGTACAGTGTCTATATCCAACCTGTTAATCGGAGATACCTCATTAGTTCACCTAGATCCATCTCGTGTATCTCAGTGAGTTTGTGTAGGAAAGGACGACCTATAGTCTTTAGGCGTCTATTCATCAGAGCCGGACAACTGCAGAGGTGATGCTCCACCGTCTCCTTCTGCGTCTTGCAGGCTTCTTATTAGATCTCCTAGAATTATCTCGTGTATCTCAGTGAGGTTGTGTAGGAAGGGACGAGCTATAGTCTTGAGGCGTCTATTCATCAGAGCTGGACAACTGCAGAGGAGATATTCTACCGTCTCCTCCTCTTCTGCGTCTTGCCGGCACCTTATTAGATCTCCTAGAATTATCTCGTGTATCTCAGTGCGGTTGTGTAGGAAGGGACGAGGTATAGTCTTGAGGCGTCTATTCATCAGAGTCGGACAACTGCAGAGAAGATGTTCCACCGTCTCCTCCTCTTCTGCGTCTTCGAAGGCACGGTAGTGGTCATTATATGGAAGATTCAGCCGATTACCGATTGACCAATGCCTGATCAGCCCGGCAATTATCCATGATATGTTGCCCCGATTTTTAATCAGGGAGTTAATCCGATGAATGTTATGCTCTGGATATGCGGCACGTTTCCGTTTTATCCCACCTGGCCTTTGCTCGTTCAAAGTAATGCAGGAAAAACCCTCTTTTGACCGACCCTATAGGCGTTGTGACTAATACCATATAGAGTGCGGTGGAAGAGGAACCTGCCTTGGCTAGTTCGTCTACCCTTTCGTTCCCAAGGAGACCCTTGTGGCATGGTATCCAAGTAAGAACCACATTGGCCAGTCGACCTAGCTCGACAAGTTTTTTACTACATACACTAACGAGTTGGTGCAATGGGTAGTGTGCGTACCTCTTGTACATGAGATCCTGGGTTCGATCCCTGCTCTGACCACATTAAATTTATTTCGACGGCGGTCACCTCGCATTGTAACGGCGATACTATAGAATATTTACGCATGAAAATGTTTCTCAAAATACCACTCGAAATCGGTGTTAAACTGTAGATTCCAATCAGTGTGTATAAAACTAGAAAGCGCACAGCTCACTGGTTGTGAGAAGCTCTCCCTGATTCCTTCATGGGATTTATTTATTTTATTACACTAACGAGTTTAGATGCAGTGTTATCACATGTAAGTGATAGGAGAGCCGCCTGCCTATCAGCAAATATTCCAATGTGCTCTGTTCTCCGTTGTATTTAGTATAAGTTCGGCGCAGGCTTCCTTGATGGGCATTACCTCCGCTGGGAAAACTCTGCACTTATCTTGGAGTTTGAATGATAAATTGAGGCTTGTCGACGACACCCGAGCCGGTTCCACATTCCATTTTGGATCCGTTCGTAAATACTTTGGTGTCAACACCTGTCAGTGGTTCCCCTTTATCCCACTCTATTCTTCTGGGAAACCTGACATCGAGTAGGTTACCGAATGTCAATGAGGGGTGCAGTACTCGTGTTTATATTGAGATCTCTTGGGATTGTCTGTAGTATACTCGCAAGTCCATATGCGTTGCTCTTCCATATTCCAAGAGCGTTTAGTCGGGTGGCAGCCTAGGCCGCACTAGCTGTTATGTTAAGATCAATTGGTATAATATGAAGGATTGCATTAAGGGCTGGACACGTCCTCATTACCGCTGTTATGACGATTCAAGCTGATCTCTGACCTCTATACAATAGTTAAGGTAGTAGACATCGAACTGCTGGGCTATCTCATTTAGAGATGCATGGCAGTTGTTGGTTGTTCTTGAAATCAGGAACATAGATTGCAGAGATGTGCCATAAATTCTACCTGAATGAAACTCCAATTACCTGGCAGCCTTTGTGCAAGATCTAGATGTAGCTCTTTAGAATGGACTTCAAACCCTACTCTGCCATCAAGTTTAGAGCCATCAGTGTAAAAGATTAAATTAGTTCTATAACCTGGTCTGGCTTTTTTTCATACCTGCCTGTCTGTGTTCTGAATTGAAAGGTTTGTGGATGTCATGTAATCTAATTTTATTTTCGTTTCTCCAGGATCTGTTAAAATCGTCCCGTGGCAATATACAAGTGTGATCCATTGCGAGGAATGCCATAGACGGGTTACCGACATTGTAGTTAATTGCCTTGCCAGCAAATCTAGTGGAAACAGATGAAGCATAAAGTTTCAAACTATCGATAGAGTTTATGCGAAGGGCACCCAACAGTGATGCACAAAATTGTCATTCTCTAGATTTTTGTTGTCAGACTTAGATAAGTGCATATGACCAGTTATTGGTCATGAAAAAAGCTTCTCGTAATACCGTTCGGAACCGGTGTAAAACTGTAGGTCCCAATCAGTGAGTGTAAAACTAGAACGCGTACAGCTCACTTGTTTGTGAGAAGCTCTCCCTAATCCTTGCAAGAGATGTAATGGGAAACCATTTATTTTTATTACCAGTTACTTTGCCTTCAAAGAACTTCCTAGGAACGGAACTTCCTAGGAATGATTCTTATATTATGTGCTGGGTCCCTTGTTGCGTGGGCTGAGCTTACTGCTGTGCCTGTGTTGCTGCGGTCGGGGATATTGATAGTATCTCAATGTTGAAGTAAACGGTGTTAAGAATCATTCCTAGGAAGTTCATATGTTCTACAAAGTTGTTTATTGAGATTTTAGGTACATTTTTGTAGTTGATTGTTTCTTTATATTTTGAACAGTTTGCTACCTATGGACCTGAACAGGGGAAAAAGGTAAAAAAAACTAATTTTTTACAGTTTTTTGCGATTTTGACCTTGAAGATGAAGTTTCTTTGATTTTATGTTTTCACAATTTTTGTTACTTATGACAAGAGCTACCCACACAAAGTAAATCAAAGTTCCGAACGGTTTGCAAGATATGAGCCTGACAAAATGATCACTTTTTTGCAAAAATTACACCGACGCCCCAAGTCTTTGGGGGCGCATAAAAATAAAGTGCATGACTTTGGGCAAAACTGGGATACACAGGTCTTTTTTGTGGGTCTTTTATCACGTAGTGGTGAACGTATATGGTTATATTTCCATGACTTAAAAAATTACAGACAGTGTTATACACCTCTTGGTTTATCCGTCGTTGATCCTCGACGTTTTTATTATAGCACTATAGATTTTTCGGATCATTTTTCTCTCGGGGACTTCCAGTGGTGTATCATCAGGACATAACAGGATCAAGGATTCGGCGAAATAAAGCAACACAGGTTGTATAAGAGTCTGATATAGTTCGATCTTCGTTTTTCGAGAGAGGGGCTTATCTCTGAAGTGCTTGCTTACCTCGAAGAAACACCTGTTCGCAAGCACAAATCTCCGTTTAAATTCTAGGTTGACGTTATCACCTCTGTCCACGGCAGATCGGTAGTAAACTCATCCACTACCTCGAAATTATAACGGTAGATCCGTGGTAAACTCGTCCACTACCCCGAAATTATAACGGTTCACCCTTTCATCCAATCAGGTGGATGTTCTACTTGTCGAAACCATTTCCTGTTCTTGGTTGCTGATAATTTTTGCTTTAACTTCTTAATTCTCAATAATACCGCAGTAACTTCTCGCAGATTTCGTCCAATGATGTCCAAGTCATCAGCATACGCGAACAGCATGTGACTTTTGCTGCTGATAGTTATAGTCGTGTTGACTGCAGCTTTCCTTACGATGATCTTGATTAATATATTGAAGAGATCTCGTGAAAGTGTGTCGCCCTGCCTGAGGCCTCGCCTCGTATTACATGGTTCGTTGAGATCTTTTCCACCATTAACTGAGGGTTTTGTGTCAGTCAGTGTCATTCGACAAATGTGTGTCAGCTTAGCAGGAACACCAAGCTCCGATATAGCTTGGTACTGTTGTCTCTGTATTGGTCTGCCTAAGGCAGCCTTGTAATCTACATAGAGATGGTAAGTGTCGATTTGGTTTGGTGGGTTTTGGATGGATTTGTCGTAATATAAATATTTGGTTGATATTTTTAGTTGACAATAAGGTTCGATCAGGTCTGCAACAAACGTATTTAGTCTTTAGCAAATTACGCTCGAGAGGACCTATAGTACCCACGTAGGGAAAAAAATTGATGTTGCGGGAATCAGCTCTTCTATACTCATCTTTTGAGGCACCCACGTTTGAAACTACAACAACCCGCTTTTCCCAGTGTTCACATCAGCCTTTTATAGTATTTATTACCATCAACTTTTGACATGATTATCGGCACTAAAGTGTTGCAGAGATCGCGCAAAACAGTAGCTATATTGAGCGATCTCTTCAGCACCCTTTTCATTCCGCAGTCCAAACATTTTTGTCCCACAATCGGGCTATTTTGTTGCCATCTTGGGCCAACATCATTTGAAAGTTCCAACAACTCCAGCTACAAATCTCTCCAGAATTTTTCAAAAGTTGCACTAACGGGGTGATGTTGGCTTGGCAGGCATTATGATGAAATTCATTTATAAAAAGATTCAATAAATTTTGTAATTAAGAACTTGTAGTTTGTACAGTGTTTAATAAAAACATGCACAAATATTAACCGCCACACGGATATTTATTTCATATTGTATTTCAGTTCGTACAATTGAGAAAACTTATTTTAACATAAAAAAACTTTTTCAATTTTATCGAAAAAAAAAATCTCGAACCAAATAAATGCATATCACTCACTCACTCACTCACTCACTCATCGACTAATATTGAATTTTACATGTTGTGCATGTTGTTTTCTTGTTGCTGTACAACAATTGCAGTGGGAAAATTTTACAACTTCAGGGATGGTGGTTGTAAAAACTGTTTAATGTAGATTGAATGGATTGGTGGTGGTATTTCGGTAAAGTTTTATTAGTTGAAGGATATAAAAAAAATCCATGCTGACTGATGCCATGACATACCTGCGGGTTCTTAGTTCTTTTACAAGTGTGTACATAGGTGTTGACCTAGATGTGTTTCGCATTATTCGCAACTACAGATGTTGCATGCATTAATCGATTGGAATATGGGCAACGTGGCAAGCAACTATCCAATGATATTGATACTTAATGTTTATCCAATCATTATCCGGTTCAAGATCATTTTGTTATTTAATTATATTTATTTCAATACACGACATTGATGCGTAGGCCTCGAACTGAGCTGCCACAGTCAAATTTTGAAATAAAATTTGTTTGTACATTTTCTTTCAACCAACGTATCAAACTTCGGATTAAAATTGCATCAATCTGATCGAAAAATATATTATGACCAGCGAATAATTTATTGTCTCACTCCTAACCAAATTGGAAAAATATACTTACAAGTATAACATGTAATAGATAGATATACGCTGAAAAATAACGGCCCCTGTAACATATTGCAAGTACCATGTACATGTTTGCAAGCATTGTTTTCGTGAATTGAAGACCTTTAGTGTCTGTCACGTTTTTGTTTTCAACAAACAAAGCTACATTTGGGTCACAAATACAAATATTATAACCTACTAATCATTGTGTCCCAAACATATTATATTCAATAGCAAACACAATGTATTTGGACACAAATATTATATATTTGCGACAAGCTATAAACACGTTATATTTGCACCCAAACATCAAAATAACACAATTTTTTCAGAGTGTATAAAACCACCTACTTACTTACAAAAGTGGCCTCAAACAACCCAAAGAGTTCAAGAGGCTCAACAAATGAGGATAACATGTTTCTCCAGCCGACTCTTAGTCTTTCGCTTTTCTCCTCCAGTCGATAACAACAAGCTCTCGTAGGTAATCTCTGGTCTTCACATCGAAGTGTTGGTCGTCCTAATTTTCGATATCCTTCGAGTACGTGTTCGAATACCCTTCGCACTTTCTCATTCTGATCCATTCTACTGACATGACCTAAACGCGCTATTCTGATACGCATAACTATATCGATCTCGGGATACAGATTAAACAGCTCGTGGTTCAACCGTTGGCGATACTCTCCGATTTCTATTAGATTGGTACTCTTACCATCTTAGAACAACAACAATGAAATCATCTAAACACCCTATCAAACTAAATTTGGGTATGACCTTTCGATTATTGTTATCACCATGAATATATCTCTTACCGTTTACAAGATACCCATTGCAACAAACTTCTAACCTCATATCTTTCCATACTAATTTGGTTAATCACTAACATTCAATCTTGTTTTACTCAAAACATACTTTGATGCACTTACAACCTTGTTGTTCTACGGTTGCGAAATATTTTTCAGAGCGTTTTTCTCTCGAAGACGTACACTGATGTTTAACCAGCGTTCGATATGGCCCAGGATAATAAATAAATATTCTCCCTTTACATGCCATGAAGGGATAGGGGAGAGCTTCGCACAATCATGTGTTGACCTAGATGTGTTTCGAATTATTCGCAAGCAATTATTCAATGATATTGTTATCACTGATTGTGACCTACAGTTTAACACCGGTTCCGAAAGGGTTTTTGAGAAGTTATTTCATGACTTATAACTCGATAGTGTAGCCGTCACTAAGCGAGGTGGCCATCGTCGAAAGTAGTGTAAGATGGTCAGAGCAATGATCGAACCCACGTTCTCTCGCACAACAGCCTCGCACACTAACCGTTGCACCATCGACGGCTACAGGATACCTGCGCTATAGAACAAGAAAGATTGCATCAGAGTCTGATAGAGTTCCATGGCTTGGTTAGCCCGTAATATCACCTTTTTGCAAACAATTCTCCGTTTGATTTCTAGCCTAACGTTTCTTCTTCTATTCACGGCAGATCCGTGGTAAACAAATACGTCCATAACATCGCAATTATAGCCGTTATCAACATTCCCACTTCGGGTGGATATCCTGCCTATCGAAACCATAAATTTTGTCTTGTCCTCGTATACTACCAAGCCCACGTTTACTGAGTCCTTCTCGATTCTCGAAAATACCGCTGTTACTCCTCGCAGATTACGCCCAGTGATGTTTAAATCATCAGCATACTCGAGCAGCCTGTGACTTTTCTTGCTAATAGTTTTATTCGTGTTGACTGCCGCCTTTCTCACAATGATCTCAATTCAAATGTTGAAGATATCCCACGAAAGAGTGAGGCCTCGACTCATTCTAAATGGTTCGGTAAGACCTTGTAACGTGACGTCAGAATCCTTCCGTACATAATAGTCTAAACCAGTGACCTGCAAACTCATACAATCTCAGTTTATTCGTTGTATGGGTGTGCTGCACTGAGAGAAATACACTAAGGAATCGGGCTTACTGAAAAAATATGCGCCATAAAAAAATCGCACTCTCATTATTTGTTAAACATTTGTCTCAGTGCAATCCATACCACAAGCGACACTCAACCTTCCTGTTTGAATGCTCAACTGCGTCTGAATAACTTCGTTTTCCTTCGTTCACTACGTGAGCGTATGTCGATGTGAATAGGCTTTGCCGGTCGCTGGTCTAAACACTCACCGCCATTCACACCCCCATACTTCCCTATTCTTCCCGTTACCTAAGAGTACACACCATCCATCGCTTACACCAAACACCGTGAACAATCACACTCACTGACAACACACACAAGCTCTGTCGACGTTGTGTAAATAGTAGCAGCAAACTAGCTTCAATGGCCACACAAGAATGAGTGCTTTGATGCAATTCTCATTTGCGTCAATACAGCTATAGTACTTAATGTTAAGGTCGACTAGACTCAGTGTCGCTTCCGAGCGCATAATCCGATAAGATTATAGCATTTTATGTGGGGTTCTAGTTCTACAAAGGACAGGAGCAATTTTGGGATCCGTTCTTTAGTAAAGACGGTGTTCCTACACAGGGACTTCGGCTCACTGTTCCTACACAGGGACTTCGGCTTGCTGTTCGTACACAGGAGCTTCGGCTCACTGTTCCTACACAGGGGCTTCGCCTCACTGTTCCTACACAGGGTCTTCGGCTCACTGTTCCTACACAGGGGCTTCGGCTCAGTGTTCCTACACAGGGGCTTCGGCTCACTGTTCCTACACAGTGGATTCAGCTCACTGTTCCAACACAGGGGCTTCGGCTCACTGTTCATACACACGGGCTTCGGCTCACTGTTCCTACACAGGCGCTTGGGCTCACTGTTCCAACACAGGGGCTTCGGATCACTGTTCCTACACAGGGGCTTCGGCTCACTGATCCTACACAGGCGCTTGGGCTCACTTTTCCTATACAGGAGTTTCGGCTCACTATTCCTACACAGGAGTTTCGGCTCACTGTTCCTACACAGGAGTTTCGGCTCATTGTTCTTACGCAGGTGCTTCGGCTCACTGTTCCTACACAAGGGCTTTGGCTCATTGTTCCCACAGGGGCTTAGGCTCACTGTTCCTACACTTACTGTTTCCATGCAGCCCACCCCATGATAACCGAACCCGAACTGTTCTCATCGACCATATAAAACACATACCGATCCAGTATCCCGCATATCCGATAGAGATCTACGCCGCGAATCCGAAAAATTGCGTATGCAAGACTCTGAGTTCCCGATCATCTTAAAATCGACCAGTCGGCAACCTGCCCCCAGAAGAGTATTGTCAAGCCTAGACAAGTGCCCCCGGAAGAGTGTTCTCAAACCACGACGAGTGTTCTCCAGCTAACAGGAGGGTACGCAACAAGTGAATCAGTTGATGTTATTCCTGTAAATCAAATTACTTTGTAAATTAAAGATCAATAAAGAATATGAATTCGAGCCCCTGAAAAGGGTAAACTATTCTATTCATATTTCGAAAGTTTTGGTGGATCCTAACGAAAGACTCTGAATATGATTGAGCTTACCTCAGCCCTCGATAAAACCACGAGTCTTTATCAATCTTTACTGAGGATTTCATGTCGGTCCGTGCCATTCTATAAACGCGTGTCAGCTTAGCAGGAATACCAAGCTCCGGTATTACTTGGTACACATTTCTCCATATCGGCCTAGCGAAGGCATCCTTGTAATCTACAAAGAGGTTGTAAATGTCAATTTGTTTTTCGTGGGTTTTCTGCACGATTTGTCGTATCAAGAATATCTGGTCGATAGTTGATATTCCAGACCTAAAGTCCAATCATACGGTAAATAAATCGTTTCCTATTACATCCCATGAAGGAATTGGGGAGGGCTTCCTACAACCTGTAAGCTGTGCGCTTTCTAGTTTTATACTCACTGATTGGGACCTATAGTTTTACACCAGTTCCAAAAGGTATTTTGAAAAGCGTTTTCATGGCTAAATACTCGATAGTGTCACTATGCGAGGTCACCGCCGCCCAGAAAAATTTCAGTTGGTCAGAGCAATGATCGAACCCAGGATGTCATGTATAAGAGGGTCGCACACTAACCATTGCACCACCGATGGCCCCATGTCTAATCCAGAATATCCAATCAGGTCTGCAAAAAAACAGCTTTAATCTTTCGCTCATTACGCACGAGGTGACCTTGAAAAAGGATTATTCCATGATAGTTGACACATACACTCTGTCCACCCTGTTTGAAAACAGGATATGGTGTGATAAGGCTCCAGTCGTCGTGAATACATTAGTTTAGAAATATTTTGTATATGAGCTGATGCATGCACAACTAATAGCCGCCAGCCTTAAACAGCTTGGCCTGTAGTCGATCAGCACCAGCAGCTTTGTAGTTCTTAAACCAAGGAATTTCAGTTCTAACTTGGCTTTGCCTACGAGGATGGGATTCAACGCCATAGGCCTGTATTTGCTGCACACCCTCATCTATATTGAAGTTTTCTGGGGCATGCAAAAGAGAGAAGTAACTTCTCCACATTCCCAACATACGCTGCACATCTGCGACAAGACTCCCGTCTTTACCCCTACAAATGGAGAACCCTGATCCTTGCCGTTTGATTTGAACTTGTACTGCTCGATTCAAATTACGGGTCTCATTCTTCTTTATGTAAGATTCAAAATGCTCATTTTCGCGTTTCTCCACAACCTTTTTTTTATTCCTAGATAAACGAGTTTCCTCTCTCCTTCTGATTATCTTTCAGCCGATCATTATGGGTCAGACGCTGATCAGAATGGAGCGTGTCGAAACTGGATTTTTGTTTCTTTAGTTTTGATCCGCCGTTGATTAGTAGAGTAGAATCATCCGTCTTTAAAGGACAAAGAATATGTTCGCTTGTTCGAACAACTTCAGTGACATTTTATAGGAAATATTATGCGTCCTTTTATTACATTTTCTGAGCTTTATCGTCCACCATAGGGATTCTACAAAACCAGCATCCAAGATAATTTCCTAAGTTGTATTAAAGTACAAGCTGCAATTTCGCATCCACGTCATTTTCGTGGATATAATATCATCTACCGTGGTACGAAAGGAAGTCCCACGGTAGATGATATATGTAGTATCCACGAAAATGACGGGGATTCGAAATTCGAAACTTGCAATTCAATACAACTGACGCATCGAAGTTAACATTCTGTTTTCACGCAAAAGTTTCAAGTCATAATACAGTTTGGTTGCTTCGAATCTAGCGGAATACACTCAAAGAAAAATATATGTGGAATGTCACAGTAAAAATATTTCATTGTAAATGCTACAATATTGCAATAAAGATAGTTTATTTTTGTTAGTCTTACTGTGGTATTAGTTTACATCAAAATGTAAATCTGTTGGCATTGCCTAACTTTTCTCTCTGAGTCCTCCAAATTCATCTTACCTACCCTTAACAACCGTCCACCTTCGCTCCTCCTATGGTTTCATCCAATTTACTAGCAATTGGCTGATACGTACGAGTATTGCAGTAAATATTATATTTTGTTTTCTTTTTTTCTTATCTCATATACTACGGCTGTTTGTCTATAAAAATATCTGCTTGAGAGCATCGGACCGTCTAGACAGTGCAAACTCGAAAGGTGAAATTATATTAAGAAAAAAAATATGAAAACTTTAGTTGGCGAAGTTTTTGTTTTCATTACTTGTAGTCGTATTTGTGTAAATTTGCTTATTTACTTACAGACTCATAATTTTTCAAATATTTTCCATTCAGCGAGGGAAAATTCATGGAAAAGCGTGGAAAAATAACGCAAAATCGAAACATGTTTAAGGTCAACATTTGCACAACTAGAGTAAAAATATTTGATGTAGTTGCTGGTGGTGATAGTCAGGGCGTTAAATTAAAACATAAATTCTTATGGGAAAAAAATTCAAATTTTAGAAATTAGTACGAGGAGAGTATGACAAGTAAGGGATGGTGAATACAATTCATTTAAAAACTCTTAGAATCAATAAATCTATGCAATTCGAAAAAGGCCCGTCCATAATTTAAGTAAACACTCTATGTTATATACCCTCGCCACCATTCACACACCCATACTTCTCTAGTCCGTCCGTAATAACATGCATCCCTCACACCAAAAATTTCAACCAGCCAACCTCACATGCGAACAATCACACCCACTAATGAGCCCACGAACTGCGTCGCCGATGTATACCAAGTACATACAGCAGCAACAAATTACTGTCAGTGGTGAAAGCGACAACACAAGTGCTTCGTTGTAATTCTCATTCACGTCAATACAGCCAAAGTACTTAACATTGGGTTTCAATAGCCTCATCACCAGGACCTTCCTCAACTGAAGCCCATAAGAGCTCTGACTGATCAAGGTGATCTGGTCAAAGGCACTGACCTTAAAGCTAGTTATTCTAGCGGGAGGTTGACAGGACTGACACTAAAGTCATGGCATTCTAAATCTTTGTGACTGGCTGCTCAGATATGTCTGTGGTACCAACTAGTAGTCCGACTAAAATTGGTACCACTGCGACAGCGTTTATTGACCTTTTTGTGGTCGCCCCGTCAGTAAATTGACATGATACTGGGGGTAACTGATTAAGGACATTTTATTGCGGATCTGACCATAGAGCCGTTGAATTGATTCTGGAGCGAGGTCGTCATCGTCAGGAGCGCCCACAGTATTTCGACTTTAACCGGATGGATCCCCGATGACTCAACTGGAAACTCGGGGATGGGTTGAGCGAATGCGAACTTCTGGGCAACAGGAATGCTACGTGCTCAGAGACTGACTCGTATGTCACATCAGTGGTCATAGCTTCTCGAGGAGCTAGTTCTTTCATGGGATGTAATGGGAAACTATTCACTTATTTATGGTGGCCTCAACACACAGAGTGACAACTGGACCGAAGGCACTTCGGCGTCTTCCACCGTGTATCCTGGAGGTTATATGGGAGAAGATGGGCCTTCGACATATAACAGACTAGACAGGGGAACCTGGCAGGACTGTGGCAATGCGGGCCATTGTGCGCAATCTCGATAGAATCATTCAGGGATCCATTTACGAGTTTGAGCAATGGACAAATGCTAACAATTTGCGTAAAATTGTTGTGAACAGCGTAACGTTTCGGAGGGTTAAGACGGCGGCTGAAATTGGAACTAGAAGACCCAGGGCTGACCTAAATAATAAATAAATGGTTTCCCATTACATCCCATGCCGGGATTGCGGTGAGCTTCTCACAACCAGTGAGCTATGCGCTTTCTAATTCGTACAGTCACTGATTGAGACCTACAGTTTTACTCCGGTTCCGAACGGTATTTTGAGAAGCTTTTTCAAGGCTAAGTGCTCGATAGTGTCGCCATCACAAAGCGAGGTGGCCGTCGTCGAAAGAAATGTAAGGCAGGGATCGAACCCACATTCTCAAGTACAAGAGCCACACACACTAACCATTGTACCACCAACGGCTGACCTATTGGATGAAAATGGCTTCCTGATTCTGATCGATGAGAGCAAGGCTTCTTCCGGTGACGTGGAAGAGGATATTCCGCAGTTGACTGAGGATGTACCTGCGGTGATGTTTGGGAACATTGTCATGGAACATTGGCCTGGGGGTGCGAAAGCTGGCGTTAAGCCTGATGAATTTGGCGAGGTGTTACATGCGAAACCGAACCATAGCTCCAGCGGACTTGACTCAGTCTCGGATGTGGTTCTGATGCGAATGAGTGCCGTGATTTGGAGTTTCTTGGCGGTGTTGTTTAACCTATGCCTAATCGTCGGATATTTTCCGGCTGCCTTGAAGGAATCGGTAACCATTCCTATCCTTAAGGAAGGTGCAGACGCCAGGCGAGTTTGGAGCTACTGGCCGATATCTCTACTATCGTCCCTTTGTATGCTCTTTGAGTATTTCATCTTGTCAAGTGCCAGATGTACGGCTGAGAATTAAAGGATCCTCAAGGACAACCAATTCGTTTTTCTGTGGATACATTCAACGTCATATTCGGTCACGGTATTCGTAGACTATGTGACGCGATCGTTGAATAGGAGACACACCACGATTGTGGGGAGTCCTGATATTGACAAGGCTTTCGATTCTGTCTGGCAGGCCCGAATTGTTTCCAAAATGGTTGGTTTTGGATTTTATAGGGGCACCTCTCGGATGGTGGCAAGATTCTTGAGGTGACGCAAATTCCGTACGAAAGTGAGGTATGCGTACTGCAGTTTTAGGGATATTTTGATTCCCCAGGGTTCGCTCTTGGGTCCAATACCCTACAACATTTTCCTAAGTGATATACCACAACCGCCTGAAGACGGGCTCTTGCTAGTGTATGCTGACGGGTCCAAGGGCGAAACCCACTAAGTCCACGGTCAACGAGTGCCTGGGAGTGCCGTCGAACTACTTCCATAAGTGGGGACTGACACTGAACGTCGACAAGGGATGATTTTTAAGGGAATGCGGAATCTGTTGTACACGATTAGGATCACGGACGGGTTTAAGTACCTTGGGGTTTTATTTAGTACGTATTTCGAACTTCATCGACTAATTGACCAAACCCTGGCCAACGTGAAGATGATTTTTTCGAAGTACCTCCACGTGATACGTTGCCGCAGGGCCTTCGAATTCAAAACTGCTTTACCATTGGTTTTGGAAATGAGTAATCTTTGAGAAAGAGGTTCTGGAATTAGGTAGAATATTTTAGCGAACCTAGCGGCTAAAAATATAAAGCGTAGAAATAGCAGAGGTTTCTGGCATTTGGAGTGAGTCTGCGATTAAACGCTGAAAAGTATGCAACGCAAGTTAATCGTAAAAAGGTTGAATATGGACAACTGTGAATGTTAGGTTATATAAATAAAGTGAATGGTTGTTATAAGTACAATAAAAGGAATTAAATCTATTGTGCTTAACATAATTTAAAAACCAACCTTCTTTTATTAACGGTAATAAAACTGCGCTAAAAGGACGACTAAGGAAATTCGTAAAAATCTTTTGAAATCGTGTATTAAGGAAATACAACTATAAATTTTCTTTTCCCAACGGCGAGTCAAACGTTTAGGTATGATAGTGTGATTTGAATGGATTTGAAAACATCTTTATGCTGTATTTAACTTCCATTTAAATCAATTCCTGACTTAACTCTTATATTATTTTGTTTTTCCATTTCCTCTATAAAAATTGTGTCGCTTTCCGTATTGTGGCCCATTATTAACAATAGCATTTAATGTTTAAATAAAAATCCATTGGAGAATTGATAAGAAATCCTTTGGAATCATAAAAATAAACAGGCGCAGGCACTCCACAAAGCATTCAAGCGTTCACTTCATTTATTCTTGTATTCATAGCCGTCATTCATCCGGCAGTCATTCAAGCGTTTTTCTGCTGTAGTTTTTTTTTTTTTTTTTGTTTGTTTCGCCGTTTGTTTGTGCCACTCCTAGTAGTCCTACTATTAGACTCTTGTGTTCCATTATAGTTGGATACGTATACAATGCCAGAGTGCCGGAGTTTGTATCTGTATATCCCAGTATCAATATCTGTATCTCGGGCTGTGTGTATTGCAGTGTGTGTCTTTACACTTTATACACAAATGACATTTTATTTTTAAAAACTGTGATAATTTTAAACGATGACCGGGAGAATTGAGCGAAAGTGTTGCTGGTCAACCATTTGGACCATCACACCACTTCATGAAATACACAAATGACAGAGGCAACCGGGACAACAACAAAATGTCATACATAAAACAGAAAATAGAAAAACCAACAACTCGACAGTCCCAAAGTGTTCCCACTACAAGGATTAAAGCTTGGACCTGGAATGGAGAACAAAAATGAAACTGGTATCGTGGCATGCAACAGCCATTGGATATTTCTAACCATTTCTATAGTAATCATCAGAGCAGACAAACACAAGCAAACACACTCACGCGAGCATAAAGACCCATTATCCTGCTATTGTTGACATATTTGTGTATCCTTTTTTTTCCAGGCAACAAAATATATACATATGATATATAAAATATAAAATAAAATGACAAAGAGCTGGACTACAATGACGACAATTATCGATAAAAGCCAAAATTGATGTGTTGTTTTAATCAAGGAGCGGCAGTGGTGGAGGCATCTGATGCGACAGGATATGTGACAAGAGGCAAATATTGTTTTAAAGGAATTAATTTACTAAATTTAAACTTGAATTGGTTAAATCTATAAAATTCCCCGGACAATAGAAACAGTAGAGGAAACCGCCATCAATGTTATCTCAACCTAAGTCATTAATTTGGATACCAGTTGCAGTTGAAGTAACTGTTTCAAATTTCAGAAGAATTTGAAATAAAATTCAAAAACAAATTGATTGATGCAAAAAATATCTAATCCTCTTAAGAAAAAGGGAAAAGTTTCGTACAGTCAGAGATTTGTGTGATATCTAATTTGTAGGCTCACTGATCAGGACCCAGAATTTTACAGGTGAACCTACAGAGATTCAACAAACAACAACAATAGTTTCCTATTACATCCCATGAAGGGATTGGGGAGAGCATAGCGACAAAGTGCAGTAAGCTGCAAAATTGAAGTAAACTGCATCAAACACAGCTATATTTGGATGACAAACAAAGCTGTATTTGGATCACAAACACATGTATTATTACATATTAAACATTGTGTCTCAAACGTGTAATACTACTTTCCAAACAACCACTGATGAAGATCTGTGGCTAGATCTAAAATAGCTATACGGTTTACCAGGAGTCATGAGGATGCATTCTGCAAAACTTCTCGATTGCAAAAACTATATCTCTATTATCAGAGATATAGAACGGTCTTGAGCTTTAATAATGAAATAAAAAAGTATTGAATACCAAACACAATGTGTTTGGACACAACTGTACTATTTTTGTGACAAACTCCAAACACATGTTTTATTTGCATCCAAACAAGAATATGTTTTCGTCGTGTACTCTTTCGCTGTTAAGGAATATACTATGGTAGCTTTCTTGGGCTTAGAGGGACCCATTAACAATGTAAATCCAGTTGCGGCATTCCCAGCTCTAGGGGTTGACGTAGCATTGGATAGTATGTCCACAACCTTCTTATAAAGGGACGAATTTCGGTGGGCTTAGGGTCAATGGACCTCTATAGATTTGGCAGTAGTGGAACACCTTAAGATGGTATTTTGTCGACTCTGCTATGAAATATCTTCATGATCTTCATTCTGCTTTCCCTGGAGATAATGGGTATGAAGGGTATTGCCTACGCAATTGATATGGCAATAGTGGTTATAGGGAAGTTTCCATGATATTTTAAGAACATCCTGCTACCTGCCCTTCATACTACACCAAGATCGACGTCGCGTAATGGTTCTGGTGTGAACCCAACCAATACGGAACTGCATATTTTTAGCAGGAGGTATAAGGTAAAATATATATAAATGTATTTCCCATTACATCGCAGGAAGGAATTGGGGAGAGCTTCTCACAACCAGTAAGCTGTGCGCTTTCCAGTTTTATACTCACTGATTGGAACCTACAGTTTTACACAGGTTCCGAACGGTCTTTTGAGAAGCATTTTCATGGCTAAAGAGTAGCTAGTGTCGCCGTCACTATGCGAGGTGACCCCCGCCGAAAGAACTTTTAAGGTGGTCAGAGCAGGGATCGAACCAACGATCTCATGTACAAGAGGTGCGCACACTAACCACTGCACCACCGAGATATACGGTGCCATCTGTTTTACCTGTCTCCTAAGGGAGTATTGAAATTCTCTCCCCTGAAAGCCCTAAACACTTAGGTATTTTACTCGACAGGAACTGAAGCTTCAAATCCAACATTCTGGAAAGGGTCACAAAAGCTGTGATAGGGCTATAAACCAGTAAAAGGACCATAATAAACTCTGGGATCTGAACCCGCGTATAGTTCATTGGATGTATACAGCAGTAGTTAGACCGATAATGCTGTATGGCTTTATCGTCAGGTGGACGGCTCTACGTAAATCCACCTTTTGGCGGATACTGAATAAAGTACAGTGAATGATAGGAATGTGCCCCACTGGTGCATTGAGAATGATACCGACGGACGAACTAAATGCCATACTTCATTTAATATCACTAGACATTGTAGATAACCAGCGTTACACAGGCATTGCTATTAGACTCAAGGAACTGCCAGAAAATGGCCTCGGACACAGTGTTATTCTCAACACAGAGCCTGACCCGGTATTGTTGATTACACTTTGGCCGAACCAATCTTTGACTAGAAGTACAACCCTGGTATACCTGATACATCGGAATGGAATGGTTGCAACGCTGGACAAAAGAGATTCATGACCTTATAAAACTTGCCAAGAAAGTAGGCCTTGATGCATTTTCTGTGGACTTATGGCTATCCATTACAAAATCGTTGGCTCATCACTGTAATGGCTACCAGGCAGAAATCTTAGGTATTAGAGAAACATGGTTCCGAATAAAATCGGAATCAATATTTTCTTCGATGGTCAAACTGCCATTAAGACCCCGGAAACTGTTTTCCTGAAACTGACCTCAACTTTCGCAGATCTCTTCCAGTTAAAAAAAAAAAAACAAAAAATTGTTTCCCATTGCATCCCACGGTGGCCGTCGGTGGTGCAATGGACAGTGTGCGCGACTCTTGTACATGAGATCTGGGTTCGAACCCTGCTCTGACCACCTTCAAAAAAAATTTCTTTCGGCGGCGGTAACCTCTCATAGTGACGGCGACACTATCGAGTATATAGCCATGAAAAAGCTTCTCAAAATACCGTTCGGAATCGGTGTAAAACTGTAGGTCCCAATCAGTGAGTGAAAACTGGAAAGCGCACAGCTCAGTGATTGTGAGAAGTTCTCCCCGGTTCCTTCATGGGATGTAATGGGTAACCATTTATTTATTTTTATTGCATCCCATGAAGGAATTAGGGAGAGCTTCTCTCTCTTTAATCTATCCATTGAAACAAGATTATCTGACTACTGTAGTGTAGTCTTATCCATTATAGAGGAAGCAAAATGGCTGAGAAGTAATGTTCTGACTAAAGTGGAAATCAATAGATTCTCTGAGAGTCAACCTGCCATCATGTCCAGGAAACTGACCTCAACTTTCGCAGATCTCTATAAGCTATCCATTGAAATAAGATTGTCTCATCTACTGTAGTGTATACCAGAGGTAGAGAATGTCTATAGAGGAAGCGAAATGGCTGAAAAGTAATGTTTTGACTAAAGTCGGAATCTATAGATTCTCTGATAGTTATCCTGCCATTAAATCCCTGTAAAGTGTCTCCCTAAAATCGAAAACTGTCCTCGGCTTTTGCAGATCTCTTACTGAGATGGCTCAACAGTTTAAAATTCATCTTCTTTGGGTTCAGGGCCACAGGATCATACCAAGAAACTGCAAAGCAGATGAACTTCATAGACTGGGGATACTGAGGGGAACTGGAACTTGTGGACATAACCTAGCAACTTGCATGATCTTCATGAGGAATTGTACACTTATGGCTACTTACGGTAGGTGATCACTAGTAGGGACTGTGTATATTCCAAGCTGTTAAGTGCCTGCGTAGTCTTGAAACGCAATAACACACTGCTGATGTTATCGAGACCGGACGTCTCACAGAGAGGCTGAAAGTTTTGAAAACAGATTCTTCCAGAAGAAGTGGTGGCCATCGGTGATGCAATGGCTAATGTGCACGACTCTTGTACATGAGAACGTGGGTTCGATCCCTGCTCAGAACACCTTACATTTCTTTCAACGACGGTCACCTCGCTTAATGATGGCGACACTATCGAGTACTTAGCCAAGGAGAAGCTTCTCAACATACCGTTCGAACCGGTGTAAAACTGTAATTCCCAATCAATGAGGGTGAAACTACAAAGCGCATATCTCACTGATTGCGAGAAGCTCTCCCCAATCCCTTCACGGGGTGTATGGGACATCAGTTTTTTTCGTAGTGGTGACAAAGAGGAGATGGAGTCAATAGCGAGTTAGGAGTTATCTGATATTAGCATCCCACTAGTAAAATCTCATTTTTTTATTTTGTCCCTGCCTTATCAGGTTCGCTAAGAGGCTGTGTGTCATTTTTGGAGCGATGCCTTATTATGAGCAAATATATCAACATCTGTCAGCCTTATTGACTCTGGTCTTGGTCTTTCAAGAGTAGTTTCCCGTCCAGAATTATATGGATGTATATAGGTCCATTATTTGTTTAAACAAAATATGAAAATATACAACAATATTGCAGTACAAAGTTTAAACAAAAGGTTCACGGAAAACATAGGGCATCCAGGATTACTTCTAAGTATTTGAACAACTTTATAACCTTTCACGACTATTTGGGTCCTCGTAAGCGGCTTTCTTCGCCTTCATCGTAAATAGACATATTTTCTTTTTATCCGTGTTAGCATTTAGACCCGTAGGATGTAATCAGTTATATGAATTAAATTTTTAAAAATTGATAAATTAATTAATAAATGTAAACTTAGAAATAGTTATCATTAATAATAATGTTATAATTTATTTTTTTTTATAATTATTTATTTTATTTTGCATTGTCGTGTTAGTTAGTAATTATTATTAATAACTGTTTATTATTACAACTGATTACAGTGTAGCGTAAATCGATTGTAGTAAATTTTATAAAACGATTTGATAATACTAAGTGCTTTCTAACAGAGTAAAACTGTGGGCGTATGATTAATATGTATTACAAATAATAGAGCGCATAAGTAATATTAATTGCAAGCGTATACTTAATGTGTATTTATTTATAGATTATGGTGGAAATGACAAGGCTAAACAATAACCTTAGGTCCATTTGTTAATTTCAAGAGAATTTTTGATTTTTTTTTAAACACAATCGATAAATGTCTTCGGTTAGTGAGTTGTGTAAATACACACCGCAGTGGCTTAACGGGCTAGACGCTGCTGAAGATGATGCTTCACAAACATCGAAACGATCGTCCAGCGAATATGAGTTCGAATCCCACCCGCGGCATTTAAATTTTTTTCACTAACCGGAGAAAACATGATCTCTTACAGCCTTAAAGGAAATTACAATCAGAAGGAATTTAGGGTTGTCTTTAAGTTAGACAATGCTCGGTTAATCACGATGACACAGTTTCATGTCAGCTATAAAATGCTTAATTTTTTGTTGGTCAACTCTGTGGCATTATCCTTTTGTCAAAGTTAAAGAAATTGATTGGCGAAACTATGTGTTCGACAATTCACGGTGACCAGTGAAATGAAATCCTATTGATAGGAGTGAAATATTTATAAATATTGAATATTTGAAAGTGATTTCTCAACCCTAAATGGATATTATCCAGAGGCAAATTAGCTAACATTGAAGCCATAAAAAATCAAATCACCATTAGGAAATTAACACCATTATGAAATTAACACATTCCCTCCTACCTCGTCTGGGCCCTTAATAAGCTCAACCAGGTTTAATAAGATTTGAAAAAAAAATCACTAAAATTCCAAACTCCCAACAAATGCGAAAGAACAACAAAAAGCTTATTAGTGTTTTTAATTACACATCCTTTCTCACCCAAAACGAACCCTAACAACCAAAAGTCTGAAAGTGGAAAAATCTTAATATCACATTTGGACCATGAAGCAGATAAAAAGAAAATGTCATATTCCTCTTAACCACACACACACACACGCGCGCACACCCACACAAAAACACAACACAGTCATAAAGCCTAATTTTATGTAACTACTCTACTTTGTCAGTGTTGGATATTTTGTTGTTGGTTGTATGACGCTGATTCGGAGTTATGTCTACAGGAGACATAGAAATACAAGGGCCGGGGGAAGATGGCACATTAACCGAAGCAGAAGAAGGTAGCTGCCGGAAGTGGGTGTTGGGCGTTGCTCTATTTTCATACATGTTTGCGCCTAGTGTTAGGCTTTATTATTGTGATACATAGATATTTTTGTGGATGAGTATGAGAAGGCATAGTAGATGGAGATTTTATGTTCGAAATGCTTTTAGACAAAACAAACTGCTTTCAAAACAATGACACTTATTTAATAGGACCATAACAGTACCCAAAAGATTGTTTTGTTCCAGCAAAACAAAACTAAAAACTCAAATAAAAAGCAAAAAGTTTTTATAATAAAGTTATTTGTTTGGCCCTAAACAACAATGCTTTGGCATTAAACACATACGTAGTGGCAAAAAGGGAAAACGGAGGAGGGAAGCAACGAAGAAGTAGGGGTGATGTGAAGTGATGTGATAAGAGACATAGACTAAAAAAGGATAATAAACACAGTTCTCATCAAGCATTCCCAAAATGCTTAGTATATATTTATAATGAAACAGAGACGTGGCATATTTTGTTTACAAAAATCTATTTAATCAAAGGCCACTTTTTAAGAAATACTTCCCAAGGTCAGTACCAAATTCGCTTTCCTAACATTTGTATAAAGTAATTATTATAACGTACGCGCTCCTTAGGGTATGAAAATTATCTAAGCATAATCCATTAATTATACGCCTCCAAGATATATTACAAACATACCAGCTCAACTAAGCGTATACATATCTTAGCACTTGTCACATACGTATGAGCAATATTTACGTATGATTAATATCGAACCTAAAACTATTTATTTTAGGCTTCCAAGACACCTGACAATCATACCAGTTCAAAAATAAATGTATACTTAATAATAATACTAAATACTTGACACATTAGGTATTAATATAAATCATACGTCCATCAATACAAAATATTCCTAATGGATTTCAGTTCTCATTTAATTAGAAGAAATGTATTTATTTGTAAACAATAATTAAAATATTAAAAAAAATTAAGTAGTTAGAAATTTGTGATACCTTTTAGACTAAAAGACAGAGAGTGGAAACGAGCCGGCGGCCCAACGATTACATTTTTATAGTTTTTGCACCGCTGCATACGGCTACAAAAAAACCTCCGTCACTTCTTCTGTCATTGGTCTAGATCGATTGATTTTCATACGTCGATGGTATTTTGGTCGATATAGAAATCTTTAAGTGAACCACAGACTTGTCATACATGAGCATTAACATCAGCCTTCATTGATGCTTATTATTGTCGATCTACCGCCATTGTTGATACGAAATATGAATGTAGTCGAAGTTATTCGCATCACTATCATGTTTAGACATTTTGTTGGTTATATTTTTTCAAATTCATTTGGCAGAAAAAAAGCTGTTGACCAAGCTCATGCCCATGAATGGTAAGTCTGCGGTTTTCTGCATGTTTCTTCTAAATCGAATTTTAACTTGCGTCACTAACCATTAAAACGACCAAACTGAATCAGACACATTGCCAATGACGGCAAAAATGTACGTTTACGAGAATGATTACGTAGTTACCCCCCATGGGCAACCCATAAACATCGCCGTGGGGAATGGGTAATGAACGTTTAAAGTATAGGGAAAATAATCGACACAATAATGGGGAATTACCGATCACGATTACCCATTACCCACAGGGTAAAGGGGAAAATAATGGGCAGTTACCCACGACAAAGGGGAATTACCCATCACGATTAACCATTAGCTACAGGGGAATTACCCATTACTATTACCCATTACCCACAGGGTAATTGCAAACATAATGGGTAACTATCCACGGCGATGGGGAATTACCCATCACAATTACTCATCACCCACAAGGGAAATGGGGAAACTAATGTGTAGTTACATACGGCGATGGGTAATGCGTTACCCAGGGTAACCCATCCCCATTTTTGATCGAAAATATATGGGTAGTAAAACACGACCTATATTTTCAACGATTCAAGCCAGAGATTTCTACCTGTAGGGCTTGACCTTGTCCCTACCTTGCCCGGAGTTCAAGTCAGAGAATCCCTGCTGTTGAAGATTGACCTTGCCACAGATTCCCTACCTGTGGGGTCTTGATCTTGTTCTCTACCTATACTCTGTTTAAAGTCAGGGTTTTACCTTGTTACCTACCCTTCCCTTGGTTCAAGTCAGAGATTTCCAGCCTGTGGGTATTGACATTGATACCAATATGTTCCTCGATGCAAGCCAGAAATTTTCTGCCTGTGGAATTTTGACCTTGTACCCTTCTTTTGCCTTGGTTTAAATCAGAGATTCCCTGCCTGTGGGATCTGGACCTTGTCATTTACCTTTCCTCAGAACCAAGTCAGAGATTCTTGATATTGATCCTTATATTTTCCTCGGTAAAAGCCCAATATTTTCTGCCTATGGAGTCTCGATTATATCCCCTACCTTTCCCCTGGTTCAAGTCAGGGTTTTGACACTGTCACCTTTCCTTCCCTTGGTTCTGGTCAGGGGATCTCTGTCTGTGGGTTCTTTACATTGATACCAATATTTTACTGGGTGTACGCCAAGAATTCCCTGCCTGAAGGGCCTTGACCCTTTCCCCTACCTTTTCTCTGGCTCACGTCAGGGATTTGATCATATCACTTACCTTCACCTGGTTCAAGTCAGAGAGTCAGGAGTCAGTCACCTTGATTCCTATATGTTCATTGATGCCAGAAAGAGATTCCCTGCCTGTGAAATCTTGACCTTGCAGTCTACCTTTCCTCAGGTCCCAGTCGGAGATTATTGACATTGATGCCTCTATTTTGCTTGGTAAAAGCCAAAGATTTTCTACCTATGGAGTCTCGATTTTAACCCGTACCTTTCCTCTGATTCAACTCAGGGTTTTGACCTTGTCACCTGGCCTTCGCTTGGCTCAAATCAGAGGTTCCGTTTCTGTGGGTTCTTTACATTGGTGCTAACATTTCCTCGGTGCACACCATTCATTCCCTGCCTGAAAGTCCTTGACCCTGTCACCAACCTTTCCTCTGGTATAAGTCAGGGATTTGACTTCATCACTTTACTTCACCTGGTATAAGTCAGAGAGTCAGAAGTCAGTCATCGATGCTAGCAAGAGATTCCCTGTTTATGTGGCGTTAACCTTGTCCCCGGCCTTTCCCTTGGTTCATGTCAGAGTTTCCCTGCCTGTGGGATATTTACCTTGTCGTCTATTTTCCCCTGGTCCAAGTCAGAGATTCTTGACATTGATACCTATATTTGCCTCGATGCAAGCCAGAGATTTCCTGACTGTGGAGTCTTGACCCAATCCTCCACCTTTCCCCTGCCCAAATCAGAGATTCCCTGCCTTTGGGAGCTTAACCTTGCCGCCTGTCTTTCCATGGATGAAATCAGAGATTCTTGACATCGATGCGTATATTTTCCTCGTTGCAAACCAGAAATTCCGTGCCTGTGGGATGTCGACCTGAGAGAGATTTCCTGACTGTGGAGTCTTGACCCAATCCTCCACCTTTCCCCTGCCCAAATCAGAGATTCCCTGCCGTTGGGAGCTTAACCTTGCCGCCTATCTTTCCATGGATGAAATCAGAGATTCTTGACATCGATGCGTATATTTTCCTCGTTGCAAACCAGAAATACCTTGCCTGTGGGATCTCGACCTAGCCCCTGTCTTTCTTCTAGTTCAAGTTATTATTTTTACATTGTCACCCACATTACCCTGGTTCAATTCAGAGATTCCCTACCTATGGAATCTTGCCCTTGCTACCTTAACCTTGATACCTATATTTTCATCGTTGCAAGCTAGAGATTCCCTGTGTGTGGGGTCTTAGCATTATCAGAGTCGTTTCTGAAGGTTCAAGTCAGAGATTCACTACCTATGGAATCTTAGCCTTGCTACCTACTTTTCCCCGCGACCAAGTCAAAGATTTTTGGCTTTGAAGCCTATATATTGCTCGGTAGGAGCCAGGTATTCCCTGCCTATGGAGTCTCGATCTTGTCCCCGTCCTTTGCCCTGGTTCTAGTCAGAGATTCCCTGCCTATGGGGTATTGAGCTTCTCACCTACCCTTCCCCTGATTCAAGTCAGACATTCCCTGTCTGTGGGGTCTTGAACTTGGTACCTACTTTCTTCCTGGGGCAAGCCAGAGAATCCCTGTTTGTGGGGTCTATAACTACCAACTAGAGGTTCCCTTCTTGCGGAACTTCGAGCTGGTTACGTGGCAAATTTATATTTCTGGTCAGACGAACTACTGTTTTCCAACTTCCATATTTTAGAGCATTCCTAACTTAAATATTCTCACAAAGAAAATTTAAATATTCTCACAAAGAAAATTTAAATTGTAGCTATCGAACCTCAGGGTTGCCACTGAGCATACGCCAGCTTTAAAGACAGAAACCCTATCGTTACACAATACATTTTGATACTTTAGTACTATAGTTATTATTTATTACATAACTGGTTCAAGTCAGGGTTTTGACCTTGTCACCGGGCCTTCCCTTGGTTCAAGTCAGAGGGTCCGTATCTGTGGGGTACCTTTACATTTATACCTATATTTTCCTGGGTGTATGACAATAATTCCCTGCCTGAAGGGCCTTGACCCTGTCCCTACCTTTGCTTTCGCTCACGTCAGGATATTGACCTCTGCCTGAGGATTCTTTACCTTGATGCCTATATTTCCGTTGTTTCAACCCAGAGATTCATACTAGTGGGGCTTGACCTTGTGACCTACCTTTCCTCTAGTTCAAGTCAGAGATTCCCTGCCGTTGGAGATTGACCTTGGCACCTACTTTTCCCCAGGACTGAGTCCGAAATTCTTGACTTTATACAAATATTTTCCTCGATGCACGGCAGAGAAGCTCTGCCTGTGGAGTCTTTAGCTTGTCCCCCACCTTTCCCCTGGTTCAAATCAGAGATCCCTGCCCGTATGGTCTTCTTTATGGAGCAACCCAGAGATTCCCTGCTAATGGGGCCTATGTACACCAAGTAAAGGTTCCCTGCCTGCGGGGCTTCGAGCTGGTTAAGTGGCAAAATTTATATTTCTGGTCAGAGGACCTCATGTTCTCCCATTTCCCTATTTCAGAGCATTCTTATCGTAATTATTCTCACAAAGAAAAAATAAATTGTAGGTAATGAACCTCAAGGTTGCCACTGAACATACGCCATTATTAAAGACAGAACCCCCGTCGTTACACAGAAAATTTTGATACTTTAATACTTGACTTATTATTTATTACAGATCATGGAGCGTATACATAATTTTAATTGAAAATCGTCTTACATACCAAAGCTATCTACCTTTCCTCAGATCCAAGCCAGAGATTCTTGAAATTGATTCTTATATTTCCGTCGGTAAAAGTCAATGGATCTCGATGATCTCCTCTGGATCAAGTCAGGGTTCGTTACACAGTAAATTTTGATATTTTAATACTTGATTTATTACTTATTACAGATCATGTAGCGTATACGTAATTTAAATTGGAAAACGTCTTCCAGCTTATAATTAACAATAATAAATATTACAGATCATGTTACTAATAATTATTACAATTTATATTTTGCACTTAATGTGATTTTAGAAGGTTTCTTTTGGATATAAGTGACGACAACGCCCACCTTCTCCTAAGTGGTATCACTATCGTATAATTAATAATAATTACATACCATGGGGTATAAGTAATATTAATTAGAATACTTACTATTAATTAACACTATTCTTAATATTCTTATCTCTTAACACTATCTCCTACAGTGGCCAGCTTTAGCAAACATAAGGAGGACAACTTTGGGAAACCCTTTTTGACGGAATGCAGGTACCGAGGAGTATTGAACGCAGTGTTCTTGTTAAATATATTAACAGTAGTAATTGGATATAATCTCAATCTGTTACTGGCCCATGCCTCCATATGCTTTTCAGGGTATCGGGGATCTTCAAAATGTCATCACTGCTACTTGGGTGAGCTTCCTTCGGAGGAATTCATAGTCACTGTAACCTATCGTCTGCTACTGTCTTGTTTAGTTTCTTTACAGGTTTCGTTTTACATTAACCCCTTTTTAAACTCTTTATGTGCCACGCTCTTAGTTTAACTGTATATCATATATGTTTACATATATATTAATGTAAATATCCTTGGTCTCTTAAGCATTTTTAATGTTGCCTTTTAAAAACTGAGTTTGGCAAATAAATGTCATCATAACTTAATTCCCTGATAAACATAGGTGAAATCATGTGTGAAACCTTGACGCCATCAAAAAAGGACAACACAAATTTGACAGGTTTTTTTTTCGTTTGAAGTTCATTTCAAAAATGCTATCTACTAAATGACAATTTTACGTAAAACAAAAGTTTCTGTAACGATGGTGATCTATAATTTGTTTTTACAAAAACAAATAAAAGTAAAAAGTAATAAAATTAAACTTTACACATTTTGGGGCAGAGCATAAGTTCAAGTGTGAAGCTACCTCTACTTTTTTTCAGGGATTTGGGTATAAAACCCTTTTATATAGTTGAACTGTAATATGTAACGCTTCTAGCCAATAATTTACACTTTTCCCCCCGTAATATAAGTAAAAAAGGATTCTTTTTTTGATATGTAACATAATAACAATATTATTGCCCAAAGTTTTTCATTCCGGATGACAAAACAAATAGGACAACTAAGGTAGAAAAAAAGGATTACTTGTTGACTTTTGTTGTGTTTGTTGACTCTCTTTCTCATAGAATGTGCGAAATGTTTGTGATTTTACAGACAGTCATGTATTAAATATTTAACAATAAAAACAATAACATTTTCATGTTTGTTTGACTATTTTTTCCAATTACGAATTCTATTTAATTTAAGTAACAAAACATGTTGAATCTTAAAAAATGGTAATTAGGAGAATAAAGTGTATTATGAAATTGGGGAAGATAACTACAGGACGACTATCTGTGGTTACATGACACACTACATTGAGTACAGTGCACACTTCAAGAATATCAAGAATATCGAACTTTACTTTTTCACCTTCGAGATCCACTGCAAAATTATGATTGAAATTATTAACATCGTACTTAGGTATAAGAGATTTTTAGGGGCCTTTTTCTAAGGAAACGACTTCATTACTTCAAAACGTTTACACTTTCGAGAAACGTAAGTTAATGGAAGTAGCTCTAAATTTGTATAAGATAGAGTTCAAGAAACTCGAAAACAGAAATCATATTTTTTAAATTTTCAAAACTTTTTTCAAATTTGTAAAACGAACAACATTTTCATTTGTTTGGGCGCATTATAAACAATTAATACCTCAAGAAACATAAAATACACCATATTCAAATTTTTTTTCCTTTGAAATCAAAAAATAAAAGAAGTAGTCAACTTTGAGCGTATGTGTAATATAACGACGGAAAAGGTCAAGTATCTGGGAATAATTCTCGACACAAAACTGTATTGGAAACCAAATGTAGAGGAGAGTGTGAAAAAGCGTCTGTTGCTCTTTACTGCTGTAAAGCAGCGATAGGAAAGCGCTGGGGACTGTCTCCTAAGATCACCACGTGGATTTATACGACAATAGTCAGACCAATACTTCTCTATGGCACCGTAGTTTGGAGGAGGTTCCTCCAAAAGAAATACATTCTGAATTCCTTGATGAAAATTCAAAGATCAGTACTGATTAGCGTTAGAAGGGCAATGGGCACGACGTCAGGCACTGCACTTAGTGCCATCCTGAACAATCTGTACTCCTGATATCAGGGCCGAATCGGCAGTCGCTACATTCTTGTTGAGAATGAGAGATTGTGGCATTTTGATATCGGGGCATTCCGGACACGCTGAATTACTATATCGGATCAACTCAATTCCCGGAAAAACGGACGGACTACTGTATCCCCTACCTTCTAGCAGCAAAACAAATCTAAGGACTTCTATTCCGAACAGGAATACATGGGACAAGTCACTGGAAGGGGATACTAGTAGTATCAGATTTTTCACGGATGGATCAAAGTTGGACGAGCAAGTACGCTATGGGGTCCATTCACCGCATCTAAACCTAAATATATTCTTCAAGCTGCCTAATCACTGTAGTGTATTTCAGGCGGAAATGGTAACTCTCAAAGGCGTTGCTCCATAACGACAATGCTAGGCCTCACATATATTTGCAGACTCCCAAAAAATATTACACGCTATATTGGTTGGTTGAAAAGGCTGCTAGACAGCACGCTGTCTAGCACACTTAGGCTAAAGAAGCCCATGGTGATACCTGCAGTTTCCTCTATAGCAACTATTGACTAGTCGTCTAGCCAATTTGCCCTTTCAATGAATTTGTCTATAAGACCTACAGGAATATCCTGTAGGGCTACGGTGCTAACTAAATGCGTTCCGAATATTCTACTTCTCAGTCCTGCCAGAGCACGGCAATCTAAGTCAACAAAATGGTACTTTAGGTATCATTTGATATTGTACACGTTCTATGTAAATAAACCAATTTACTCCACAATCTATATCCAATTTTTGCAACAATTCAATTCGTATTTGAGGAAATATTTATGTTACTCATTCGCCCGGAGACTCCGTAAAATTAATATTAATTATACGCTATATAAAAACCTGATATTTTTGAAATTTCTCCTGGCAGTTAATACAGATCTGAACAATGGTTGGTAAAAATGCAGATTTCATTGTTGATTGTTAATTGTTATCACCGTCATCTGATTATAGGGTATTTCTTCAAACAGTTCAATGGTTTATGTTTCTTGTACTGATCAATATTAATTATATCCACCCAATACGTAGTCTGTTCCATACAAGAGTAATATTAAGCTAACAAACTTATTATTTAGGTTTCATTTGATCTCTTATGCGTAAACTATGTTAGTCCACAATCTATATCTAATTTTTGCAATAATCCAATTCATATTTACACTGAGGAAAAACCTATCATTCCTTCGCTTGGAGACCCTATAAAATTAATATTAATTATACGCTATATTAACCTGATATTTTTGAAATTTTGTCTGGCAATTAATACAAATTTGGTCAATAATTGATAAAAATTCAGATATCATTGTTGATTGTTAATTGTTATCAGCTTCGTCTGAATCTAGGATATTTCTTCAAACAGCTCAAACATTTATATTTTCAATACTAATAATACGTAGTCTATTACATACAAGTGTAATATTAAGTCAGCAAAATAATAATTTAGGTTTCATTTGATCTTGTATACGTTCTATGTAAATAAACTAATTTAGTCCATAATCTATTTTTAATTTTTGCTATAAGTCCATTTATATTTACATTGAGGAAAAATTTATGTTATTCTATCTATCTATATTAAAATTAATATTAATTATACGCTCTACAAAAACCTGATATTTTTAAATTTCTTCTGTCGGTTAATACAGATCTGAACAATGATTGGTAAAAATGCAGATTTCATTGTTGATTGTTAATTGTTATTATCTTCTTCTGAATATAGGTTATTTCTTCAAATATTTATATTTTATCAATACTAAGAAATATTAATTATACGCCGCCAATACGTTGTCCGTTCCATACAAGTTTAATATGGAGTCAACAAAATTGTAATTAAGGTCCCATTTGATCATGTGTATGCTTTATGTAACTAAACAAATGTAGTACACCATCTTTGTCTAATTTTTGCAATAATCCAATTCATATTTACACTGAAAAAAATCTAGGTTATTCATTCGCTCGGAGACTCTGGAAAATTAATATTAATTATACGCTATATAAAAACCTGATATTTTGTAAGTTCTTCTGGAAATTAATACAGATCTGATTAATGACTAGTAAAAATTCAGATTTCCCTGCCCATTGTTAATTGTTATCACCTTCCAACTTCTTCTGAACATCGGATATTTCTTCCAACAGTTACTACACATATTGTTGTTACTACAACAGTTGTAACAACATGTATAGCACAAAAATGTTTCGCATGATAGTATTTGTAGCATCCACATATACATACATAGTGAATTGGTCAGTGGAATAATACATAAACATAGTTGGGATAAAATAAAGTGCAACTACACATTTCTACAATATTAAAAATAACGATTACAATAACCGAAAGAATGCAAGTAGACCAACAATAAAATAGAAACAACAACTAAATGAAACAAATACCAAATGATGCGATAACAATACATGAATCCCTTGGAATGTGTGGAATCCTTGACAGGATCTGCACAATGGGACCGAAAATGCAGAAACTAGATAACTAGATAGGGTATTTTTCATTATTTTTAATTTTTCGCTAACAATATGTATCATTGAGTTTTAATCGGATTATAGCATATACAATTTTGTAACACGCTGGGGGAAAAAATAGAGGAAATATATTTAATATTTCTTTATTTAGTTTAGTTTCAGTGAAATTTCATTTGGCTGGATTAGCAGTTATTTATTTCATATAGGATAAAAAAAAATGTGTCAAACACTGACATATTTATGAGTACATAAGGTCTAAACACAATGGAGTCTATGTAAGGCGTATACTTAATATTTAATTTCAGTACCAGGTCAGAAATAGGCAAATTAACTATTGAGAGGATATTAGTTGAATAACTGACTAATTGGCTTTTAAATTGTCAAACGACCAGTAGATTAGAGCGCATACATCCTCAAATCTTTAATTTTGAATCTCTAATTAATATTTATTATATATATTATTATATATATATTATTTCTTATACGTATGTGTTTTATTTTAGCACAACATATTAAGTATACGCTTCATATGACAAAATACAAAAACCAGTCATTATTATATCACAATATATATACATACCACTTGATCACCAAACTGATAGACCTTTTCCTCGATAAACAAACAAAAAAATAGTTCCCATAAACCAAGTACTCTCTCGAAACTAAGTAAGAATACTCTTCCTAATATATACGGAACCGAATCACAATCTATAAGGAAGGTACAGACTTATCCTAACAATTGAAAGAGCTGTGAAATTTTTTACAATACAATTTTTCTTCATGTCCGCTAAACTATTTTGAAGTATCTAACTAAACATTTTGCAAATTTATGACCTCCTTCATAAAATGTAATGGAAGTTTTGAGAGACGATTTTTGTTTAATAAATTCATCACTAAAACCTCTCATGATTTTTTATGACTACGGCCATAAGAATATAATCTATGAAGAGCATGAAACTTGGCATTACTTAGTTGATTCCTGAAAACGGGCCCCTTAACTTACAGGTAAGTGTTGGTACTCAAATGAAAGGAAATCGTCTTACGATTTCACTGGTGGTATTGGTTCTTCTCTAAGTTGCTCGTACCGTGTAATAGATCTTTTCGAAAATCGATAAATTTATATTCCATCTAGTCAGGCAGTTCGAATTCCCTCTCTACTTTAAGTTGAAATTTTGCGCAATCAGATGTGAAAAGTAATGGCACCAATGAAATCGTAAGATAATTTCCTTTGATTTGAGTACCAACACTTGTACCTGAGTAGCAACACACAACCTGTAAATTCAGGGGCCCGTTTTTTCGATTTTTTGGACCTTAGGAGCAATTTCCCCCTTTCGGACAACTTGTTCCGGACTCAGAACCTCAAGTCAAACAAAACTGCATATTCAGTTTTTTTTCCAGCGGGGGACACGCGTAAAATTCAGCCTTAATTTCTTCTCAGAGCGTATACTTAATATCTAATAAAAACCAGACCAGAGAAATATACTGCACTTCATTTACCCCTGAGCGTATAAGTAATTTTGATTTTTTTCCAATTTAGTTTTTGAAAATTGAAGAAAACATAGATAGTTTGTACAAGTGAATGAAATATTTATTTGGATCGATAAACCAATGCCTACCATTTAATTTGTTAAGATTGTTTCAGGCAAATGTTGCCCACAGCTACGTTTCAAATGGTCCATTCTGAAAGTCCCATTCTGGCCCACTTGTTCCAATATCTCCTCGATAATCTATCCAATGACCCGTATAATGTTGAAGAAGAAGAACAGAGAAGAAGATAGAAGAGAGACTTCACGTGCCCCCCCAAAAAAATGAGTCTAGTGGGGTGAAATCGCATGAACGGAGCGGTCAATTGACAGCACTAAAAAAATGGTTTCCGTTACATCCCATGAAGGATTTAGGGAGAGCTTCTCACAACCAGTGAGCTGTGCGCTTTCCAGTTTTATACTCATTGATTGGGACCTACAGTTTTACACCGGTTTTGAACGATATTTTGAGAAGCTTTTTCATGGGTATATACTCGATAGTGTCGCCCTCACTATACGAGGTGACCACCGTCGGAAGAAATTTAAAGTGGTAAGAGCAGGGATCGAACCCCAGATATCATGTACAAGAGGCGCTCACACTAACCACTGCACCTGAATTAAAATGATGAAAAGATCGTATGATAGGTTGTCTCCCTATCTGAGGTCTCGCCTCGTACTAAATTGTTTGGTGAGACCTTTACAAATCTTTGCTGAGAATTTCGTATAAAGGCGTGTCTTTCTATAAAGGCGTGTTAGTTTAGCAGGAACAACATGCTCCGACATAGCTTGTTACAATTTTCCCCCTATTGAACTATAGAAGGCAGCCTTATAATTTAGAATGAGGTGTTTTTTTCTAGAAAGAGGTGATTTTCTCCAGGACTTATCGTAGTGTGAATATCTTGTCGATTGTTGACTTTGTAGACCTAAAGCCACACCGCCAAGGTCCGATCAGGTCTGCAACAAACGACTATAGTCTTTCACACATTACGCCCGAGAGGACCTTGTATGCGAGCGGGAACGTTTATATAGCGTATATATTGTTATTGAGCTCTTGGGAAACGTGTACTTAATATCAAATGGTTTATAGGTAACACAATACCAATTATGTTATACCCTGTCCATTTATCGAAGTCATAACTTTAACAGAAAACATTATTTATTTTATTGTAGCCCACTGTAGCTTCCCACTAGAAGCGTTGGTATACTTAATAGTTGTTCATTAACTCAACTAGAATTGCTCGAATACTCGAATACACTAACTGTTCACATACACACCCACAATGTGACGCACAAGTGTAGTTGTGTAAATTGAAGTCTGTGTGTTTGAAAGAAAATAAAAACTATTTACAAACTAATTTTACAACAAAATATAAACCATAATAGTTTACAATACAAATGTATACGTAACTTTCAATGGACCGAACATTTACAACTTCAACTAAATGTAATACAAACTGATCATAGTATAATACAAGTAAATACATCTATACAAGCAACATACACATCGTGTATCTATGAAGGTGTTCTTGTGAGTGTGTATGTCTTTATGAACGCCAGCTGTGGTGGGTTACTTATAGTCTCAGTGCCAGTAAAGGAAATAAAGGGAAACGGGGGGAAAAATTCGAACAAGGATTAAAACTAAATGTTCATTGTGAAACATTTTTACTACTTTACACTTTTGAATGTGTCAGTATGTGTTACAGTAACAACAACAACAACAATACCAACCTTGGCAACAATTACTAGATTTTTTATATTGAACAATGGAAACAACAAACAAAAACATAATCCCAATTACATATTACAAACGTTTCGTTTTAAAGTATATGAATATAATTTCTTTTCGTATTTACAGAGTGTTCATATACAAAAACAACACTCTGATATATCCTTTAGGAAATAATCAGAATACGAGGCATACAACTATTTACAGTCAATAATATTCGTGTCGTGTGATTTATAAAAAGTCATTATATTTACAGTTAACAAAAACAAATCTAACAAATTCATAATTCAGATGAGTAGAAATTTTTCTGAAATACCTAAAGTAAATATGAGATTGAAATATGCGTCAAATACTACCTGCAAACTTTGAAACATGTATACCTAATCGATTAGAACCTAGGCTTGTTTTTATTATAATACATTAATATTAAGTATACGCTTCAATAATAAAATTTACCTTAGGAGTATGTAAACCTTTTCAGTGTAAAATATTACGTATACGCTTCCTACACATATCGTATCAGTACTAAAAATCCAGAACATCGTATTCAAGTGTACCAGTTAGTCAGCTACTCTTAGTCTTTAGAAACGGATATACAAAATGAAAGATATCAATCTCAAGCGAACCACAGACTTGTCATTCATGAGCATGAACTTTAGCTATGGTTGATGTTCGTTGTCGGTTTACCGCCCTTCTTGATATCACATAAGAATGTAAACAAAGTTGTTCGTATCACTATCATGTTCGTTACATTTTTTGGTACTATTTTTTTAAATTTTTCCGTCAGATAAAAAATTATCGACCAAGCTCATGGTCATCAATAATAAGTCTTTGATTCGCTTTAAACGAAGGAGGCTCTTTGGGTAAATGTGGTTTCCCATTTCATCCATTGAAGAGAGCTTCACACTGCAAGTGAGCTGTGCGCTCCCTAGTTTTACATTGACTGATTGGAACCTGCAGTTTTACACCAGTTCCGAACGGTATTTTGACAAGCTTTTTCAGGGCTTAAATACTCGATAATCTCGCCGTCTGTCACTAAACATGGTGACCGTCGTCGAAAGAAATGTAAGGTGGTTAGAGCAGCAATCGAACCCGTGTTCTCATGTACAGGAGCCGCTCCTAACATGACCTCAAAATATGGCCTTCACATATGAGTCAAATACTATCGGCAAAATTTCAAACATCTATATCTAATCGATTAGAACGTAGTATTGTTTTAAATACTTGTATAATGCATTAATGTTAAGTATACGCTTCTTAATAAAATTTGCCTTAGGAGTATGTGAAATTTTTCAGTGTAAAATATTACGTATGCGCTTCCTATACATATTAGTACTAAGAATTCAGAACATCGTATTCAGGTGTACAAGACAGTAAGTAGACTTTTAGTGTTTAAAACCGATATACGAAATGAAAGATATCACTCTTAAGCGAACCACAGACTTTGGCATTCATGAGCATGAACATCAGCTATCGCTGATGTTTATTGCCGATTTACCTCCCTTCTTGATCCAAACAAGAATGAAATCGAAGTAGTTCGCACCACTATCATGTTCAGAACATTCTTTGGTAATATTTTTTCAAATTCATCAGTCAGATAAAAAGTTATCGACCAAGCTCATGGACACGAATGACACGGGTAATTTTTTAAGGGCTTTCGGATTTGATTTACAAAAACACATCGAATTTAGAGAAATGTATGAAATCTTTATTTAAATGCGCCTGCGCCTCAATTGGTGCATACGCTGGGTCCAATTTTGGCATACTTTCTCCAACATATCGGCCGGTATCTCACCAATAATTTCTTCAATATTGGCGTCCAGTGCGTCTGCCGTTGCGGGCTTGTCCCTACAGACATGAGCCTTAACATAGTCCCACAACAATAATCTAAACGCGTTAAATGGCACAAGATTTCGAATAGCCGCCGCAGAAGGTCGCCCAAACTGACCATAAAAGTGCACGATGCACTTTCTTAACCGATCATGAATTTTGATAATAAAATTCAACAATCTGCAAGCTTTGTTCTTTGTAAGTCGATTCATCGTTAAATTATAGACCAAACTGAACACGTTTGACAGTAACATGTTACACGAAAACAGCTGAGCTACCAAAAACAGTGTTGCCAAAAAGAAAGTTGCTAAAATATCACTCATTACTATAAGCAAATTTTCAAACATCGATTAGAACCTAGTACTGTTTTTATTATAATACATTAATATTAAGTATACGTTTCCTAACAAAATTTACCTTAGGAGTATGTGAAATTATTTAGCGTAAAATATTAAAAATTATTTTAGTGGTTTAACCCGACATAAAAGTACATAATGAAGGATATCAATCTTAAACGAAGTAACCTCTTTAATTGAAGAAAATACATCAATCCAACTATAAGTACTTTTGAATACTAAGACGTACCGCAGTCTAAAAGGATGACGCCTTATCTTACTGGAAACTACATAAATTTAAGTAGTTAATTTGGGCGTATGGGAATTGTCTCAGCCCTTATTATTAAGTATACGCTTCTTATATCCAAATACTACAAATACAATTCAATATGGGCCAAAACAGACAGCCATAATACCTACCGTCGTACCGCATGGCCAACAGTCAGGCAATTTCATTTACATTTACATTATTGTAACCCTCTTATATTCTGGTATGTTGGGTCTGAAACTAAGCTTGCTAAAACTAAGCTCCAAAGTAACACCCAAGTATTTAGCCCTTTTTGCCAGCATAATTTCGGACCCATTCAAAGTAATAGGACCCAATGTGTGTATTTTGTACCTTATGGTAAAGGGGATCAGATCTGTCTGAAACTAAGCTTGATGTCGAAAGTAAAAGCCAAGTATTACTCTCTCTTCGCCAGCTTAACTATGGATCCATTCAAAGTGATAGGTTCCAAGGTGCGTGTGTCATACCTTCTGGTAAAAATGATCAGGACTGTCTTGAATCTGAAACTAATCTTGACGTCCAAGGTTTTTAGCTCTTTTCGCCAGTTTCATTTTGGATCCATTCCAAGTAATAGGTCCCAAGGTGTGTATTTTGTACCTTCTGGTAAAACGGATCACCCCTGTCTTGAATCCGAAACTAAACTTGCTGTTCAAAGTAAACGCCAAGTATTTGACCCTTTTTGCCAGCTTAATTTTGGATCCATTCAAAGTGATAGCTTCCCAGATGCATATTTTATACCTTCTGATAAAAAGGATTTCCCTGTCTTGGGCGAGTATTATCACCCAGTTAGTTTTCACCCGCCCATCTACTGATAATCCTCAACTGTCACTGGAGAATGTCTCTTAGGATACTGGTATACTTGCCTTTTGCCACTATTTCCAAGTCGCGCTGAGAAGCTTTCCTTCTTAAGCACCAGTTCCTCTCTAAGGTTCGATGGCATGAATTCTAATCTATTAACAGTGATACTATTGAGCCCACCCTCAATACCAAGAAAAGCTACCATCATTTACTCCTTAGCAGCTAATGATTTTTCTTTATATCCTACTTAGTTCATTTAGGCCTGTGCCTCGATATCTGCCCTTAGAGAGCCTATGCTGCTTACCAGGTAGAAATCTTGCAACAATACTCACCTGCAAGTGTTCGTCAATGAGCTGTTCCAAAGTCTTCACTACAAAATATGACATGCCTATAGGCCTGAAGTATATTTAGAACTGATGTCTTTTACACTAAAGTCTCTTTAGGACTGAAGTCTTTTGGACTGAACTCTGTTAGACTGAAGTCTTCTTAAGACCGACGTCTTTTAGACCAAAGTATTTTTAGGACTGAAATCTTTTAGATCTGACCATGCTTTCAACTGACCGACCATTTCTTTACCTATGCATCTGAAGTCTATCAGCCCTGGTATCTATACACCGGCTTCAACCTGAAACTAACTTTTGACTATATGATTTATATCTGCAAAGTTAGTCGCTGGTAGCGTAATAATAATAATTATACGACCGCTAGTATAAAGTATATAACTACTTTTGTCACTAAGACGTAAGTGAATTATTTCAGCATAAAATATTAAGTATACGCCTCCAATGGCTATACAAAATAAATGGAACCTTTTTATATAATTTACGCTAGTTTCTCAATAGATACATAGAGCAAAGTAAGCTCTCCAAATGAAAAATCCAATATGATCCTAAAAAGATATTTCTATGGTTTGAGCACAAATTACGGGTTTTTCAATATGAGCTCTACAAGAGTTTTTTAAATAAAACAAACCCGGTTTTAGATACCAATGAAATTCTTTATTCCTGTGAAAGTACGTTCGATGCCATTATGTATGGAACTCGATTTCTTTTGCATGGCCACCATGGGCACGCTTGCAGAAGTCCAGACGCTGAACCCAATTTTCGACGGTTTTCAAGCATAAATCGGACGATACTGCAGCAATTTCACGTTCGATATTCGTACGAAGTTCATCAATCGTCGCTGGCTTTTTGGCATAGACCATAGACTTGACGTAGCCCAACAGGAAATAATCTGACGGCGTCAAATCGCACGACCGAGGCGGCCAATCGACTGGGCCATTTCGTGAGATAACACGTTCACCAAACTTGGTTTCCAATAAATTGATTGTGGCATTCGCTGTGTGGCTTGTGGCGCCATCCTGTTGGAACCACATGTCCTCCAAGTCCATATTATCCAATTGGGGCCAAAAATATTTGGTTATCATTGAACGGTAGCGATTCGCATTCACAGTAATGTGCCGGTCTGGATCATCACGGAAGAAGTACGACCCAATGACGCCGCCGGCCCATAAACCACACCAAACCTTAATTTTTTCGGGATGCAATGATGACTCATGGATTACGTGTGTATTGCTGTCTGACCAATAACGCAAATTTTGCTTATTGACGAAGCCATTCAGCCAGAAATGAGCCTCATCGCTGACGAGGATTTTCCGATGAAAATCCGAATCGTGGCGCTCTTAATGTTGAGGCCACTGACTCCAAATTTCGGTAGTAAATTTTAATAATTTCGGCTCGTTGTTGGCTCGTATATCTTTCCATGATGAAATGGCAAACCTTACTGAAGAGAAATGTCAAAAGAGCGGGAAAAAATATGGCGTCGTTTGCTGTCCCTATCGATTTACTTTTGTAGCGTCTCTGTTTAAAAACCCTTTAGTTACAATTTGACAAGGGAAAGAAGAAAAAATACTTACCTACTTATAACCCAAAGCGGTCAAGGGCCTTCAAAAATGAGAGTAACATATTTCTCCAACCGACTCGATGATCTTCAGCTTTTCTGCTCCAGTTAGGGATACTAAATATAGGACCACCACAACTTCGATGGAAAGACCAGGTGGTGTATTGCCTGCGAGAGCTTGGTGTTACCAACTCTCGGAGAAAATCTGAAGATTGAGTCAGTTGGAAAAACATGTTTTTGCTAATTTTGTAAGGCCCTTGCCCCTACTGTGTGGTTTGAGGACACCCAAGTAAGTAACGAAGTAAACTATATATGAAATGGTGTACAAGGTTATTGCACATGCTATAAGTCCAACCACATTAACCAAGGCCCTATGCAATTTTTGAATTTATTTCCTACAGATTTGAGAAAAATCTACTGTCATGTTATTACTGTCATGTTGGTTGGTTGAAAAGGCTGCAAAACAGCACGCTGTCTAGCACACTTAGGCTAAAGAAGCCCATTGTGATACTTTCAGTTTCCTCCATAGCAACTATTTACTAGTCGTCTATCCAATTTGCCCTTTTAATAAATTTGTCTATAAGACCTACAGGAATATCCTGTAGGGCTACGGTGCCAACTAAATGTGTACCGAATATCCTACTTCTCAGTCTTGCCAGAGCATGGCAATCTAAGAGAAGGTGTTTCGTCTGTCATGTTACTACTATGCAATTTCCATACCTCCGTCCTTCATCTATACATATATGATTGCAAAAAATGCAATATCGACACAGTTAAAGAATTGTATACATACTTGTAATTTTTATGTTTCTTTTTCATATCCTACAATACATACGTACAGAACACTATATAAAATCCTATGGTTCTTCTTCTTCTTTATTTTCAATTCTGACCTGCATTGTATTGGTCTATAAAGTAAGTTAATGACTGTAAAGAAATCTGTAATAATCATAAAAAATGTACATGTGTATTATTATCCAGGTATAATTGTAATATCGCTTGAAAGTCCAGAAAGGTAAGAACACAAGACACCAGCTACTGTTGTGCATTTTTGTAAACTACAACAATTTCAATTTGAAAATTAAATTTAGTTTTCCGTAAAATCATATAAGAGTTGATAACTAAAATATTTGTGTGAATGTTGTTTAAGAAATTTGTATTGTAAATAATTTTGATTTCTTTACTTTCAGGTTTTTCATTACAGTTTAAGCCTGAATGAACACAGCAGTTATGATATCCTTGGGTTTTGTTGATGCCTTCGAATGGAAGTTGTAAAAAATACGGTAAAAGCAAAGTGATGTCATTTGATGATGATTGCATAAATTTTTCAAACCCATAAAATGGCAACAATGTCGTTTTTTATTTAAATCGTAATTGTTGGTAACAATTTTACAAAAAGCATCATATAAATGGGAAGAAGTTAGCAGAGATTCTTCGTTCAAATATAGTAAGTCTTAAAAAATATATTATTGCATGTAATAACCAGCCAGTGAAACATATACTACGGAACGTATACTTTATTTTAATAGCATCTGAAATGGAACGTATACTTAACTCGAATAGACAAAATTGTATGATGTTTCCTTCATTCGCCATGGCGTATACGTAACTTTGATTTACTAAGTCTTCAAATAACATAAATAGACGCATAACTCGAGTTGTATCAAAAACGCCTTATCCAAATAATATTTTAAAATTCAAATTCACAAGATTATTGATTTTATTTATTTTACCGAAAGTTAAGAAAGGCTCTTAAATTTCACCTTCGTATTTTAAATCTTGTCCTTTATATATAAATGTAATTAAATTTAAATCTGGCAATGTGTCAACTTTCATTAGTTACTGCGTTCGTTTTTGGCAATACATAATGTTTCTTTGTATCAAAGGCTTTCAAAATATATGCATCCTTTTAATCAGCATTTCATTAACTATTAGCTCGTCTCTTTTGAATTCCCGTTCACGTTCCCACCTTCAAATAATATGAACTCATTTAATTCAAATATAATTACGAACACCATCAAACGTGATTCCTGCGTTAAGCATATAAAGAAGATACCAAACGATAACGTGAGGTGTGTGAAAAGTTTGAGAGTATTAGGGAAATGGAAAACGGTATTATGTGAGAGGGAAACGGTAGCTGTTTGGTAAATCTTAAACGTTAGTTCACTTTGGCCAAAAGAAAATCTTGTCAAAATTAATTTAATGCATGAAATATTCTCTCAAAGGTGTTCTAATTTGGTTCTCTATTGAATATTTGAAACTACTGGATTTCATTCAGGGGTCTGAACCCGAATGTTTCCCCTTTATTTTCCCAAAATATGTAATTAGAATTTCATTTAATCCAAATTCTTCTTATTCAAACAACGGTCTATCATTTTTCAAATCCTGAAGCTTTCGATTCCACTTCATGATAAATAGGGTCTCTCAGTAAGATTGCACTTTTTATATTCCTTTTTTTTTTTGTTGTGCAAGTGGCAACTCTGAAATTTGGCAGCTGTAACATGTGTTTATTCTGATTATTAAAAGTGGAGCGCTCTACGAAAAAACAACGCGCTATAATTCTGAAAACCTATTCCAAAAATTTGGAAAGTTATGCTGAGACCGCTCGCAAACTTCGAAGAATTTTCAGTCAAGAAACTGCATCTAATGTGTCAACCATTGGAAGATTAATCAAAAAATTTAAAGAAACTGGGTCGGCTGTAAACAGTAAGACCCCTGTGCGTTAACGTACCGGACGGTCTCATGAATACATTGCTGCTTTAAACGAGAGTGTCGCGGAAATCCCGAAAACATAAATTCGGCATCGTTCTCAACAACTTCAACTTTCACGAAGCACTACGCAACGAAATTTTGGCGAAACACCTCCACCTTCATGCGTACAAAATTCAGAGGGTAAAGTCAAGAGCTCAAACCAGCAGACCATAGAAGGCGCCGGCAATTCGCTCAACGGATAATGGAACAAAGTGAAGTCAATGCCAATTTTTCAAAAAAAAAATCATGTTCTCCAATGAAGCGCATTTCCATCTGAATGGCTTCCTGTATACAAAAAATTGTCGAATTTAGGGCTCAGAAAATCCTCATGCTATCCATGAGAAACAAATGCATCCACCACGAGCAACTCATACGCCAAGGTAAAGACGTTATTACATTTAATTCGTATTAAGTATACGCCCAGTTTTAGTAAACTAACTAAGTGAATTCGGTGAAAGGAATTTACTTCTGACCAGGAACAGGCCATATAAACAGAATTTATATTAAGTATGCGATCAGATTTTGTAAACGAAAGGTGTCCTGTTCCTTTCTCTACAAATTTGGCTTGAATAATATCTTTAGAATGACACCATTTCTTCAATTATTAGAATTAATCGTACGCCATAGTAAAGAGATCATAATATTTAATTTAGATTATGTCATCCTCTGGAATAAAATCTTTGGAATCAGACGACTTCTTTAATTAACGAGATTATTCATACGCCATAGTAATGAGATCATAACATTCTATTTGTGTTAAGTATACGACCAGTTTTTGTAAACTAAGTCAATTTACTGGAAGGAATTTACTTCTGACCAAGGAGAATATTTATGGACAGGATTTATATTAAGTATACGACCAGATTTTTATAAAGTATGTTGGCGATGCATTGAAACTCGTACTGTTTCTTGGTCAACCAGTGAAAATTTGGCTCGAATGAGATATATGACACATATGAATGACATCTATAACACGATTTTTCCAATTACTGATATTACTCATACGCCATAGTAAAGAGATCATAACATTTAATTTGTATTAGGTATACGACGGGTATTAGAAACTGGTAGTTTTTGCCACTGGAAAGAACTTACTTCTGACCAGGGAAAACCATTATAAACAGAATTTATATTAAGTATACAACCAATATTTTAAATAAAGTGAATTTGGTGAAAGGAATTTACGTCTGACCAGGAACAGCCAGTATAATCTGAATTTAAATTAAGTATACGACCAGATTTTGTAAACTAAATTGGCGATGCGGGGAAAGGTATACCTTTCCTTGGTCATTCTCTGGAATTTGCTACGAATAATATTTTTGGAATCAGGCAATTTCTTCAGTGATCAATATTACTCACACGCCATAGTAATGATATCACACCATTTCATTTATATTAAGTCATAATCTGAATTTTAATTAAGTATACGACCAGATTTTGTAAACTAAATTGGCGATGCTGGGAAAGGTATCCTTCAACTTATATTAAGTATACGACCAGTTGTTTAAATTGGTAATTTTTTGTCGCTGTAAGGCATTTACTTCTGACCAGGGACAGCCATTATAAAGGGAATTTAAATTATATATAGGAACAGTTTTTGTAAACTAAGTGGACGATTCGCGGGAAAGTATCATGTTCGTTGACCATCCTCTAAAAATGTTCGATGAATACCATCTTTGGATTGATACGATTTCTTCAATTATCGATATTAATCATACACCATAGTAAAGAGATAATAACGTTTAATTTCTATTAAGTATACGAGCTTGTCCATTCTCTGAAAATTTCCCATGAGTAAAATTTTTGGAATCAGTCGATTTCTTCTATTATCAATATTATTTATACGCCATAGTAAGGAGATCATAGAATTTAATTTATATTAAGTACAGACACAGTTTTTGTAAGCTAAATTAATTCGCTGAAATGAATTTACTTCTGACCAGGTACAACCATTATGAACTGAATTTATATTAAGTATACGACCAGTTTTTTTTTATGCAACCTTGGGCATTCTTTATTATTAGATTCTCTACGCACTTGAGTGCGGCCTGTCAACAGATTTGGAGCCTTGGCAATAACTTCTGACCCGGGACAACCATTATCAGCATATTAAGCATATATCTTCTACGATATAACCTTTATCTACGATATAGGTACGGATTGGACTTCGTGCTAGTCTTTCATTGAATGATAAATTACTTTAAATTCTAAGAAACATCTACGGAAGACCCAAAATTCATAATTAATATTAAGCATACGCTCATTGAATATTTTCCAGATTTCTAACAGACTAATTGGAATTAATCCTAGATATGCTGTGATTTTGGTGGCGAGAGCTGGTGTTACATTGGCAAGCTACGGATCATGATAGGTGGTGCAATGATAGTGTTCACGGCTATTGTACATGGGATCGATCCCTGCTCAGAACACTCTACATTTCTTTCAACTTAGGTCACCTCGCTTAGCGACGGCGACACTATCGAGTATTAAGCTATGTAATAGCTGTTCAATGGTACCGTTCAGATTCGGTGTAAAACTGTAGGTCCCAACCGGTGGGTGTAAACGTAGAACGGTTTGGGAAACTATGTTTTTTTATTTTAAAATTACACCATGATATATCAACCATGGAGTCATAGATTTTTGCTTTTGTAGTGATGGATCGCTTCTGTAGTGATGGACAACTAAAGTTTCACTGAAAGAAACACAACCGTGTTTGCCACCAGTGTGGAGCTACATGTCACGTTTAGTCTTTTTGTGGATATTATAGAAATATCAAGCTTCACCTATATGCCGTGATACGACTCGTTACAACTGTGTTTGTAACCAGTGTGGAGCTACATGTGAAGCTCAGTCTTATTCTGGATATTACAGAAATTACAGTTACGGAAAACATTTACAGAAACTGAATAATAATTAATTTATATTATTAGTTAAATACACGTCTCACAGACGTGTTACTAAAAGTATAAACTTTATCTATTAATTTTGAACTGAAGTAATGAATGAGACTCAAGTGTTTTTTTTGACATTTAAACAGTCACACCAATTGAGCGACATCCATGTATAGATCATCATGAACGTGATTCGATACTACATATTTCGGAACCGATGTGAATTTTAAATCTGAGTTTTAAAAGCTCCCTCTCTCTCTTAAGTGATTAACAAAATTATCATTATTACTCATACGGCATAGTGTACATACTACTGATATAGATAATTAATATTAAGTATACGTCACATTCTAAGTTCTACCATAGAATGGTGGGAATTGTTGCTGAGTCAAATTTTCCTGCTTCGTAAATATTTAACAATACAATTACACATTTTTTCCTTCAACAAATTGTTATTACAATCGATATGGATCCTCGAGGTAAATATTTTGGAATACCTCAACGGTAGTGATGACTTCGATGCAGGTCCTTAACAATTAAGCACTCACCTAAAGAGACGTATACGAATCAGCACCACAACGTGCAGTGGCACAACACCAGCATAACAATGACGAGAGGAGCAACGTGTGTTCCCAATCCTTACCGAAAATAAAATCACAGCCAATTAAGGGTCTTCCGGGGCGAGGACGATTGTATTTTATATTACGTTTATGTTGTAAGCCATTGATGGTGCTTATTGGTGCCAATTTTAATTCAATTTATTTGTGTTGACGATTTCATTTCTCTAGCCAAGGGGATGACACCACCACCACCACCATCATCCGCTGCAATTGCCGCAATATTTGATGCACAATAGTACAGATACTTATTGACAAAATTGGTAAATATTTTACGTGCTTAACGTTTGCTCAAAACGTGGCGATGTGCAACCGGCATTAATGGTAGGCTTGATGATTGTACAATTGTAGGTTTGTGGTTATCCATGCAATAGATATGAGTTAATCCGAAATAAACAATTTGAAATGGTATTTATCTATCCAAAAACAATTGTTCTTCTCAATGGCGTATACTTGATGGGCCTCATAAATTCCATTATGTATACGCTTAGGTGTACATATACAGGGTGTCTCAGTCAGATTACGCTTTTTACGTTTAGTGTCATTTCTTTTTTGTGCACGTGGCAACTCTGAAATTAGGCAGCTGTCACATATGTTTATTCCGATTATTAACAATGGAGCGCTTTACGCAAGAATAATACGTTATAATTGTGAAAACTTATTACAAAAATTTGGAAAGTTATGCTGAGACCGCTCGCAAACTGCGTAGGATTATCAGTCGAAAAAGTGCTTTTAATGTGTCAAACATTCAAAGAGTGGTCAAACAATTTTAAGAAACTGGGTCGGTTATGGACTATAAGACTCCAGTGCGTCAACGTACCGGTCGGTCTTTTGAAAACATTGCGGATGTAAACAAAAGTGTCGCCGAAAACCCGAAAACATCAATTCGGCATTGTTCTCAGCAACTTCAAATTTGACGAAGCTCTACGCAGTGTACTTTGACAAAAGACCTCCATCTCAATGCGCACAAAATTCAATTCAGGAGCTCAAACCAGCAGACCATGGCAAGCGCCGACAATTCGTTCAATGGCTAATGGAGCAACGTGAAGTCAATGTAAATTTTTCCTTAAAAAAACTCACCTTCTCCGATGAAGCGCATTTCCATCTGAATGACTTCGTGAATACACAAAATTGTTGAATTTGGGGCTCAGAAAATCGTTTTGCAATCCATGAGAAACAACTGCAGCCAGAAGGAGCCAGTCTGGTGCGAATTTTGGTCAGGCGGCGTGATTGGACCTTATGTTTTTAAAGATGAGGCCGGTATTGCAGTGCTTTGTACGGCATTCGTTACAGGAACATGATAACGGAGTTCTTGTGGCCGCAACTAGATGTCATGGATCTGGACGACTTATGGTTTCAGCAAGACGGCTCCACCTACCACACCACGCATAAAACAATCGATTTATTGCAGAAACAATTTCCAGAACAAATTATCTCAAAAAATTCTAATGTCAACTGGCCATCAAGATCATGCGATTTAACGCCGTGCGATTTCTTTCTTTGGGGTTCTGTGAAATCTCGGGTTTATTTGAACAAACCAGAAACAATTGAAGCCCCTGTTGGAAGAAGGTGTTAACTCACTTTATTCAAAAACAATATTTTCCTTCTTTTAATGTTTCCATGGTATCTGATTTTGTTTTAGTTAAGAAAAAAACCAACATCTGATTATTATTATTATATTTGCTTTATTAAACGGCACCACCACAGAAAGGTTATATGCACCGAGATAATGGAATAGATCAAAATCTGATATTTAAATTATTGTAAGTAAATTTGAATTTTTCTTTAAATTTTTTTTTTTTTTTGTAAATCATTAAAAGAAGTAAAACATTGTTTTTGAAAAAAAGTGAGTTAACACCTTCTTCCACTAAGGGCTTCAATTCCTCAGCTCAAATCTGACACCGAACGCGTCATCGGTGAGATACAGTCATATCTCTGTGAAAAAGTCATGGACAATTTTATGAGAAGTGTAATGGCCTGTCATCAGAGCCGTGGGGACTATTTGAGGGATATTTTATTCCATACTCAATCGGAACATGTCTTCTTTACAATCAAGTAAAAAAATTACAACCATCTCAAAAAATACGTATTTTTATTTGAAAATCAAAAAGTGCATTCATACTGAGACACACTTTATGATAAATTATATAAATGGCCGTCGGTGGTGCAATGGTTAGTGTGCGCGGCTCTTGTACATGAGATCCTGGGTTCGAACCCGGCTCTGACCACCTTCAAATTTTCTTTCGGCGGCGGTCACCTCGCATAGTGACGGCGACACTATCGAGTATCTAGCCATGAAAAAGCTTCTCAAAATACCGTTCGGAATCGGTGTAAAACTGTAGGTCCCAATCAATGAGTGAAAACTGGAAAGCGCACAGCTCAGTGATTGTGAGAAGTTCTCCCCAGTCCCTTTATGGGATGTAATGGGAAACTATTTATTTATTTTTTTTATATTACTTATACGTCTTGGGGTCATTGTCATAATGTCGTTGTAGAACTATGAACTAACCCAGGGATCACACACGGAAATTTGACTTGCGCAATTCTTGGGTTTATGCGGAAGAGAGTGGTAGAGCTTCCATCAAAAAATTTAAATTGCTGTGTGTGATCCTGGACTTAGTTTCTAGCTCTAAAAAGACATTGTGCTAATGACCCTAAGACGTATAAGTAATACAATTTATCGTAAACGGCTTCCATTCTCTTCCCCTCTTTCTCCCATAAACTCAAACTTGCGCAAGTAAAACTGCCGTGTGTGACCCGGCATTAACAACTACTTACATTTTTACAACAATTTGAACTAATGCAATTTTTAAACTAATGGAAAAACTATTAGTTATCTTTATCTATAGAATAATTTGAAATGGTGATAGTGAGGTATAATTACCATATATGTGTATCTCAATTTTTTAAGCCGATTGACTCATACATATAATCGCAGCTTCAAATTGTTCATGCTATTATTTATTGTATTGCCCTCACATTAGTCAATTTGGAACAATAGGGTATTGATTTTATATTGATTTTGAAATCCCTCATTTCCCGAATTCCACAATTGCAATTGCGTAGCACGATAGTATTTGTTTAGCAAATAATAAACAGATCGATTGATTTAAATTTTTCAAATTAAAATATTCACAAAAAAAATTTCCCCCTTTTTGTTTTGTTCTCGAAACCCAAAATGAGATTTCACAACGCAGTTTTGATGTTAGAATGTCATTGTATGCTCAACGTACGAAAATGTTGGGTTATTAAAAAGTCAACACAAATGGAAATAAAGTAGATTTAAATTTGTATAGATGACATTCTGAAATTTGAAGTTTAACAATGAAATTACCATAGAGTAAGATGAGTTTCGATGACAAAGCCGGTCGACCTCCTTGCCACAAAATTTGATACAGGCCAGAATATGAAAGAGAGTGAGCGATAGGCGATTTGAAATAACTCGCTTTTAATTTGAATTTATTGCCACTAATGACTTTTGGAATATTCTGATATTCAATAAATTAGTTTTGTTTTGATGAACACAACAATTTACCTTATTTTCTTTTGTATAACGTTCAAATTCTGGAAGAAAAAAACTGGTGTAAAAAATCGTATTAATATTAAGTATACGACCAGTTTTTTGCAACTGGTAGTTTTTGTTGCTGGCAGGAATTTACTTCTGAACAGGAATATCCATTATAAACAGAATTTATATTAAGTATACGGCCAGTATATGAGAATTTTGTTGATCATACGCTGGACAGAATTTACTTCTGAACAGCAGGATACATTAAAAAAAATGGTTTCCCATTACATACCATGCAGGAACTGGGGAGAGTTTCTTACAACCACTGAGCTGCTTCTAGTTTTATACTCACTGATTGGGACCTACAGTTTAACACCGGCTCCGAACGGTATTTTGAAAACCTTTCATAAGATACATATTAAGTACATAATAACACAGTGCAAGTCAATAAACAAGACAACGCGGGAGAGGACAGGTTTACCCTACATCGGGTACGAAGAATCGAACTGCTTGATTAGATTTTTGGGTTACAGTTACGGCCTCATACCAAATATATGAACGTAGACTTGCCAAGGGAACTGTTTTCAACAGTAAGCTAATCTTTTTTGTTCGTTGTATTGTTCGTTGTAGATAATTGTTGTGTTCTTCAAATCAAAGTTAATTTATTGGATATTAAGATATTTTAAAAGTCACAAGTGCCAATAAAATCAAATTGAAGGTCAGTTTTTCAATTCGCCTATGGCTCATTCTCTTTGGACTTATATCCTGTATCAAATTTGCAGCTAGAAATCCTTCAGTTGTGTCATCGAACCCCTCTGGACATTATAATGAAAGGGAGTGTGGTAGGGGAGACGACGATTTATAAAGTGACATATGGGCAACATGCTCAATGTTGGCCACCTATTTTGTATTGTCCTTGACTTCTTCTTTAGAACCAAACTACTCCACATTCCAATTATGTTCAATTACTATTCAATCCCTTGACAATTATTTGATTTTATTATTATATTTTTACCAACAGCAATTCATATTTATATTAAATATACGACCAGTTTTTATAAACTATATTAGCGATACGTTGAAAGGTATCCTCTTCCTCGGAAATCCTCTGAAAATGTGCCATGAATAACATCTTTGGAATGAGATGACTTCTCCAATTATTGGTATTACTCATACGCCATAGTAAAGTGGTCCTAACATTTAGTTAATATTAAGTATACGACCAGGTTTTTGCAACTGGTAGTTTTTGTCGGTGGCAGGAATTTACTTCTGAGCAGGAATAGCCATTATGAAAAGAAATTTATATTAAGTATACGGCCAGATATGTTAATTTTGTTGATCATACGCTGGACGGAATTTACTTCTCAACAGGATCAACTATTATGAACAGGATACATAAAAAAATGGTTTCCCATTACATACCATGCAGGAATTGGGGAGAGCTTCTTACAACCAGTGAGGTGCTTCTAGTTTTATACCCATTGATTGGGACCTACAGTTTTACACCGGTTCCGAACGGTATTGTGAAAAGCTTTTACAAGATACATATTAAGTACATAATAACACTTTGGAATTTGAAAAACAAGACAACGCGGTAGAGGACGGTGTTACCCTACTTCGGATACGAAGAATCGAACTGCATGATTAGATTTTTGGGTTACAGTTACGGCCTCATACCAAATATATGAACGTAGACTTGCCAAGGGAACTGTTTTCAACAGTAAGCTAACCTTTTTTGTTCGTTGTAGATAATTGTTGTATTCTTCAAATCAAAGTTAATTTATTGGATATTAAGATATTTTAAAAGTCACAAGTGCCAATAAAATCAAATTGAAGGTCAGTTTTTCAATTCGCCTATGGCTCATTCTCTTTGGACTTATATCCTGTATCAAATTTGCAGCTAGAAATCCTTCAGTTGTGTCATCGAACCCCTCTGGACATTATAATGAATGGGAATGTGGTAGGGAAGACGACGATTTATAAAGTGGCATATGGGCAACATGCTCAATGTTGGCCACCTATTTTGTATTGTCCTTGACTTCTTCTTTAGTACCAAACTACTCCACATTCCAATTATGTTCAATTACTATTCAATCCCTTGACAATTTTTTGATTTTATTATTATATTTTTACCAACAGCAATTCATATTTATATTAAATATACGACCAGTTTTTATAAACTATATTAGCGATACGCTGAAAGGTATCCTCTTCCTCGGAAATCCTCTGAAAATGTGCCATGAATAACATCTTTGGAATGAGATGATTTCTCCAATTATTGGTATTACTCATACGCCATAGTAAAGTGGCCCTAACATTTAGTTAATATTAAGTATACGACCAGGTTTTTGCAACTGGTCGTTTTTGTCGGTGGCAGGCATTTACTTCTGAACAGGAATAACCATTATAAACAGAATTTATATTAAGTATACGGCCCGTATATAATAATTTTATTAATCATATGCTAGACGGAATTTACTTCTGATCAGGAGCAACTATTATAAGCAGGATACATACTAAGTACATAATAACACTGTGGAAGTCGAAAAACAAGACAACGCGGGAGTTTTACACTACTTCGGGTACGAAGAATCGAACTGCATGATTGGATTTTTGTGTTACAATTACGGTTTCATACAAAATATATGAATGTAGACTTGCCAGACGTACTGTTTACAACAGTACGCGTACGTTTTTGTTCGTTGTATTGTTTTCTGCATAACCCATAATAATAGAAATAAAAATTAAAGATAATTGTTGTGTTCTTCAAATCAAAATTAATTTATTGCATAATAAGATATTTTAAAAGTCACAAGTGCCAATAAAATCAAATTGAAAGTCAGTCTTTCAATTCGCCTATGGCTCTTTCTATACTGTATCAAATTTGCAGCTAGAAAGTCTATCAGCCTGGAAATTACACTGAAAGGAATGTGGTAAGGAAGAAGGTTAATCTAAGTGGCATAAGCGTAAAATGCTGAATGTTGGCTACCTATTTTGTATTGTCCTTGACTTCTTCTTTAGCACCAAACTACTCCACATTTCAATTATATTCAATTACTATTCAATACCTTGACAATTATTTGATTTTATTATTATATTTTTACCAACAGCAATTCATATTTATTCACGTTGATAAAGTAAATAAAATGATAATGAATAATAACAACAACAACAAAACTTCCATAATTCTGCAAATGAATTTGCTTCGACAGTAGTCATTGTATTTTGTATACAAACACTTTAATTTGTTAAACAAATAAAGGAGCGTAACGAAACGTTTCTATTTACAAATGCGTCAGTGTTTTAATTTAGTCTACAATCCAGTGCATTCCCTTTCTCCCCCACCAGCACTAGACTTCGCTCTGCTACTACATAATCATCCTTTGCTTTGCAATGTAACCCAACCAGGACGTTTCAGCTTTTTTTACACAACTTGAATCCGAACCCGTCAACTGAAATTACTTTCCATTCTTTTTGTATTGTATGACGTTTAGCTACCTTTTTAGCTACTTAATGAAAATGTAAATATTTAATCAATATAATAACAAAAACGGATTACCATCATCGTCATCATCCTCATCATCAGCAAAAGCAGCAGCAGCAGCAACAGTAAAGTCCTTATCATCAGTGTCAACGTCATCCTCGTCATCCTGGAAACCCTCGCTGCAAAAAAAAAAGTACTTCTGATGACAAGTCTTCCGTATTCAGATAACCTGAAGGGTGGAAATATATCCAAGCGTAATGTTAAACATTTCATTATAGCAAAAGAAAAAATTCAACTGGTGATATGAGTTCCATGATGATGATGATGGTGATGGTGATGATGATGATGATTATGGTGATGGTGTTGATGATGATGATGTTGAGTAAGATAGAGTGTATGGAGGAAGTAGCTGGCACTTCTATTATATCAATTACACTCTATATAAGACCTCTCCCGAGCAACTGAAGGGATATAATTAGTTAGACCATTGGCTTGTCAATGGCACCCTTTGTGTTACGAGGTAACCAATTTGCGACTATTGCACATAAGAATGCAGGTTCATCTCCAACTACCACTAATTACCAATATGTACTTCTGCCGTGAATTACCTCAGTAATCTAAAATCTGCATTCAAAACCCTGCTCAATACATTAGCACTGGTTTGGTTAGGTGATAGTGGCAGCTGACATGAATGACTAACTTAGACATTTTACACAATAGAGACACCATGAGTTAATTTCAAGTAGCTCAAAATGGTAGCCAAAATTCTCTCAAGTTCCAAAACAAAGAAGTCTCATACTATATATATCCATGTGCAAACAAGATGTCCAATGGGTTATTCGTAATAGAAATGTAATTTGCCGAGTCTTGTCAAAACTGATACAATCATTGAGACCTAGGACCTGGCTGAAAGGGACAGAAAGTTCGTAGCACTCCTCCTATTTAATGTTGCACAGATTTTTCTTCTGCTTCCATAATATGTGCCAAGCGCCCACCTTTACTGCATCTTTACATAAAAGAGTTCTCGCAGGATATGTTTAGAAGTCACTAAGAGCATAGTCAGGATATAAATATAACATCATTTTAACATATAAAGCAATATTAAGATCTATTGTAATTTTTATTATAATAAAGATCAAACTAAATAGCTTATAATAAATATTACTCATACGTACTAGTGGAAATAATAATTTATATTAAGTATACGATCAGTGGTTATAATACTTTTTACCACGATTCCGTAGGTTTCGAAGTCGTTGCTAGATATAAACTTCCGATCAAGAAAGCTTCAGTGAACAGCTTTCTTGAAGAAGGAGCACATACATATATTTAAGCTCCATATATTTAATGGAGAATTTTTCTGTCGAATACTCCCAGGTGTTTCTCATCCGCTTTCGATATGACCCAAGTTTCGGAGCCATATATCAGGACCGACAAAATGAGAGTCTGGTATAGCTGGACTTTTGTCCATCGAGAGAGGGCTTTGTTTCTAAACTGCTTGCCGAGCACAAAATAGCATCTATTTGCAAGCACAATTCTTCTATTTATCTCCAGGCTGACGTTGTTGTCCTTGTTCATGGCGGAACCAAGGTAGACAAATTCATCTACCACTTCAAAATCAAATGGGTTTTCGACTTTCAATTGCGGACCACGTCGAGAGGTTTTCCCAGTCGTCGACACCACCAACTTTGTCCTGCCTTCATTAAAACCAAAACCCACCTTCACTGATTCTTTTTCGATTCTTGAAAATACTGCAGTAACCCCTGGCAAATTTCGTCCAATGATGTATATGTCGCCAGCATACGACAGCAACATATGACTTTTCGTGTTAGTGAACTTGTTCGTATTTGTTGTAGCTTTTCTCAATATTATCTCCATTAAGATGTTGAAGAGATTGCACGTAAAATTGTCGCCTTTTCTCAGTCCTCGCTTGGTATAGAATGGCTCGGTGAGGTCTTTCCCCATCATCACTGCTGGTTTGGTGTTGGTCAGCATCATTCTACCGAGGCGGAACAGTTTTGCCGGAATCCCAAGATTAGACATAGCTTCGCACAATTTTCCCCGTATGGAGCTATCGAAAGCAGCTTCGTAATCGACAAAAGGATGGTATGTATCGATTTGCTTTTCATGGGTATTTTCCAGGATCTGGCGTAGCGTGAGCGTGACCTGTCAAAACTGATACAATCATTGAGACCCAGGACCAGGATAGAGACAGAAAGATTTTATTATGCTTCCATAATATGTGCCAAGCGCCCACCTTTACTGCATCTTTACATCAAAGAGGTTTCGCAGGATATGCTTAGAATTCAGTAGGGGCATGTCAGGATATAAATATGTATACAATAATTTTAACAGGTGTAGCAAAACGTACCAGGTTTTCGTACATGTTATATTTTGTTTTAAATAAAGCAACATTTAAATCTATTGTAATTTTTATTATAATAAAGTTCAAACTAAATAACTTGTAATAAATATTACTCATACGTACTAGTTGAAATAATAATTTATATTAAGTATACGATCAGTGGTTGTAATATGTTTTACCACGTTTTCGAAGGTTTCGAAATTGTTGCTAGATATAAACTTCCGATCAAGAAATCTTCAGTGAGTAGCTTCCTTGAAGCAGGAGCATACCATACCTGCATACCTGTAAGGTAGTCCCTAGTGTTGCCTGTAAGGTAGTCCCAGTCCTGGGAGCTCATCCGCAGTGCAGTCCCCTGGAATGTCTCTATGACTTGGCACCCATATAAGGTGCAAATAGTAATACTATGTCAATTCCTTGTCAGAGTTCTTGCTTGATGTTGAGTTTAAAAAAAAGATTCCACAGACTTTATTTCCGACTGGCTGTCAGAGCAGACATTGTTCCCCATAACTGCTGGAATATAATAGCTCGGTCACTTCAATAACCGCCAACGTTTTTACTCGATTAACGGTACAATGATCAGGCTGTCTACGAGTAAGGGATAACCCATATTCTGTAGAATAGTACCCACACCCTACATATTCATTCATTTCGGCCCATTCATGTAGAGATTTAAATATACGTCCACATACTTATGAGATTTCCGATAGATATGTGCTGACGTTGAGCTCCGAGAAACAGATTCCGGAGACATTATAGCCGCATGGCTGTCAGAGAGTATATTAGCAGGAGCATACCAACAAGTTACAAATCCTGTGGAACCCTGTAGGGTAGTCCTTAGTCCAGCTAGGTCAAACGCTGCACAGTTCCCCAGAATGATCTTGTTCAATGACACACGTATAACGTGAATATCGTACTGCTCTACCATTTTCTTATGAGATTTCTGGTAGTTCTGTGCCGATGTTGTGTTCAAAAAAATTAGATTTCCTGTAATTCTAAGCTGGTATTGAGTTCAAAAAAACGTATTCTTTATATCCGCCTGGCTGTCAGAGAAGACATTGTCCCTCGTAACTGCTGGAACATTATACTTCAGTTAATTCAATAACCGCAAATATTTCTACCCGCTAAACGGTACAATGATCAGGCCAGACCAGAAAGAGATTACCCTAATTCCCTAGACTATACCCCACACCCTACCTGATCATTCATTTCGACCCCCATCCATGTAGAGATTTAAATATCCCTCTAAAGCTGGAAATTTGTGCTTTGCTTAATGACGCAGAATTTTCTTGTTTCCGATTCTAATACCCTGTATATCAATTGATCAGCCATATGATGATGCAGTTAATTAACTAAGATTTGTCTTCGGCTTACACAATCTGTGTCAAGCGTCCACATTTACCGCATCATCACACTAGGGCCATGCCATGATATATAACCCACTTTGCACTTAAATAACAAATATTACTCATACGTCCTCGTTAAAACCGTTAGAACTAATTTATATTAAGTATTCGCTCAGTGTTTGCATTACTTGTTACCGCCTTTTCGTGAGTTCCCTAAACGTTGCTAAGTATTTACTTCTGATCGAGAATAGATTTGATAGATTTTGAGATTGTGCTTCGGTTAAAGTCGCAGAATTTAGTTGTTTTTAATGTTCATCCCCCTTTGAATCAATTGATCAATCGTATTATGAAGTGGTTAATTAATTAACCACAAACACAAAAGTATTTTAAGGCCAGCGAATCTTCAAGCAAACTAGCTTTAGGCCAAAAGTAACTGTACAATGAGAAAAGGTCTTAGTCATTCGCCTAAGTCTCTAACAAAAGTGCTTAATTTTACCTTTCTATGTCGGTCTGTCTGTGTTTGCATTTCCCCTTCATATATATGGAACATTGTTTGTTATTACATGTAATTTGTTTATGTGTATGTGCTAGTGTATGTGTGCGTAAGTGTATGTGTGTGTAAGTTTCCGCGACCATGTCCGTTTTCTTTGAGTGTATGGGTATCAAGTTTCCACTGCGTCACTGTCTCCCCTTACTAGTCTCTGTGGGTACGTTTAAGTTTCCGTATCCGCTTCATTGGATTTATGTGTACGAGTGTGTATTTGTATTTGTGTAGCAGTGTTGTCATCACTATATGTACAAATGTAAAGGGTGTCCCAATAAAAGTGCACGATTTAAATTGTGTGGCATTTTTTTCCTAGGCAACTGGCAGTGCCACATAGAGAAATCCGTATTACAAAACTGCGAACAGTTACGCTAAGGACACTTGTAAACTGCACTGAATTTTGAGTCGTGCAACTGCACTGAGTCGTACAACTGTCATCATTTCGGATAGTGATCAAATACTTTCAAGAAACTGGGTCTATTATGGACGGTACTCTTAAGTCTCCTGTACGTCAACGTACTGGCCGATCTCTCTAAAACATTGCTGCTGTAAACGAGAGGCTCGCCGAAATCCCGGGAATATTAATTAGGTAACGTTTAGATGACCGTCGGTGGTGGAATGGTTAGTGTGCGCGGCCTTTGTACATGAGATCCTGGGTTCGAATCCTGCTCTGACCACCTTCAAATTTCTTTCGGCGGCGGTCACCTCGCATAGTGACGGCAACCCTATCGAGTATATAGCCATGAAAAAGCTTCTCAAAATACCGTTCGGAATCGGTGTAAAACTGTAGGTCCCAATCAGTGAGTGAAAACTGGAAAGCGCACAGCTCAGTGATTGTGAGAAGTTCTCCCCGGTCCCTTCATGGGATGTAATGGGAAACCATATATTTTTTTTTTTTTTAAATGAAAGACCTCCACCCTCACCCGTAAAAGATTGAGCACATTCAGGAGCACAAATCAGCAGACCGTGTACTGCGTTTGCAATTCGTTCAATGGTTGATGGAGCAAAGTGAAGTGAATGCCAATTATTCGAAACAAAACATCTTCACCGATGAGGCGCATTTTCATTTGAATGGTGTCGTCAACAAACAAAGTTGACGAATTTGGGGCCCAGAAGTTCCCGCACGTGATTCATGAGAAACAAATGCAGTCACAACGAGCAACTATCTGATGTGGATTTTGGTCAGACGGTGTGATTGCGACTTAGGTTAGTCTAATGAGAATCATTGTGACTCCACTGGAAGCCATATTCCATCCCCACCGTTGAACTTGTAAATTTCCCTGGTGTGGTTCTGGGGCGATAAAACCATATGATAACTCATCCCGATTTCCATGATATGGCTGAAGAAGAGACGTACATTAGTCCCTGGCGAACCAAATAGTACTCTTCAGCTGGGTCCTAAGATCATTCACATTAACCTCCTGAACATCTGTTAGATCCAACATCAAAGAGATCCTTGATATTTTGTATAATCATACAAAAGGCCAGGCAGTAAAATATGAGATGTTCAAGGCTCTCGTCGTCCTCTTCATCCCCACGGCTTCTGCAGTAGTCATAAGGTGAGATTCCATGTCTACACACATGCCTGCCTATAAAACATTGTCCAGTGATCACAGCTACTAGCATATTGTCAGTGATTACAGTTACTAGCATATTGTCTAGGAATGCATATCAAGTTTAGCATACGATTCATGGCATTCATGGCCATACTTGCCTGTTGACCCTACATTTTGTGATAAGAGACCATCTATTATTCGCCTGTCTGAGAGCTTCGATTTTCAGTACGAGCTTTGAGGCAGAAAGGGCTTACCCACATGCTCCATATCGAGTGGAACAGTAAGGTAGTCCCTAACCTTGCCAGCTAGTCTGCTCTATGAAAAAATAAATATATGGATTCCCATTACATACCATGAAGGGATTGGGTAGAACTTTCAAGTTTTTACACTTACTGATTGGGACCTATAGTTTTACACCGGTTCCGAATGGTAAATACACGAACGAATATAAATGTAAGGTGGTCGGAGTAGGGATCGAACCCACGTTCTCCTGTACATGAGCCACGCACTCCACTATTGCACCACCGATGGTGGATTCCTTGAATACTCCTGTAACCCGGCATCCATATAAGGGGAATATCAAAGTGATTGCCCATTTTATACACAGATGCGTGGCAGTTCTGGAGAGTTGTTGAAATCAGGTTACAGATTGCAGAGACTTTAAAGAAGGCTGATTGTAACAGTAGATGTTGACGTTTCACCCCAGCCAACTGGCAACTCCTCCGAATACCATGATTTCTGCCTGAAGGACACTGCAATGGTCTGTTAGTCTTGAATACTCCTGTAACCCGGCATCCATATAAGGGGAATATCAAAGTGATTGCCCATTTTATTCACAGATGCGTGGCAGTTCTGGAGAGTTGTTGAAATCAGGTTACAGATTGCAGAGACTTTAAAGAAGGCTGATTGTAACAGTAGATGTTGACGTTTCACCCCAGCCAACTGGCAACTCCTCCGAATACCATGATTTCTGCCTGAAGGACACTGCAATGGTCTGTTAGTCTTTATGCACTGCCTAGACTTAGTCCTCAAAAGAGACTCAAACCCCTGCGTTCACATCTAGTTTGGAGTCATCAGAGTAGAAGCCTAAACACCTCCTAAAAACTGGTATGCGTCGCTTCTAGTCCTGCTTGTCCGGAAGAATTGTTTCACAAAGGTTGAAGTGAGTAACATGTAGTTGACTTTTTTATTTTGGATAGTCGCAGATCCTTCATAATGGACCCCTGAACATATAGACTGGTGATCCATTGCGAGGAATGTCTTAGCCGGATTGCCTACACGCTGAAAAAGGCCCAAGAAACGTATCTAAAAATAACGGCCCAGCAACATAGTGCAGGAAGCATGTACGTGTTTGCAAGCATTGTTTTCCTGAATTGAAAATATGCTGCTTTTTGTTTCTTTATTGTGACAAACACCAGTGTTTCCAGCAGTTTTCAACAAACAAATTCACATTTGGGTCAAAAATACATGTATTATAATCAGCTATGGGCACAGAAGCTACTTGGAAGCCGCGCTCTCACAAGTGCGTATACGTATATGAAAATGAGAGCAAATAATTCAAACAAGAGAGCCATTCACACACAAAATTATTGTCAGTGTCACACATCCAAGCAAGCTCACAAGCACTTCACTGTAGTGGTGCCCATAGCTGATTATAACCTGTTCATCATTGTGTCCCAAACATGTTATATTGAATAGCAAACACAATGTGTTTGGACACAAGTATACTATATTTGCGGTAAGCTACAAACACGTTATATTTGCATCCAAACAGCAAAATAAGACAGATTTTTCAGCGTATGCATATAGTGTGGGATTTCCCGAAAAAAATGGATCAAGATGATATTTCACATGGGCATTGCCGACATCATGTTCTGAAGAATTTGGTATATTGGAACGTCATAGTGGAGCCACACAGTGGGATACCAAAATTGACTACCTCGACTATCAAAAAAAATATTATTTTTTTCGAAATTATGCCTTGCTTTGTTATTTCAGTTATTTGAGAATTGGGTCTTTGACTTTCCAAAATGTAAATTTCTCAAGCACCAGACCTCAGTTATGCCAATGATAAATTTCATCTTGATCGGACCAGACATTTAGCAACGGCTGAATTATTTCCAATTTTTGCCGAGAAATCACCCACAGTGCGACGGTGCAGCCATTTACCTTCCGAACAAATATAGTGGTAACTGGGAAAACGAGTGGTCACCCAAATACTCGGTAGGAAGCTGTGTGAGATGCACGAGTGTTACAAACTATTGGCATTCTCTTTGACTTTTGTCAACAGATTTTGATGTGGTAGGGCAATACCGGGCGGACAACGCCTTTATATCCAGTAAACTATATTCGGGAATAGGCCACATTGTCCTTCAATGGTCCTTGGACACGAATGTATCGCAATATCGGGCGGGCAACAGCTTTATGTCCAGTAAACTATTTTCGGGGTTAGGCCCCATCGTCCTTCGATGGTCCTTTGACACGAATATATCGCCCCATCATCCTCCGGTTGCCCTATGTCACGAATATAGGATCACTATTCGTGTCAAAGGGCCATCGAAAGGCGATGGAGCCTATTCCCGTACATAGTTTACTGGACATATACAGCCGTTGTCCGCTTGTTATTGCCTGATCCTATCCATTGTTTTTGGCTTTTGGGCAATTTATCAACCCCTTAGCGACAAGGGACGATTATACGGAACCTTCTGTTTTCATGGTAAAGAGAACGAGCTCGATTTTGTCTGACCTCAGATTTTATTCTCTACCCCTTAGCGACAAGGGACGAATATACGGAACCTACTGTTTTCTGGTAAAGAGAACGAGCACGATTTTGTCTGGATTTCCAAACAGTCCATCTTCCATAGCCCATTTGGAGAGTCTAGTGTTTAAGTCCTAAAGCACATCTCTATTCGTGGAGGGGTACTTCCTCCCCACTGTAATTGCCAGGTTATCGGGATATGATTCGGCCTTTATTTCATAGAAAATGAGGCCGGAAATGCAGTGAATGTGAATGTCACTCGTTACAGAATCATGATAACGGAGTTATTGTGGCGAAGTTATATTCTGGAGGATATATAGTTTAAGCAAGACAGCGCCACCTACTACACCGCGCATCAAACAATCGATTTGGTGGAGCAACGATTTCCATACCGAATTATTTCCCAAAATTCCAATGTCAATTGGATACCAGGATCGTGCGATTTCGTTCTTTGGGGTTTTGTGAAATCTCTGATCTATGCGAATAAACCACAAACAGTTCAGAAATTGGTCGAGATCCAAGGCGTCGTATGTGATAGAGAACCATATTTTTTAGAACAATGGTTTCCAGACCGGAATATCTCCCGAAATTCCGATGCCAATTGGCCACCAAGAACGTGCGATTTCTTTCTTTCGGGTTTTGTAAAATCTCTGGTCTATGCGAATAAACTACAAACAGTTCAGGAATTGGTAGAGATCCAAGGCGCCATAGGTGATAGATAACATCATCTTTATTAAAATATCATGGAAAATAATATGAAGAGAGCACTGGCCCATGACCAGAGCCTCGGAGGTATTTGCCGGATGTTTTATTTCATAACTAACCGTAGCATGTATATTTTACAATGCAATACAAATATTCCCACACGCTGCAAAAAAAATGTCTCTGCAACATATTCTCTCAAATACATTCTGCAGAAACCATGTATATGTTTGTAACACGCTGCAAATATTCATATATTTGCAAGTCCTGAACTCAATTATTTTTAAAACTGTCTCTGTAACATATTAGATACACACTGCAAATATTCATATATTTGCAAGTCTTAAACTCAATTATTTTTAAATGCAATCATTAGCATGTTTACTTGCAAATATTCATAATTTAACATGGAGCCATATGCGTATGTCAATGACACACACCGATTCATCCCAAACATTCATGTACTTACGTCGAAGCATTCGTGTGTTTCCACCCAAACGAACGATTGGCAACTGAATGCTTGAAACTAAAACCCAACAGATCAGTCAGATTTACACACTCATTTTGGAATATTTATGAATCACCGACTAAAAGAATAATGCAAATATACAGTTATACACTTGCACTAACATTAACTTAGGCTGAGAACAATCTCTCCCTTTGCATCTCTTTTATTATTTTGCTCTCGACAGAGCATAGTAACAAAATTAAGTGAACTGCAAAAATTAAGTAAACTTCACCAAACACAGCTCTATATGGAGTACAAACACATATATTATAACGTATTAATCATTGTGGCTCAACCATGTAATATTGAATAGCAAACACAATGCGTTTGGACACAAGTATATTATATTTGCGATCAGCCCCAAATACACGTAATATTTGTATCCCAAACAAAGGTGTATTTGTATTACAAACACATATATTATAACGTATTAATCATTGTGGCTCAACCATGTAATATTGAATAGCAAACACAATGCGTTTGGACACAAGTATACTATATTTTCGATAAGCCTCAAACACACGTTAAATTTGTATCCCAAACAAAGGTGTATTTGTATTACAAACACATATATTATAACATATTAATCATTGTGGCTCAACCATATAATATTGAATAGCAAACACAATGTGTTTGGACATAAGTATATTATATTTGCGACCAGCCCCAAACACACGTTATATTTGTATCCCAAACAAAGGTGTATTTGGATTACAAACACGTATATTATAACATATTAATCAGCCCCAAACACAAGCTTTATTTTCATCCAACCAAGAAAAGATACAGTTTTTTCACCGTGCACTTGGTCAAAAAACATGCGTTTAATTTTTAAATTAAATCATGCCCATTCATTGGGACACCCTTTATGTGTGTGTGTGTGGCTGCGTTAGTTTGTCCACATTATCTGTGCGAATCTGTATGCGACAATTGTGAGTTCTCCTCCCATTCACTGGCTTACTTTATTTAATTAATTTTAGCGCTTAAGGGGTATTTCTTTTGGTTTCCTCTGTGTGCCGGCGACCATGTCGCGTCAATGGAACCGGTCGGTAGATGCTTTTAATTTGTTTATTAAAACGGAGCAACTTGATAAAACAACAAATAGCAATCGTTAAATAAACACCCAGAGAAATCCAACACATAAGGACATACAATCAACTCAAAGGATTGTGGGCATGTCAAGCTTTAATGACAATTAATTATCATATTTCCTTTGGAACAAAAAGGATTTTGCAATAAAATCAATTACACCAAATACAATTTTTTACATTATGCATAATGTGTTTAAATCCTTGTTCTCCTGCACGTGTTTGTGTTAGAGTTAACAGTCATATTCACAAAGTTATCATGCAGCTTTGGTATTGACAACGCGAAAACGTGCTCCAAATCTTTATGCGACAGTTTTTTTTTTTATTTCCTGCTCCCAAACGTCATTTACTCGTGTGACATGTGGCAATCATTTTATTTTTTATTATTTGACATCAAACTGTCAATTATGATTACATGTAAGACATGTACACATGAATATACATAAAGAAATATGTATGTATATAAATTTTGATATTCTTTTGACATTTAGTGTATCAAAAAATGTTGCGCAGCAATTCCATTTCTTTATCAAATGGAATTTTAAATCGGCATTGTTTTAGAAAATATTTGAAAAAAATTACATTTCTTTAAAAGTTATAAAGTTGCACACTAAGTTCGAATGGCTGTGAATATTCATTCCTATGTATGAATAATTCTGTAAATATTCCTCCTTTTGGGTGTTTCAGTAAGATTGTACTTTATACATTTAGTGTCATTTTTTGTGCAAGTGGCAGCTCTGAAATTTGGCAGCTGTCACATATGTTTATTCCGATTATTAAAAATGGAGCGCTTTCCGAAAGAACAACGCGTTATAATTGTGAAAACTTATTACGAAAATTGGGAAAGTTATGCTGAGACCGCTCGAAAACTTTGAAGAATTTTCAGTCGAGAAAGTGCACCTAATGTGTCAACCATTGGAAGAGAGGTCAAAAAATTTGAAGAAACTGGGTCGGTTATGGACAGCAAGAGTCCTGTGCGTCAACACACCGCTCGGTCTCTTGAAAACATTGCTACTATAAACGAGACTGTCGCCGAAAACCCAAAAGCATCAATTCGGCATCGTTCTCAACAGCTTCAATTTTCACGAAGCACTACGCAGCCAATTTTGACAATAAACCTCACCCTTCATGCGTACAAACTTCAGCTTACTCAGGAGCACAAACCAGCAGACCATGGAAAGAGCCAGCTATTCGTTCAATGGGTAATGGATCAAAGTTAAGCCAATGCCAATTTTTAAACAAAAAAGTCATCTCCGATGAAGCGCATTTCCATCTGAATGGATTCGTTAATACACAAAATTGTCGAATTTGGGGCTCAGAAAATCGTCCATGAGATACAAATGCAAATTTTCGACTTTCTGTGTACCCTTTTTTTCTTTTCTACTTTTGCGTACACTTTTTGGACTTTTGTGTGCATTCTTTGAACCATTGTGTACAATTTTTGCATTTTCGTTTTTTTTTTCGTACTACTTTTTTGTAAGCTTGTGTACACTTTTTGTACTTTTTGTATTTGTGTTTACAATTTTATATTTGACGCTCACAATTTTTAGTTTTGTGAACGGTTTTTGTGCTATAGTTCTTTTATACTTTTGCGTACACATTTTCTACTTTTGTGTACACTCTTTGTACTATTGTGTAAATTTTTCGCATTTACGTATTTTCTCGAACCACTTTTTTGCTTTTTGTACGTTTGGTTACACATTTTGTACTTTGGTGTGCACTTTTAATTCTTTTGTACTTTTGCATGCACTTTTGTACTTTTGGGTACACTCTTCGTACCATTGGGTACAATTTTTGCATTTTCGTATTTTTCCGTACAATTTTCTTCTTTTTGTGTACATTTTTTTTTCTCTTGTGTACACTTTTTATACTTTTGTGTGTATTTTTTGAATTTCTGTTTACACTTTTATTTTTTGCCACTTGTTTTAATTTTTGTGAACGGTTTTTGTGGTATTGTTTGCAATTTTGTTCTTTTCTACTTTTACGTACACTTTTTGTACTTTTTTGTACACTCTTTGTACCATTGTGTACAACTTTTGCACTTTCGTACTTTTCCGTACAATTTTTTTCCTATGGTGTACATTTTTTGTTCTCTTATGTAATTTTTTGTATTTTTTGTATTTCTGTTTACACTGCTATTTTTGCCACATGTTTTAATTTTTGTGAACGCTTGTTGTACTTTTTTTTGCACAATTGTTTTCTTCTTGTGTTCACTTTTTGTTCTTTTGTGTACACGCTTTGTACTTTTGTCTGCACTTTTTGTATTTATATTTATACTTTTATTTTTGCGCACACGTTTTTCATTTTTGTGAACGGTTTTTGTACATTTGTGTGCACTTTCTGTTCTTTTCTACTTTTGCGTACAATTCTTTGACTTTTGTGTACATTTCTCGTACCATGGTGTAAAATTTTTTAATTCTCATAGTTTTCGCACAACTTTTGTAATTTTTGTGTGAACTTTTTGTACTTTTGGGTATAGGCTTTGTACTTTTGTTTGCAGGTTTTGTAATTCTATTTACAATTTTATTTTTGACGCTCACGTTTTTTATATTTGTGAACTCTTTTTGTGCCATTGTGTGTACTTTTATTCTTTTCTACTTTTGCATACACTATTTGAACTTTTGTGTACACTCTTTGTACCATTGTGTATAATTTTTGCGTTTTCGTATTTTCTGTACAATTTTTTTCTTTTTGTGTACACTTTGTTTTTTGTGTAAACTTTTTGTACTTTTGTGTGCACTTTTTGTATTTCTATTTACACTTTTATTTTTGCGCACACGTTTTTCATTTTTGTGAACGCTTTTTGTACATTTGTGTGCACTTTCTGTTCTTTTCTACTTTTGCGTACACTTTTTGGACTTTTGTGTACACTCTTTGTACCATGGTGTAAAATTTTTTAAATTTTCGTATTTTTTCGCACAACTTTTATTTCTTTTGTGTACACTTTTTGTACTTTTGCATGCATTTTTTATATTTCTATTTGCACTTTTATTTTTCCGCACACGTTTTTTATTTTTGTGTGCACTTTTCTTCTTTTGTACATTTGTGTACACTTTTTGGACTTTTCTGTAGACTGTTGCACTTTTTGTAAATGGTTTTTGTACTCTCCTGTACACTTCTTATATTTTGGGACTTATTTTATTTTGAGTACACTTTTATTCTATTGTGCAAACTTTTTTTATTTTTGTGTACAGATTTTTTTACATTTTATTCACTTTTTATATATCTGTGTTAACTTTTGTACTTTCTTGTTTACGGTTTGTTTATTTGTGAACATCTTTTGTACTTTTACGTGAACTTTATGTATACATTTTATGTCCTTATTTGTACACTTTTTATGCCTTTTATACTTTTGTGTACACCTTTTGTACTTTAGTTTACCTTTGTTGTAGTTTTTGTGTACCTTTGGTACGTACCTCTGTGTTCATTATTTGTAGTTTTCTATACTAGACTTCCGATAACTCGACGTGTTAGCCCACCCCTCTACTTCCGTCATACGAAACGTTGCCAATCCGGATGTCAATATCCTTCCATAACAAGTTTCATTTCAAAAATTAATGAAATGATTTTCAATATTCCAAATTTCATATATTGCCAGACTCTTGTATGGAAATCATTCTCCTTATAGTTTGGCAACATATACAATTTATTCACGTCTATATCCTTTGGCAGGACATGTGAGTCTATTAATTTTTATTTACATACAACAAAATGAGAAAGTAATTTATATTTCTTATTATTTTTTGTTTAAATTAAATTCATCACAAATTTGTGTCCTGTATCCTGTACGTATAGACATTGAACAAATTTACATAAACTTTTATTGTACCAAAGAATTTTTAAAATTTGCTTTTTTTTATTTTTTTTTTTCATTTTAATAAACCAACTCTCCACCGATATTTGTGGTTGATCCATGGTTACAGTGCAGACACCAGCAATTCATTATCAAGGTACTGTGACACCACAGCACGACATTATATAGCACAATTTTCAAAAGGAGATGAATAGATGTGTTGTGCCCTGAGGCCATCAACAACATGATAAAGCAAAATCATTAGAATTTTCAAATTTACTTGAGATTTGGAGAGAATGGAACAACACATCATCAACACGGTGCAGCTGAAGTGGTTTAAATAAAATTCACGCTTTAGCCCAATTTTGAAGTGGGCTCAGTTTTTAAGAGCTCGGTGTTCCTGCTACTCTGTCACGCCTTTGTAGAAAGACACTGAGCGATTCGAAATCCTCAGTACAGATTGGTAAAGATCTCCCCGATCTCCCCAATCTCCCCGATCTCTCTCCTATCATGCGATCCCTTCAACATATTAATTGAGATCATCATGAGAAAAGCTGCAGTTAACAGGAATAAAACCATCAGAGGCAAAAGTCACATTCTCCTCTCATATGCTGATGATTTAGACATAATTAGACATAAGGTGAGGTCATCGCTGATCAGGATCGTATACAGGTACAGCGTTCGTAGTTATATTGTCATTGTTTACAGGTAAATAGAGATGAACGACGATAAGTTGGTTGGAGTTAGTGGTTCAGTGATTTCAGATAATCGTACTGGATAGTATGTTCCCTCTTCGTTATCGGCATTCGGCTGGTTCGCAGTAATAGATAATATTTGCAGAGGTAATGAATCGAGGTTGGTAGCGAAAAATAGTGGAAACAAAGGTGCAGTACCCACTAGGGGTAAAGCCATCATAATAACAAAAGTGCAGTAATCACGAAGAATAAGGCTTCGTAACAACAAAGGTGCAGTATTTACGAAGAGTATCGACTTCATAATTACAAAGATGCAGTATCGACTGTGCGACTATTTATACAATAACTACTATAACATCGCTGAGAATTATAAAGGCGACGTAAAAAAATTATCCATATTAAACTCCTATTCTGCACGCAAACCGGTATGCCATAGTCTATCATTCAATAGAGATGGAAAATGTCAAACGGGTGTACCATTTGTGGACTGGGTTGGTAAATATTCGTATAAATGTATATATGTATATAATAAAATTATATGTGTCGTGTATATGTATATATATACGAAGGCGGTCCCAAAACTAGCCGACCTAAAAAAGCAGATTCATAAAGGTTGGAAAATTTTTCTTCATATTTCAACATAATCTCCTTTTAGCTCGAAACACTTTTTCCAGCGATATTCAATAGCTTCGATACCCTGTTTATAGTAAGAATTGTCAAACTCCTAAATCCTCCTAAATCTTTTACCACTCAGCCATTTTTTCACGTTTGGTAATAGAAAATAGTCCAACGGATCTAACTCTGGCGAATAAGGTGCGTGATGATGCAATTCGAACTTTAATTCATTAATTTTGGCCATTGCATTAGGGTGTGTGTGTGAACTGGAACATTGTCTTGATGAAGCAACACTTTCTTTTTCGCCAAATGCGGCCTTTTCCCCACAATTTCATCACTTAAGCGCTGCAATAAATCTGTGGTCACAAACGATTCTAAAGTTTTTCAGGGAGATCAGTTTAAAGTTTAATATCTTTACTGAAAATCAGAAGTCGGAGTTTTTGTGATAACTTTGTTACAGATAACAAGGAAACGAATTCTTTTACTTACTTCTCAAAATTTTTTTTCAATTTTGTCCTAACTCGTGTTAGGCTGTTATTATTTGTGACCACAGAAATAAGCATAATATTCGCCGTTGATGGTTTTTCCATTCTGAAGATAATCAATAAAAATTATCCCATTCGCATCCCAAAAAGAAACATACGCCATTACCTTGCCTGCAGATGGAACCGTTTTCGCCTTCTTTGGTTCGGTTCGGTTCTCCCATCCCAGTTCATTACTTTAACTATTCCTTTGTCTCAGCTGTGAAGTGGTGGACCCTTGTCTCATCCATGATTCCCAATCGACGCAAAAATTTGGCTTTATTGTGGTGAAACATTGCCAAACACTCTACCGAAACATCTGTGTTTTTGCTCTATTGAAAGCAAGTGCGGCACCCATCTTGCGCACAGCTTTCTCATCTTCAAATCTTCGGTAAATATACGATGTATAGCACTTTTTGAAATGCCTATTATTTCACCTAGGTCACGCACTTTCAGCCAACTATCATCCAATACCATTTTGTGGATTTTCTTAACCGTGTATGGCGTGGACACCTCATTTGGGCAAGCACTACGGTGTTCGTCTTGGAGGTTATACTCCTTTAAGCTCTGCTATCCAATATTTTATAGTCGTAACCGAAGGGGCAGGCTCCCCTAGAATTAAATCAAGCTCGGCTTTAATATTCCTTGGACTGAGACCTTTCAAATGGAAATATTGAATTGCATAAAGGTGACCAATTTTTGACGTAGAATACGTCTTACCTTACGGTATGAGGAGTCATGTCAGGTTTTTATTGTTGTAAACTTTATTTCATTGAATTTGAGGAAACGGCTAGATGAATTTTTTTAAAATTTTTTTTGTAGGTGAATGAAGATGTTATCTTTCGTTTGATATACATTTCATATTGGTTGATATATTTCTAGTATTTTAATTTCTCAAATGAAAATTGTTTAAACACATACACTCAAACATATGTGTGGTGTTTGGTTGAGTGTTTTTGGTTGCTCAACATTGCTTAGGAACATGTATCTAGTAAAAAGTGAAACGAACAGCAAGCTAATGTTGCTTGGCAACATGTATCTAGTAAAAAGTGAAACAAACAGTAAGCTAACGTAATAAAGCTTTTTTGCGAAAGCTTCAATAAAGCTGTTGTAACATTAATTTTGAATTGTAAAGCGTAAAGCTTTCACACAACGCTCGAATGCTAATGCGAAGACTCGATAAGGTAAACCTTTTTTAATATTAGGGCGGCCCTCTCAACATTCGCAGAACTTATTTCAATAAAAATATTAATTAAAATACATAAATTAAATTAAGTTTAAAAAAATTGAACATAATATTTTTTTTTTTAAACGGACTTGAATCAAATGCCGTTGGTAAATATAAAAATTACAGCAGACAGTTGTCCGAGGCCTTCGGCCACGGACTGTCCCTGCAGGCTGTGTCAGAGACACGGCCATTAAGTTTAACGTAGAATACGCCATCCGATAAGACAGAAAACATATATAACAATAAATGATAAATAATATAAGCAAATGAATTTATTGTTATATATGTCTTCTGTCTTATCGGATGGCGTATTCTACGTTAAACTTAATGGCCGTGTCTCTGACACAGCCTGCAGGGACAACTGTCGGCTGTAATTTTTTTTCCATGTTTACAAATTCGTTGAGATGATTTACTTTTGATGGCTCAAATAAAAATACTAAACAATGTGGCGCCTTGGAAAATAAAAAATATCTTTTATAAGGTTGCCACTTTTCACCAAAATATTTTTTTTACACTACTGGCACCATCTATACTTCGGGTCGGCTAGTTTTGGGAGCGCCCTCGTATGTAGTTACATTAGACCGACTCTCATTATGTGGTGGGCGAAAAGTGTTTTTTTTTGTCCACCCCCAAAATGTACCTTGGTTTGTTTTCTGATGATTCCCAAGTAATTTCATGTCAAGCACTAAGATGAGCTGAACGGTTTTTAAAACAGGTGTTTTTTAGTTATTCTAAGAAATTTTGTACTTTAGCTAAAGACAATGTATACAAAGGGTTTTTCATAGTTCGTCCAACGGTGTATAAAACATGTCCTGAATATCCCCTTTTCAAAGACATTGTGTAAAAAACCGAGTTTTAAGTTTTTAGTGGGGAGTTTTTTCAGATTTAAATGTCACCTGCCCTACCGTCTGGCCTCCGATACCCCTACGGGTTCCATTCAAGTGCCGCTGTAGCAATATCTGCTGCTTTTTTTCAAAATATTTATTAATCCAAATATACAATTTGATCTTTCACAGATATGTTACAGAATTGTGAGTTTTATCATTTAATATTTCAAAAACACCTTATCTGCTGTTGGTCGCCAATCCAAATTTATTTTCTTTTAAAGGGTGCCTCAGTAAGAATGCAATTTTCCATTTTAAAATAAAGACATGTATTTTTTGAAATAGTTCTGATTTTTTTTATTGAATTGTAAAGAAGACAGGTTCCGATTAAGTAAAGAATAAAATATCCGTCAAATTGCCCCACAGCTCGGATAACAGGCCATTACTCTTTTCATGAAATTTTCCTTGACTTTTTCATAGAGATGTGACTGTATCTCACCGATGACGCGTTGGATCTCGGATTTGAGCTCAGGAATTGTTTCTGGTTTATTCGCATAAACCCGAGATTTCTCAAAACCCCAAAAGAAAGAAATCGCACGATGTTAAATCTTATGATCTTGGTGGCCAGTTGACATCAGAATTTCTTCAGATAATTTGTTCTTGGAAATCGTTACTGCAATAAATCGATTGTTTCATGCGCGGCGTAGCAGGTGGTGCCGTTTTGCTGAAACCACATATCGTCCAGATCCATGCTGTCCGGTTGAAGACACAAGAATTCCGTTATCATGTTCCTTTAAAACGAATGCCGTTCACAGTCACTGCAATTTCGGCCTCATCTTCAAAAAAGTAAAGCCCAATCACGCCACCTGACCAAAATCCGCAACAGAACAGTTGCTCGTTGGGGGTGCATTTGTTTCTTATGGATTGTATGAGGATTTTCTGAGCCCCACAGTCGACAATTTTGTTTACTCACGAAGCCATTCAGATGGAGATGCGCTTCATGGGAGGAGGTGAATTTTTTTTTTTAAAAATTTGCATTGGCTTCACATTGTTCCATAACCCGTTGAACAAATTGCCGGCGCTTTCCATGGTCTGCAAGTTTGAGCTCTTGAATAAGCTGAATTTTCTACGCATGAAGGTGGAGGTCTTTTGTCAAAATTCGCTGCGTAGTGCTTCCTGAAATTTGCAGTTGTTGATAACGATGCCGAATTGATGTTTTCGAGTTTTCGGCGACACTCTCGTTTACAGCAGCAATAGACCGACCCTTGTTGTCCATAACCCATCCAGTTTCTTCAATTTTTTTTAACACTCTTCGAATGTTAGAGACACATTAAGAGCACTTTCTCGTCTGAAAATCCTTCGAAGTTTGCGAGCAGACTCAGCATAAATTTGCAAATTTTTGTAATAAGTTTTCACAATTATAACGCATTGTCCTTTCGTAAAGCGCTCCATTTTTAGTAATGGGAATTAACATATATGACAGCTGTCAAATTTCAGAGTTGCCATTTGCACAAAAAAATTACACCAAATTTAAAAATTGAACTGTTACATGCATGTACGTTGCCAGAATACTGCATTAGAAATTGCCTGGGGAGAGTAGATACGTAGTATTTGTCTCACATAACAATTGATAAACGTTTGGATCTAACGGGTTTTTCAACAGAGACGCTACAAAAGTAAATCGATAGGGACAGCAACCGACGCCATATTTTTTCCCGCTCTTCTGACATTTCTCTTCAGTAAGGTTTGCCATTTCATCATGGAAAGATATACGAGTCAACAACGACTCGAAACTATTAAAATTTACTACCAAAATTTGGAGTCAGTGGCCTCAACTTTAAGAGCGCTACGTCCAATTTATGGTCTTCAGCGATGAGGCTCATTTCTGGCTGAATGGCTTCGTCGATAACCAAAATATGCGTTATTGGTCAGACAGCAATCCACACGTAATCGATGAGTCATCATTGCATCCCGAAAAAAGTACGGTTTGGTGCGGTTTATAGGCCGGCGGCGTCATTGGGCCGTACTTCTTCCGTGATGATCAAGACCGGCACATTACTGTGAATGCTAATCGCTACCGTTCAATGATAACCGAATATTTTTGGCCCCAATTGGATAATATGGACTTGGAGGATATGTGGTTCCAACAGGACGGCGCCACAAGCCACACAGCGAATGCCACAATCAATTTATTGGAAACCAAGTTTGGTGAACGTGTTATCTCACGAAATGGCCCGAAATGTGAAAGCACGTTCGATGCCATTATGTATGGAGCTCGATTTCTTTTGCACGGACACCACGGGCACGCTTGCAGAAGTCCAGACGCCGAACCCAATTTTCGATGGTTTTCAAGCATAAATCGGCCGATACTGCTGCAATTTCACGTTCGATATTCGTACGAAGTTCATCAATCGTCGCTGGGTTGTTGGCATAGACCACAGACTTGACGTAGCCCCACAGGAAATAATCTAATGGCGTCATATCGCACGACCGAGGCGGCCAATCGACTGGGCTATTTCGTGAGATAACCCGTTCACCAAAATTGGTTTCCAACAAATTGATTGTGGCATTCGCTGTGTGGCTTGTGGCGCCGTCCCCTTGGAGCCACATGTCCTCCAAGTCCATATTATCCAATTGGGGCCCAAAATTATTCGGTTATCAGTGAACGGTAGCGATTCGCATTCACAGTAATGTGCCGGTCCTGATCATCACGGAAGAAGTACGGCCCAATGACGCCGCCGGCCCATAAACCTCACCAAACCTTAATTTTTTCGGGATGCAATGATGACTCATGGATTACGCATGGATTGCTGTCTGACCAATAACGCATATTTTGCTTATTGACGAAGCCATTCAGCCAGAAATGAGCCTCATCGCTGAAGATGATTTTCCGATGAAAATCCGAATCATTTTCAAGTTGTTGCTCAGCCCAATTCACGAACATACGACGCTTGTGGTGGTCAAGCGGCTTCAGTTCTTGCGTCAATTTGATCTTCTAAGGATGTAGGCCAAGATCTTTTTGCAAAATTCGCCACAACGACGTCTCAGAGATGCCCAACGCTTGAGAACGACGTATGAGAGACACATTTGGGCTTCCTTGAACTGAAGCCTCAGCGGCAGCAATATTCTTGACACTGCGGGCACTTCTTTGTCTCACTGGCACGGGAATATTTTGTACTGTTCCTGTGGATTCAAATTTTTCCACTAGACACTCAATTGTTAATCTGGTAGGACGATTATGACGACCATAAATTGGACGTAAAGTTGAGCCCACTGACTCCAAATTTCGGTAGTAAATTTTAATAATTTCAACTCGTTGTTGGTTCGTATATCTTTCCATGATGAAATGGCAAACCTTACTGAAGAGAACTGTCAAAAGAGCGGGAAAAAATATGGCGTCGTTTGCTGTCCCTATCGATTTACTTTTGTAGCGTCTCTGTTGAAAAACCCTTTATGTATGCCACTATTGATGCTTAGTGTATTTTACAAATACAGGGAGTACCATGTGTTATTTAGAGGCTAAAAATCGCACATTAAAAATGTTTTTTTTTTCTGACCGTTGCATTTATTTGCCCATCTCTGGTGTAATTTTTCTGACTTCAGTCTTTAAGAGAGTTAACAATAATTCTATGACCTATAATTTTGCGCAAGACTGTAATGCTAAATTCCCAGCGGTTTAGGAAATATGGGCAGAAACTTGAAACAGTAACTCACATTCAGAGGTGGGATGTCTTACGCGATATTGAAAAGAAACCTTTTGACAAGTAGGAACAAACTAAACGGGTATTGTACTTCCACTTGGAATTGTACTTCCACTTGGATGTACTTTCGCATGAGATTGATTAGATGGATTGATTTTTTGCTTTTAAAAAATCGTCTTATGTAACTTTTCTCTTTACAAACAAATTTCCTTTCTTGCACCTCGAAAAAAAATTAATCTTCTTAAAGAACAGAGAAAATTAAACAAGATTGGTAAAATTTTTATTAAAATTCCTTCAGACGCACCGTGCATAGTGCATCATTTAATGTTTCTTTCCCAAACAGAAAACATAACAAGGTTTTATTTTTCTGATAATTGTAACACATGCATTGGTTGTTTTTTCTTTTTTTTTTGTTAGGGCAAAAAATAATAACAATTTCCAAGGATTCGAAAGAGCAAATATGTATTGCAAAAGCTTTAGAATGATGAAAAACAACATAACCTTAGGATAATAACCCCATCATGCTCAGACGACAACACTTGTGGAAGCAACAATGAAAATTCCTTACCATCCATGTGTGTGTGTGAAAGGATTCTTACTCATGCCTGCATATATTGTAAATAACTATGCCTGAACCAACAATATGTCTGACTTTCTGTTTTCCAGAGGAATGATGAAAGACATTGGTATTTTTCACCCCTACAATTTCCCTCAGTCTGGCTATGTGAAAGGGGGAAAATTGAATAGTGTAATATGTCAGGATGATACATAAGAATATCCCGGAACTCAAAATAGATGGACATAGTTACATGAACAGCATTTTATACACAAGATTGTGCTATAGTTTACTATGTACACTAGAGGACAAAATAAATTGCAAACGAGTAAAAATCTGTAATCTGCTGAAAAATCTGTAATTTTTTGTCGTTTGAATGCAAATATAACGTGGGAATGGAGCGTGTCGCAAATATAGTATACTTGTGTCCAAACATAATGTGTTTGATATTCAATATTGCATATTTGAGACACAATGATTAATATGATATAATGTATGTTTTTGTAACCAAAATGGGGTCGCGTTTGTTGAAAATTGCTGAAAATAAAACATGACTGCCAACAAAGATACAAAAAAGCATCCGATATTCAATTGCTGAAAACAATGTTTGCAAACATATACATGGTTCCTTTAATATGTTGCAGGGACGTTTTGTTTTTAGCTTGTATATATGGATTTTCTATTGGAATTAAGTTTTAATTTTTAATACAGTTTTCCTTTTAATTTAAATAAAAAATTATATTTTCCAAACTCGTAGTATTGAATTTCATTCAAATTTATATCCAAAAAGATAACTATAATAACTTTAGTTTCCAGAAGAATATATTATTTACTTGTTCGCACTTTATTTTGTTCGATAGTGTTTATGGGCATTAGGGGTAAGACTTTTAAGGCCTGAGAGAATCTTATGAAAGTTGAAAAAACAATATTTTTGTAAACTAAATAACCACCATTCCAATTATTTATTTAGTGAATTATTTGTCTCTGGCAATTATCCTTTACGGTAGTCAAGAAAATTCCCAACAAATTATTAAGAATTTAAAAATAATTATTATATTGTGTAACGTGACAAAAACTTGTCGTCCCTACAAATGGTACAACCGTACGACATTTTCCATCTCTATTTAACGGCAGAAGATGGCATACCGGTTTGAGGCAGAATATGATGTCCGATCTAGGGCAACGAGTAGGGCAATCTATCAAAGTGAACACATGCAAACAACACACAGCGTTAGCTTCACATACGTCGTTGTTGTACAACAATAGTCTCTGCCTGAAAATAAATATGATATTATTCATGTAGCGGCAGCGTACAAACAAGCAGGTCGTCGTCGCCAAAGAGTATTGAATAGTATAGAGAACTCATGGAACGAATTGTATGACTCAAAAGCACTGGCGACATCTGGCGAATGATTCCAAACGTATTACTCTAGTTTTGTCATAACTAGGCCCAATCGTAATTTTGATGTGAAATATTGATGCCTTTTGAAACACTAATATTTTTTGTATTGTTTTATGTAATAACATTGACGAAATGGTGCATTTATATTGAAATATTCTATAAAGACAATAAGACTCGTTTATGCTCTTTTACCCAGACTCTCTACATTAGAGCGGAAAATGAGTGCAATAAGTTCTCTATAATATTCAATACTTTTTTTCGTCGCTATGTTTATGACAAAACAAAAACAATTATTTCAGTCAGCTAAATACTGCTTTATTTATTTTAACAAAATTTCATCTATTATTAAAGCAGATGTAAGAAAAAGAAAGTAGCAATAGCAAAAGAGCCATCAGCACAAAAACTATCCTTTTGTTTATTTTCCAGTGTAACATTTACTAATGTGTTCATAGAAATCGAACAGGTACCGTGTAACAAAGAGGTGTTAATACATCGTCCGTGAGTTCGAACACTCATTCATTTTTATTACGAAGGTTTTACTCTTCGTTAGTACTGCACCTTTGTTATTACGAAGGTTTTGCCTCTCGTGGGTACTACACCTTTATTATTACGCACACGTTGCTCTTGCGGGTGTACTGCACCTTTGTTATTACGAGGGCTTTACTCTTTGTGAGTTCTGCACCTTTGGTATTACCAAGGTTTTACCCCTCGTTGGTACTGCAACTTTGTTTCCTCTATTTTTACTTTACTAACCTCTTCACTAACTAAATCGAAAAGGAATCACCGAAAGTGGGTCTTGCTGTTAATGAGGTGTCAATGACCAGAGAAACCTCCCGACTTGGTCCGCACTTGAACGTTGACAACCGATTTTATTTTGAAGTGGTAGATGAATTTGTCTACCTTGGATCCGCCGTGAACAAGGACAACAACCTCAGCCTGAAGATAGATAGGAGAATTGTGCTTGCAAATAGATGCTATTATGGGCTCAGCAAGCAGTTTAGGAACAAAGCCCTCTCTCGACCGACAAAAGTGCAGCTATATTAGACTCTCATTTTACCTGTCTTCACATATGTCTTCCGAAACTTGGGTCATATCGCAAGCGGATGAAAAACACCTCGGAGTTTTCGAGAGAAAAATTCTCCGTAAAATATATGGTCCTGTTAGGGAAAACGGCGAGTACCGACGTCGCTGGAACGCAGAGCTATATAATCTCTATTCTGACGTGGACATAGCTAGACGTATCAAACTTGGCCAATTACATAGGCTAGGCCATGTTATCAGAATGGATGAAGATGAGCCAGCGCGAAAGGTTTTTGATAGCGTACCCGATGGAAGCTGGAAAAGAGGACGACCAAGACTCCGCTGGAAAGACCAGGCAGAAGAATCCCTCCGTATCCTTCGTGTTACCAACTGGCGAGAAAAGGCGAAGGATACAGCCAGCTGGAAGAATATGTTGAAATTTGTTTAATTTGTTTGTTTAATTAACATGTGTAAGACGTCTCACCTCATGAGGTTCTAAAATAGTCAATAAAAGTAAGTAACCCCTCTTCATTACCTCGGCTATCATTGTCTTTAACAGCGGAGCCAGTCGAATGCCGATAACGAAGCGGGAACATACTATCCAGTACAGTTATCTGACATCACCGAACCGGTAACTACTACCCTCTTATCTCATCCAGCCGCTCATCTCCACGAACGCTATTCCCGTACCCGATCCCGATCAGTGACGACCCTCAATGAATAACCGAATACCCAGTAACCAAAATACCAAACCAGTAACCAAAATACCGGTAATCACTGACTCAATAACCCCCGAACGCTGTGCCCGTACCCGATACCGATCAGGAACGACACTCACCAAATAACCGAATACCGAATTCTCATTCAGCGGCCCCTAACCATTAACCCGAATTTATTCACCACAGATTAAATCCGCTTACCTTAAGGCTACCAGAATCTCGACGTTCATGCAGAAGCTGAGAACACAAAGTAATTAACCATCAGCTACCACCACCACACCTGTAATCCGAACCTATCCATCGCAAGGATATTGAATCCTTTTCGTCAAAGGCTATGTTCGATCGTACCTACGTTTGTTCACAGTTATGAGTCAGTCATCCATTCCAATGCCTTCAGAAGGAAAGTTGAGAAATTGGGTGGTACTTTAGACTTATATCCGATGGTGGACCTCAACTTTATAAATCTATTACCTTTGCAGTTTAAGCTTGCTATTATCCTTAAAATCTCGACTTAGTTCCACTGAGTTTATCAAGTAAATCTCCAATTAAATTTGAACACAAACAATAATTATAATTTAAAGGCACCATTTCTTTGGGGAAATAAAAACTTGAACAAGACTAATTGAAAAACAATGATAATTAAGATTTGTACTTATGCTAAAAATGTTGCCTCCTGAAAAATGCCTCACCCCTAATACATATATATATATTTGTATTATCATCCCATATACATGTTGTTTCAAGAACATGAAAAATAATGATAAGTCACTAAATGATACTCGCAACATACTCGTCATTTGGTTATCCAAACAAACAATTCAAAGTTGTAAGATAGAGATATGGAGAGAGATAAAGAAAAAATCAAGGACCAGCATTTGAAAATGGCCACATTTTGCAATAGGCAAATTCCTATGTCCTGCGGAAGCAATATGATGTCTACGGAAATGCCATGGTATAATTATGTTAGTTAACTTCAATATAGTGGGATAAATTCAATAACTGGAATGTTAAATTAAGAATTCTTTCGAAATTTTTTCTAAAACCTAACTAAGACTTAACTTTTGTAGCCTCGTATATCCTGGCAAACTTTTCTGAAGACGGTTTAGCGAAACCCCAACCGGGTTCAAGATATCGACTATCAAGAATCGTAAAAAAGTAAAAAACTATGGAAAAAATGTTGTAACAAGGTTTTATAAAAACTGAGGTGGGCTCTGTCACGTCCAGGGTTTGAGAAGGTTTGAGAACACTCTTCTGAAAACGGTTTGAGTGCACTCTTCTGAGAACGGTTGAGAACACTCTTCACGGCACCGTTTGAGGGCACTCTTCAGGTAACGGTCTGAGTACACTCTTCCGAAAACGGTTGAGAACACCCTTCTGATAACACCTTTCATGGAACCGTTTGAGCGCACTATTCTTGAAACGGTTGAGGACACTCTTTTGAGGGCACTCTTCAGTGAACGGTTTGAGGACAATCATCTGGGAACGATTTGAGGATATTATTCTGGGAACGGTTGAGAACAACCTTCTGATAACATCCTTCTGGGAACGGTTTAAGAGCATTATTCAGGGAACGGTTTAAGAACACTCGTCTGGGAACGGTTGAGACCACCATTCAGGGATCGGTTTGATGACACTCTTCTGGGAACCATTTTAGGACACTCTGCTGGGAACGGTTTAAGGACAATCTTCTAGGAACGGTTGAGAACACTCCTCTGATAACACCCTTCTGGGCACGGTTTGAGTGCACTCTTCAGGGAATGGTTTGATAACACTCTCCTGGGAACGGTTTGAGTGCGCTCTTCTGGGAACGGTTTAGAACACTCTTCTGGTAACCGTCTGAGGACACTCTTCAGGGAACCGTTTGAGGACACTCTTCTGGGAACGGTTTGAGGACACTCTTCCGGGAACGGTATACTGGAATAAACAGCCAAAGCCGCTATGAAGGAATAGTCACCCGAAGTCCCTCTGAAGAAGTAGTCAGCCGAGGCCGCTATGAACAAATAGTTAGCCAGAGCCGCTATGCTAGAATAGTCAACCGAAGCCGCTATGCTGAAAAAGTCAGCCGAAGCCGCTATGGTGGAATAGTCAGCCAAAGCCGCAATGCTGTAATAGTCAACCGAGGCCGCTATGAAGGAACATTCAGCCGATGCCACTATACTTGAGTAGTCAGCCGATGCCGCTATGTACAAATAGTTAGTCTGAGCCGCTATGTTGGAATAGTCAACCAAAGCCGCTATGCTTATATAGTCAGCCGAAGCTTTGCTGGATTAGTTAGTCGAAGCGGGAATAGTCAGCTGCATTGTCACTGTGGTCACTATAGCCGAGAGAAGATATTCAACGACTTAACCCGTTACGAGTCCGTAAAAACATAAAAAGTGAATCAGTGGAATTGCATTTTGACGGATCCGTTTCGAACCCGTTACGAGTCCGTAAAGACATAAAAAGCGTATCAGTGGAATTACGATTTCGCGAATCCATTTCGAGTCCGTAAAAACATAAAAATCAAATCAGTGAAATTACGGTTTGGTGGATCCGTTTCGGACCCGTTACAAGCCCGTAAAAGCATAAAAAAGCGAATCAGAGAAATTGCCATTTGGCGGATCCGTTTCTAATCCGTTACGAGCCCGTAAAAACATAAAACAGCGAATCAGTGAAATTGCGATTTGCAGGAACCGGTTACGAGTCCGTAAAAACGAACTTAGACAAATGTTCACAGTACTAATTTGTTCTGTCCTTATTTGTTCTCATATAAGTTATCTGCATTTTTTGAGTTTGAACCCACTGTAGTATGTGTGTGCCGTAAGCACAATAACATGTCCTTATAGTTTCCTCTCCCAAGTATTAACATATCTATACTCATATGCTTGCATTTATAATATCTGCTGTCTGTGAATTCGTTCACATCTTGATTTCGTCACATATTTGATTAATGTTGATTTAAAGTTATGTTTTCTTGTTTTCTCTCTCTCTCTCTCTCTTTCTTTGTCTGTCTGTGTTTATCTCCATCTCCTGGCAAACTGAAGCCAAACAATCACTTTTCTGCCATACAACTCACGTACATAAAAAATCTCTTATCAAAGAAATTGTCATACTCAGAAAGTCCTTTAAATGTTCTTTTCCTGGGCTGTGTTTTTTTTCGTCCTCTCAATTGTTGTGTTGTATTTGATGATGTTAAAGTCATTCATTTTCTTGTCTTGTTTTTTTTTGCATTTTGCTTATTGTCCTTTTGTACCAAAACCTCAATTGTTAAAATGTCATTTATTTTAGTTGTTCATGGAATCCATTTGAGTGAATTTAGTTAGGGGACCGACATTGTTGCCAGATTGCATCTTTTCTGATAAAAAAAAATTGTGTATTTAATTTTTTTTTTTATAAACGGCAAATATTGATTTAAGATTCACCTAGGAAGAAATTTCCGTTCTAGAGAAAAAAATTGAATTTTTTTCTAGTCATAAAAAAGTTGTTTTGCCTCTTAAAACATTGAAAAAAATTCCTAACGCCTAAAATACCTAATTAAAAAAAATGGTTACCCGTTACATCTCATGAAGGGATTAGAGAGAGCTTCTCACAAGTCAGTGAGCTGTGCGTGTTCTAGTTTTCCACTCACCTTCAGTTTTACACCGCCTCCGAACGGTATTTTGAGAAGCTTTTTCATGGCTAAAGACTCGATAGTGTCGCCGTGTCACTAAGCGAGGTAACCGACGTCGAAAGAAAGTTAAGGTGGTCAGGGCAGGAATCGAACCCACGTTCCATGCACAAGAGCCACGCACACTACTATTGTACCACCGAGGGCCATGAAGAAAAATACCTAATTGCTTCCGTTTTTTATCGAAAAATACATTAATTTTTCAAGTTCTGACAAATTTGAAAAGGGTGTTTATAAAGGGTGTCTCAGTAAGACTGCACTTTAAATCACGTAAAATGTTGATCTTATGACAGGCATTTGCAGAAAACTAAATCATTTGGACCCTTAGATCTTACACCATATATATCTAAGTGATTGTTGCAAGGTTACAGACTTTATCGTCTTTTGGCTGGAGCCCATTCTACCTAGATAATTTGCCCTTCCATTTCTTAAGACGCCGCAATGCCAGAAGTCCATATTATCCACCGGCTCCCAATGAAGCAGTACTTTTTTATCTCCTACTTTTATACGAGAAGAAGTAAGCGATCTGACACTTTGTACCGATATCGTCTTGATGCCTACTGACTGCACCCTGGAAAACGGTTCCAGCAACATATTGTAGGAACCATGTATATGTTTGCCAGCATTGATTTCATGAATTGACGATATGCTCCCTTTTTTTCTTATTGTCTATTACATTTTTGTTTTCAGCAATTTTCAACAAACAAAGCCATATTTGGGTCACAATAATAATCATTGTATCTCAAACATGTAATATTGTATAGCAAACACAATGTATTTGGATACAAGTATAATATACAAACACGTTATATTTGTAACGTAATTCCCGATCGACTTTAAATTTTATTTCATATTTTGGGTCAAAAATGCGGCAGGTTTTCATACTGGTTTTCACAATGTTCGTTCCCGATCAACTTTATATTTTATATATAATTTTGTGTCACAATAGCAGAGGTGTTGCCACATCGTCTGCGTAACAGACGGGATTGAATCACTCATTAATCAAGATCCTGTTTACTATTTACGGTGGTGAAGATCCCCAGGATTTCAATTTCTTTAAATCCCTCTCGACTTCAAATTTTAGTTAATATTTTGTGTCACAATGTTGACAGGTTTTCCTACTCGTTTTCAGTATGGCCGTTATTCAACTTAAGATTTTACATATAATATTGTATCACAATAGAAGAAGTGTTGCCAGATCGCCTGCATAACAGACTGGATTGCATTAGACACTGATCAAGATCCTGGTTACTATTTACGAGGCTGATAAAAACGATTCCAGCTAATGAACAGCTTTAAATCCCGATCGACTTTAAATTGTGTTAAATATTTTGATTCACAATTGTGGCAGGATTTCCTACTGCTTTTGAGAATCGTCGTTCCCGCTCAACTTTAGATTTTATATTTAGTATTGAGTCACAATAGCAGAAGTGTTGCCACATCGTTTCCATAACAGACGTGATTGATTCACACACTGATCAAGATCCCGTTGACTATTTGCGGTGGCGATATAAAGGACCTCACAGCATATCAACAGTTTCAACTCCCGATCAACTTCAAAGTTTATTTATTACTTTGTGTCTGGTTTGGTTTCCAGTACGTTCGTTCCCGATCAACTTTAGATTTTATATTAAATTTTATTTTAAACGTGTGCGTAACAGACGGTATTGAATCACTCACTGATCAAGATCCTCTTTACTATTGATGAGGGTGATACAAAGGATCACAACTTATGAACAGCTTTAAATCCCGATCGACTTCAAATGTTGTTTAATATTTTGTTTACCAATGGTTACAGGTTTTCCTATTGCGTTTCAGTCTGGTCGGTCCCGAGCAACTTCAAATTTTTTATATGATATTGTGTCACAATAGTAGAAGTGTTGCCACATCGTCTGCGTATCAGAAGGGATTTACAGGTATGATACAAAGGACCTCACAGCTTATCAACAGTTTTAAATCCCGATCAACTTCAAATTTTATTTAATATTTTGTATCACAAGGGCGACAGGTTTTCCATCTGGTTTCCAGCAGGGTCGTTCCCAATCAGCTTCAGGTTTTGTATGTAATTTTGTGTCACAATAGTATAAGTGTTGCCATGATGACTGCATGACAGGCGCGATTGAATCACATACTGATCAAGATCCTGTTTTCTATTTACGGTGGTAATTCAAACGACCCCATATCTTTAAATCCCTATCAACTTTAAATTTGATTTAATATTTTGTGTCACAATGGCGGCAAGTTTTCCTATTCCTATATAATTTTGTGTCACAATAGCAGAAGTGTTGCCATATCGTCTGCGTAACAGAGGGAAGTGAATCACTTGTTGATCAATATCCTGTATACTATTTACAAGGATGATACAAAGGATCCCAGCTTAACAGCTGCTTTAAATCGATATCAACTTCAATTTTCATTAATTATTTTGTGTCACAACGCGGCAGAGTTTCCCAATACTTTTCAGAATGGTCGTTCCCGATCCACTTCAGATTTTATATTCAATCTTGTGTCACAATAGCGTTCGGTGTATTTTGTTTATGACACACTATTTACACTGGGGCCTGGTGAGGCCCAGTGAAGTGGGTAAGTACCTCCAGTGGAGTATAAGCTTATAATTTTTCCGTAGAAAAATATCTTATTTTTCCTCTGCAATTATAATATTGTTTGGCGTCCTAAGAGATATGACGGAATGAATGATTTCTATAAAAAACCAATGTCAGCCTCCATTGAAGAATTGTTTTTTAAACACCTGAACGACACTGATCCCTGCTTCTGGCAAGGAATGATAATTTTTGCTCCCCAAAATTTGCCTATTAAAAAATTTTTATTATATTTCGAGGTCTATTAAAATGTTCTTAAGCCTCCCCTGTTCTTAGGGAAATTTTGACTGAATGCTAAATCTGTATACCCTCGCCCATAGAGATGGAAGTATACTAAATCATTTGATACCGAAAAACTTTTAAAAAATAGAAGGAGTCATATCTTTGAATCTAATTCTTTTTAGACCATTTCACAAAGATAGATTCATCCTTTTAAGCACGGCTCTGTAATTGAAAGTAAATTCTTTCGCCACGCCCGTTGGGCGCTATAGTTCCAACTTTAAATTTGCATTAGACGACATTTTTCACAACGTCACTATGCTCTTCAACATTGGAGAATTTGCCACGCCCACTCAAGTAATGGAAATATTTAAAAAATATTTTTCCATTTTATCATTTATCCTAAGAATTTCACCAATTATTATAAATGAAAATAGGACTAAATGGATGACTTAGGGTGAGGGTATATTTAAGTCGGATTACCCGAATGAAATTTATGTACTAGTTTCTAGGAAAATTTATCTGATGGCAATTTATTTTTTTGGTAAAACCCGTCTGAAACCAACATTTCTCTACTAAATACTGGGTTTTACAAGAAGAGCGCTACAAAAGTTTTTTTTTAAATAAAACAAAACCGGTTATAGATACCAATGAAATTCTTTATTCCTGTGAAAGTACGTTCGATGCCATTATGTATGGAACTCGATTTCTTTTGCATGGCCACCACGGGCACGCTTGCAGAAGTCCAGACGCTGAACCCAATTTTCGACGGTTTTCAAGCATAAATCGGCCGATACTGCTGCAATTTCACGTTCGATATTCTTACGAAGTTCATCAATCGTCGCTGGCTTGTTGGCATAGACCATAGACTTGACGTAGCCCCACAGGAAATAATCTAATGGCGTCAAATCGCATGACCGAGGCGGCCAATCGACTGGGCCATTTTGTGAGATAACACGTTCACCAAACTTGGTTTCCAATAAATTGATTGTGGCATTCGCTGTATGGCTTGTGGCGCCGTCCTGTTGGAACCACATGTCCTCCAAGTCCATATTATCCAACTGGGGCCAAAAATATTCGGTTATCATTGAACGGTAGCGATTCACATTCACAGTAATGTGCCGGTCTTGATCATCACGGAAGAAGTACGGCCCAATTACGCCGCCGGCCCATAAACCGCACCAAACCGTAATTTTTTCGGGATGCAATGATGACTCATCGATTACGTTTGGATTGCTGTCTGACCAATAACGCATATTTTGCTTAGCGACGAAGCCATTCAGCCAGAAATGAGCCTCATCGCTGAAGACCATAAATTGGACGTAGCGCTCTTAATGTTGAGGCCACTGACTCCAAATTTCGGTAGTAAATTTTAATAATTTTGACTCGTTGTTGGCTCGTATATCTTTCCATGATGAAATGGCAAACCTTACTGAAGATAAATGTCAAAAGAGCGGGGAAAAATATGGCGTCGTTTGCTGTCCCTATCGATTTACTTTTGTAGCGTCTCTGTTGAAAACCCTTTATAAACTCATTACAACTTTTCTAGACAAAATATTGCTTGGTTGCAACATTTTTTTTATGCAATGTTGCCTGCAATGTTGTCGGTAGCGGTGACACAATGTTGGTATTCTATACAAAATTTGGCTGATTACAACTTTTCTATAAGGCAACATATTAAATATTTTCCAATTTTTTCGGAGGGACACGGATGTTAGTGATATAATTTTTCACTAGAATAATTTTCAACATTTCTCTATTAAATATTGTCTCTATACAACTGTTCAATACAAAATGTTGCTTGGTTGTAACATTTTTGTATGCAATGTTGCCTGCAATGTTGCTGGGAATTGTTACACAATGTTGCAATTCTATACAAAATTTGGCTGATTACAAACTTTTCCATACGAAATGTTGCCTTATTAAATATTTTCCAATATTTTCGGAGGGACATGGATGTTGGTGATATATTTTTTCACTAGAAAAATATTCAAAACTTTGATTGACAAAAACTCGGTGCCAAAATGTATGAATTTCCCTTTCGAAATAAATAAATAATCTTCTTGAGTAGAATTATATTTTTTCTACGGAAAAATAAATTTTTTTGGAATAAAATATTTTGGAATATCTACGATTTTTGTCAGGGATTAATTTTCACCATTTCTAACGAAATAGTCTGTGGCTCAAAGTTTTTCCCACACACGCAATCATTATGCATATCCTGTGGCCATGTAATGCCAGTTTATATGTTCATTCATTTACACTTCCTTCCATCCGATAGTTCTCAGAATTTTCAATCTTTGCGTCATTCCCAACTATCCTCCTTTCGCAAATCGAAATCGGAAGTAAAGCACAAACTCGCACAGCATTGTACTGTGAGAGGGACTTGCATCGTTTTGTTATCCTGTAAAATTCATCAATTTAATTTGTGTCCTGACTGAAGAAAGACAAGGAAGTGGAATAAATAAAATACAAAGGCAAAAAGATGAGAAAACAAAAATGCCTATCACACACATATCTATGTAAGAATCAGGTATTCCTACTACTCCTGTTTCTTGATACTTTAAACGAAACAGGTTAGACGCTTTTAGAAGGATTATACACTCTGAAAAATCTATATTTTTTAGTTGTTTGGATGCAAATATAACGTGTGTTTGGAGCTTGTCACAAATATAGTATACTTGTGTCCAAACACAATGTGTTTGCTATTCAACATAACATGTTGGAGATACAGTGAGTAATATGTTACAATGTACATATGTTTCTGTGAACCAAATCTGGTTTTGTTTTTCAAAGCTGCTGAAAACAAAACCGGGACAAACAACAAAGAACCAAAAAAGCAGCAGATCTTCAATTCATGAAAACAATTACTGCAAACATATACATGATTCCTGCATAATGTGACATGGACCGTTTTTTTTTTCAGCGTGTACAAAGACTGGAGTTCTGTGTTCGAAGTTGTTGACATATAAGTAATCAATATGACTGATTTGTAAGGAGTTTTTCGTGTGTGCAAGGAAGTAGTGTATGAAGTAGGCTTGTCATTTGATTGTGTTTTTTGATGTCGAGTTTTTGGATTGAAAGGATGCTTTAGGGTGTTTAAGACAAATGAATGGTTCAGTGATAGGTAAGTTTTGTAAAGAAGAACTAATTTTAATCAGTAATTTGTCACATAGGCAAAATTGTTTAAAAACTTTAAATGGAAAACGTGGGAAATATAAATTTTCGTTTGAAAAATTTAGATTTTATTAGAGAAAATATGAAATACCTCTCTTCAACAAATAGCAATTAAAAGCAAACAATGTTGGCGGAAGCCAGTTTGTATTATGTGAAAACTTGCACGAAGCCAACGTTTTCTACACGGAAACTTGACTGAATTCAAATTTTCTATCCAAAAGAGTAGATGAAACTACATTTTGCATACTAAAACTTGTATGAGATCAAATTCCTACGAAAGAATGTCTGAAGTTTTCCATAGGCTAACTGACCTGAATTCAATTTTTCTATACGAAATCATGTCTGAAGCCAAATTTTCTATACGAAGTCTTGTCTGAAGGCAAATTTTCTTTACGAAATTTTGCCTGAAGCTAAAGTTTCTATACTAAGTTTTGCCTGAAGCAAAGCTTAGAAAAACTTGCCCGAAACCATATGTTATATATGAAAACTTGCCTGAACTGGCCTAAAGCCACATTTTCTATACGTAAACTGACCTGAAACCACATATTCTATACGAAAACTGTCTTGAAGCCACATTTTCTATACGGAAACTGACCTCAAGCCACATTTTCTATACGTAAACTGGCCTGAAGCCACATTTTCTATACGAAAACTGACCTCAAGCCACATTTTCTATACGAAAACTGGCCTGAGGCCACATTTTCTGTATGTAAACTGGCGTGAAGTCACAATTTCTATACGGAAACTTGCCTGAAGCCAAATTTTCTAACCGAAAACTTACTTGAAACCAAACGGTTTATCTTTAAGAAAACTTGCTTAAAGCCAAATTTTATAAACGAAGCTTGACTGAAGCCAAAGTGTCTATACGGAATATTACCGTACGCCTAATTTTCTATACAAAAACTTACTTGAAACCAAACGGTTTATACTATCACTAGCTTCAAGCCAAATTCTCTATACGAAATTTTACCTGAAGTCAAACTTTCTTTACGGAAACTTACCTGAAACCAGACATTCTATACAAACCCTAGACTGAAGCCAAATTTTCTATGCAAAACCTGGCCAGAATTGAAATTTTCTGTACGAAAACTTGCCTGAAGCCGAAATTTTATATACGGAAACATTCCGGAAGGGAAATATTTTATACGAAGATTTGAAACAAACCAAGTTTTCGTAACCGAAACATGCTTGAAGCCATATTTCCCATACGAATACTTACCTGAATCCAAGTTTTCCTTACGGAAACTTTCCTCAAGTCAAGTTTCCTTTACAACAACTTTCATTACGCCAAATTTTTTTACCGAAGCTTACCTGAAGCTAAAGCTTCTATACGAAAATTTGTCAGCTTAAGCTTTCTTTGGGATATCTTGCATAAGGTTAAAATGGCCATACATGCTGAAAGATCTGTCTTATTTTGTTGTTTGGATGCAAATATAGTATACTTGTGTCCAAACACACTGTGTTTGCAATTCAATATTACATGTTGAGGACACAAAGATTAATATGTTATAATATATGTTTTTGTGACAGAAATATGTTGTTGTTTGCTGAAGTCTGCTGAAATCAAACAAGTCCCAGACAACACAGAAACAAAAAAGATGTTCAAGTCATGAAAATAATGCTTGCACGTAAGAATATATATGGTAAAGGGTTTTTCAACAGAGACGCTACAAAAGTAAATCGATAGGGACAGCAAACGACGCCATATTTTTTCCCGCTCTTTTGATATTTCTCTTCATTAAGGTTTGCCATTTCATCATGGAAAGATATACGAGCCAACAACGAGTCGAAATTATTAAAATTTACTACCGCAATTTGGAGTCAGTGGCCTCAACTTTAAGAGCGCTACGTCCAATTTATGGTCGGCTCATTTCTGGCTGAATGGCTTCGTCAATAAGCAAAATATGCGTTATTGGTCAATATTACGGTTTGGTGCGGTTTATGGGTCGGCGGCGTCATTGGGCCGTGATGATGATGACCGGCACATTACTGTGAATGCGAATCGATACCGTTCAATAATAACCGAATATTTTTGGCCCCAATTGGATAATATGGACTTGTAGGACATGTGGTTCCAACAGGACGGCGCCACAAGCTACACAGCGAATGCCACAATCAATTTATTGGAAACCAAGTTTGGTGAACGTCTTATCTCACGAAATGGCCCAGTCGATTGACCGCCTCGGTCGTGCGATTTGACGCCGTTAGATTATTTCCTGTGGGGCTACGTCAAGTCTGTGGTCTATGCCAACAAGCCAGCGACGATTGATGAACTTCGTACGAATATCGAACGTGAATTAGCAGCAGTATCGGCCGATTTATGCTTGAAAACCGTCAAAAATTGGGTTCAGCGTCTGGACTTCTGCAAGCGTGCCCGTGGTGGCCATGCAAAAGAAATCGAGTTCCATACATAATGGCATCGAACGTACTTTCACAGGAGTAAAAAATTTCATTGGTATCTAAAACCGGTTTTGTTTTATTTAAAAAAACTTTTGTAGCGCTCTTATTGAAAACCCCGATATATACATATGGCTTTGGTTGTTGTTTGGATGCAAATATAACATGTGTTTGGACCTTGTCTTAACTATAATATACATACTTGTGTTCAAACACATTGTGTTTGCTATTCAATTTATATATTTAAGACACAATGACTAATATGTTATAATATGTTATAATATATGTGTTTGCGACCCAACTATAGCTGTGTTTGTGATACAAATACAGCTGTGTTTGTTGCACTGTTTATGCTCTCTCGAGAGCAAGAGAAGAAAAGAGGGACAACGAGAAAGTCTATCTTATTAGTGTGTATCTCTATTTTTGCATTATTCTCTCAGTCAAAGAGTCACAAATATTCCTGAAAGTGCGTGTAAATTGCAGATGAAGTCAGTGCTTCTTATTTTGGCTGATGTATTGCGTTTTAGTTTCATGTATGCAGCCATCAATGGTTCATCGGTCAGAGGACATCAAAAGCGCTTGATCAGTGAAAACGAATAAACGAAGTCTTGGGACGGTTAAATGGTTTGTGATATTGCTTTGGTTCTTGTCTATGTGTTTCGTATAGATGTATGTGTGCTTCCAAAGTGAGTAACGATTTTGAGGAAACAAACTGGAAAGGGCAACAATGTGGAGCCCTTTGTCAGTCCGAGCCTTCACTGAGAAAATCGGAACTGCGGACTATTTGTGAAAAAAAATAATAATCAATAAAAACACAAGTAATTAATCCACGCTTGGCTTGCATGAACTTGATTTGCATATAGATATCTTGTTTGTGACCAACGCATAGTGATAAACAACGCATAGCTGAAACCTTCTGCAAACAAAAACGTGATAGACAACAAAGAAAGGAGAAGCGAAAGAGCAGCAGATTCTTATTTCACGAACAAAAAACAGATCATGCATTCACTGCAAGTAAATGTAAAAAGGAGCCGCTTTAAATCTTTTAATTTGTTGTATTAGTTATTTATAAAAAATAAAATAAATAAAATTAATTATAATAAATAATACATATATATTGAAATCAAAGAATAATTCGATTCTAAATATTATTACGTTTAGGATGAAATACTTATATGTTTCCACGTAAGTATATGGAGGTTTGGGGTAAACACCCGAATGCTTCCACGTAAATATATGGATGTTTGGAATGAAGAATGCATATGTATACACATAAAAGCAAACATGTTTACCAGAAAACATGCTACTGTTTGCATTTAAATACAAGTCAGTTTGGGACTTGCAAACATATGAATGTGTCAAGTGTGTTCCAAACATATACATGGTTCCTGTAGAATATATTTGGGGGAATATGCTACAGAGGCCGTTTTTTCTCAGCATGTATATGGGTATATATATATATATATGTATATAGTTCCTGTATAATGTTAGAGGTTCCTGTATATTGTCAAAATGATGCCCTATTATAACTTCTCTAATCAAAAACTGTTTGGAACAACATTATTAAAGACATTTTCCTTTTAACATTTTTTTTGAGATTTAGGTTTTTAATACTGGACTTTTTTTCAGTTTTCTCTAAGTTTAAATGTGCTGTGATCTTATTCCGATTTTCTTAATTTTAAATTACAACTAAATAGCTTTGTCCTTTTATTATCCTTTTATATAGGAGAACCACTGTTTTCGAGTTTTACATTTAAATTTTAATATTTTTTATGAATTTTTCATAATTAACCTTGCCGCCTTCGTCTACCGACTGCCAACATGTTCCTCGTACGTGACATTATTTACAAGATAAAACTATTTTACAAATGTTATAACAAATTATCAAGGTACTATGCGTTTAAACCTCTAATCCTTGGAAACTACTTCGCTTGCTTTACCTTAATGTAATTGTTTTGAAAGTTTCCTTGCAATGCGACTCGTATTACCCCCAAATGTGTCGTTGTGAGAAATTTTGAAATTTATTCACTTCATGTTAATTTCATTATTATTAATAATTTTTATTCTTTACGATTTTTTACGTGAAAGTTTTGAGACGTTGTCGGCTTTTTATAAATTCATTGCAGGAGTGTGAGCATGGGTGTGTGAGTGTAAGGAAAGAGATAAAAATGTGTGTTCTATGCATAGGTATTAGTAGATGTGAAATACCTACAGTGGCGGCAAAATGTTTGAAGACATTACGATGAAAGAGGGGTAGGCCAGAGGGCGGATCGCGGCTTCTGCTGAAATGGTTATAAACAGCCCTATGTTGGACACATTTTGTTTGTGTGTTAGACAAAGAAATATGAAGCACATCCTGGCCCAGATATGGGTGCTTCCTGATATTTCGCCTCACAGTATATTGTCTACACAATTTTGTTTTAGATTGTAACAAATGAGTATTGTATACATTTTTTACATCGCGCCGTGTTGATGTGTTTATAAAGATTATAAACACTTAATTAAAGTTTTGCGTTGTACTCCTTGTACATCTTCCATGGTATCATCGGTTAACCCACCAGATATCTATCTACCTATGACTTCATACTTTATTCTCTATAGTTTATAAAGTTTTAATGTAATCTTTTATAGTAAATATAATTTATTTTTGCGCACAAACGTTGCAATTAAATTAAGTGAATGTGTGTGTGTCATTAGTACAACCAAAATTAAAATATATCATACGAATTGTAAAGGGTTTTTCAATAGAGACGCTACAAAAGTAAATCGATAGGGACTGCAAACGACGCCATATTTTTTCCCGCTCGTTTGACATTTCTCTTCAGTAATGTTTGCCATTTCATCATGGAAAGATATACGAGCCAACAACGAGTCGAAATTATTAAAATTTACTACCGATATTTGGAGTCAGTGGCCTCAACTTCAAGAGCGCTACGTCCAATTTATGGTCGTCATAATCGTCCTACCAGATCAACAATTGAGCGTCTAGTGGAAAAATTTGAATCCACAGGCACAGTACAAAATGTTCCAGTGCCAGTGAGACAAAGAAGTGCCCCTAGTGTAGAGAATATTGCTGCCACTGAGGCTTCAGTTCAAGAAAGCCCAAATGTGTCTCTCACACGTCGTTCTCAAGCATTGGGCATCTCTGTGACGTCGTTGTGGCGAATTTTGGCATACATCCTTACAAGATCAAATTGACGCAAGAACTGAAGCCGCTTGACCACCATAAGCGTCGTATATTCGTGAATTGGGCTGAGCAACTACTTGAAAATGATTCGGATTTTCATCGGAAAATCATCTTCAGCGATGAGGCTCATTTCTGGCTGAATAGCTTCGTCAACAAGCAAAATGTGCGTTATTGTTCAGACAGCAATCCACACGTAATCCATGAGTCATCATTGCATATCGAAAAAATTACGGTTTGGTGCGATTTATGGGCCGGCGGCGTCATTGGCCGGTACTTCTTCCGTGATGATCAAGACCGGCACATTACTGTGAATGCGAATCGCTACCGTTCAATGATAACCGAATATTTTTGGCCCCAATTGGATAACATGGACTTGGAGGGCATGTGGTTCCAACAGGACGGCGCCACAAGCCACACAGCGAATGCCACAATCAATTTATTGGAAACCAAGTTTGGTGAACGTGTTATCTCACGAAACGGTCCAGTCGATTGGCCGCCTCGGTCGTGCGATTTGACGCCGTTAGATTATTTCCTGTGGGGCTACGTCAAGTCCATGGTCTATGCCAACAAGCCAGCGACGATTGATGAACTTCGTACGAATATCGAACGTGAAATTGCAGCAGTATCGGCCGATTTATGCTTGAAAACCGTCGAAAATTGGGTTCAGCGTCTGGACTTCTGCAAGCGTGCTGGTGGTGGCCATGCAAAAGAAATCGAGTTCCATACATAATGGCATCGAACGTACTTTCACAGCAATAAAGAATTTCATTGGTATCTAAAACCGGTTTTGTTTTATTTAAAAAAAACTTTTATAGCGCTCTTATTGAAAAACCCGTTATATCGGGTAAGTTTTTTTTGAAGACTCGCAAAGCGATGACTACAAAAACGTACGCGTTATTCGTGAGATGTAAAAAAAATTTCAAAATATTCGACTCGCGAGCGCATGCGAAAAAGAAATCAAAAGCGAGCGAGTTGCGCCCGTTTATTAACATATTCTCCCAAACATGTTCTGCAGGAACCATGTGCATGTTTGGAACTGACTTCAAACATACACATGTTTGCAAGTCCCAAACTCACTTGTATTTAAATGTAAACAGTATCATGTTTACCGGCAAACATGTATTTTTTTTACGTGTACACATGCGTTCTTCATCCCAAACATCCATATATTTACATGGAAGCATTCGGGTGTTTACCCCAAACCTCCATATACTTACGTGGAAACATATAAATATTTCGTCCCAAACGTAATAATATTTAGAAACGAATTATTCTTTGATTTCAATATAGATGTATTATTTATTATAATTAATTTTATCAATACTAATCCACTTTTAAAAATAATTTATGCAAAAAATTAAGATTTTAAACGGCCCTTTATACATTTACTTGCATTGAATGCATTACTTATTTTTTTTTTCGTGAAATGAAAATCGTCTGCTGTTCGTTTGCTTCTCCTTTCATTGTTGTCTCTCACGTTTTTGGTTTTAGAAGGTTTCAACTACGCTTTGGTTATCACTATGCGCTTGTACGCAAACAATATTCTTATATACAAATCTAGTTCATGCAATTATTCTTAATATTCTTATATATTCTTAATATTCGTATTATTCTTATATACAAATCTAGTTCATGAATTACTTGTGATTTTTTATTATATTTCACAAATGGTCTGCCGTTCCGATTTTCTCAGTAAAGGCTCGGACAGACAAACGGCTTCACGATGTTGCCCTTTCCAGTTTCTTTCTCCAAAATCGTTTCTGACTTTGGTAGAACACATCCATATATACGAAACACTTACACAAACCCCAAAGCAACATCTCAAACCATTTAACCGTCCGAGCCATTGTTTATTCTTTCTTCACTGATCAAGCGCTTTTGATATCCTCTCTCCGATGAACCATTGACGACTGAATACATGAAACTAAAACGCAATACATCAGCCAAAGTAAGAAACACTGACTTCTTCTACAATTTGTACGCACTTTCAGGAATATTTATGAAACCCTGGCTGAGAGAATAATGTAAAAATACAGATACACAATTACAAGATAGACTCTCTCGTTGCCCCTCTTTTATTCTCTTACTCTCGAGAGAGCATAAACAGTGCAACGAACACAGCTGTATTTGTAACACAAACACAGATATATTTGAGTTACAAACACATATATTATAACATTTTAATCTTTGTGTCTCAAACACGTAATATTGAATAGCAACCACAATGTGTTTGGACACAAATATATTATATATGCTACAAGCTCCAAACACACGTCCAAACAACAAAAAACTACAGATTTTCCAACGTGTAAGCAATTCCGCACGCACCTTTTCGTCTCAAAGGAGTAAAACGCGCGACTATATATAGAGATGTACGAAAAAGGGTTTTAATAAATAAATATGGATCGGTGTTCTCGTTACTAACATAATTTATGCAAATTTTCCATTGACAAAAAGTACATACCATATTCAAGAAAGTACTTAAAGTGTTACTGAAGTTCTGCGCTCTCGAAGGTTATGGAGAGCATGGTTAACCACCATCTAGTGAAGTATCTTGAGTCCAATGACCTTCTTAACGATCGGCAGTATGGTTTCCGTAGAATGAGATCTACTGGAGACCTGATGGCGTTCCTTTCGGAACAGTGGAGTCGATCCATCCACCGGCTTGGTGAGAGTAAGGTAGTGGCTCTTGATATTTCCAAGGCCTTTGACAGAGTATGGCACGATGCACTCTTGTCAAAGCTCGCTGCTTTTGGTGTCGGTGATAACTTCACTCGATTTATATCGAGTTTTCTCAGAGATCGCACTATACGAGTTGTTGTAGATGGGGTTTCATCCGACGAGCATAAATTGACTGCAGGTGTACCACAGGGCTCTGTTCTTTCTCCTTCTCTTTTTCTTATTTTCATTGACGATCTCCTGGGTCAGACTGTGAATCCAATCTACTCCTTTGCCGATGACAGTAATCTCTGCCATTCTTATTCATTCGATCGTAGGCCAAGTCTTCAAGAGATTGAAGTCAAACGCCGGACGATGAATGAAACACTCGACCGCGATCTGGTATCCATTGTTGAATGGGGTCGAAAGAATAGAGTAGATTTTAATGCGGGTAAGACCCAGTGTTGTTTGTTGTCGCATAAACGTATTGCTGACCCAGGTGTGTCGTCATTGTCTATGGACGGTGTGGATATTGATGAATCAGACGCTCTTGATGTTCTGGGCATGAAAATACAATGTGATGTCCGTTGGGCAAAACATGTATTTGAAGTGTCGAAAGATGCATTCAAGTGTCTAGGCTTTTTAAAGCGGTGCAAGAAATACTTCACTCCCTCTGATCTTCTCAATATCTACACCACCTACATCAGGCCAAAGATGGAGTATAACTCCCATATATGGGCAGGTGCTCCTAGGACTTCTTTGGAGCTTCTCGACCGTGTCCAGAAGAGAGCGACGGTGTTAATAGGGGACAGTAGGGTATCCAACTCTATTGCCTCCCTTGAGCATCGTCGAAATGTGGGTTGCGTGTCACTTTTCTATCGATATTTCCACGGTATGTGTTCCTCGGACATCCGTCAACTTATGCCGGACGTGAGGATATTTAGCCGAAGTACGCGGCTTTCCAGGAATTCTCATCCGTTTTTTATCGAATGGCCGATTGACCGCACTACACACTATAGAGAAAATTCGTTCTTCAGCCGTACAGTCCGTATGTGGAATAAACTTCCGGCTAGTGTATTTCCCACCAATTGTGACATACAAACATTCAAGGCAAATGTCAACAGTCACTACTCCCTCTTTCCACCCTCTACTACCTCAATTTTCCTTCGCCAACACAATGCACTGCATTTATAGGGGGCATCCCCTGAGTGTTGGTTTGATAAAAAAAAAAAAAAATGCACCAAACGTAACTAATGGGTAGCAAAAAAGTACATAACCTGTAAGATAGATTACACTGTTGTAGTTTTTGGCATACAATTTTTGCATTAACGTTCTACCAGTATTAAATTGTATTGCATGTCTACTGACATGACAAAAAAGGAAGGAGGAAGCAGTAGGAATTGCAGGCATTTTGTTTTTATATCAAGGCCCGTCCTTGTCAAACCCAGCTGATCGAAATTGCCAAGTTTTACTTATTTCAGGTTATAGCATTAGGCATTGCTGTAATTGTCGGCAACAACCACAATGACAAGAAAAAATTAAATCGGCTGGTCTAACGATTCCATCTGTACTGGATACATCTTGGAAATTGCTATAAACAACTTTTGACAAGTTCGGATCGCAACGACAAGAAAAATTTAAAATCAGCTGTTCTAACGCTTCCACCTGTAATAGATACATCTTTTCTACTGAGTTGAACGGTACCCGTGAAATGTTTGTATCAAGTCAAATTTTTGAAAAAATCGATTTTTACCAATTTTCAGATTTTCCTGCAATATTTTTCACTTTTTTCAGGTTAGTTTTCGTCTAGTAAATTTGTTTTTAGACCAGCATCGAGATTCTGTCATATATGGAAACTTATCTGAAAACAAATTTTCTATACAAAAAATTACCTGAAGACAACATTTTCGAACACATCCGGCAGCACTACAGAAAAACCAAATTGACGGCTCTTGATTTTTCCAGTTTTGTACAAAATTGGGATGCTTTTAAAATAATTGAAGCTTTGGTCAATCCGCTTGTATTTTAAGTCGATGAGAGCTACCTATTCCGACAGAGACGAGAGCTTTAATCAAATGTTTGGCGACGGCTGGGCTCTGGTCGGCTTCCGTCTGTGGTGACTTGCAAACAGTTCGTTTTGTTGTATGTTCTTATTATGGTTGCATTTTTTTGGTACATACCAGAGTTGCATCAATGTGTACACTAGTTTAAAATGAGGTTAAAAATTAACCTTCAGTGTTATACGGCATTTACACCGAACAAGATTAAAGCATTTCGAAGGTTAACTCCGTTAACACACGCTAACCCAGACGATTGGTCATACAATTTTAATCTGTAGAAACTGAAGATTAGTTTTTAACCTCATTTTAAACTGGTGTACATATTGATGTAACATTGTTGGTTACTAAAAATATGCAACCATTAGAACACCATAGACTTTGAACCATACACAAATAATCAACTGTTTGACAGACTGAAGCCGATCGAAAATTTTCCGACGTGTCGATGCCACCAAAAATTATTTGAAGCTTAAGCCGTCGCCGAAATTATTGGCTGTTATTGGGTTAAAATGTGAGCCGATTTTATCGACTGACTCGATTTAACCGAGTGATCTAATTTTAAAGGTTCAGTTATTTCAAAAACAACCCAAATATGTACAAAACTGGCAAAACCAATAGCCGCCAATTTAATTTGTCTGTTGTGTCGCTATTTTTGATAATTTTGTCTCAGCGGGGAGTTGGTCTAAGCACAGAGTTGCCACCTGTAATGTCCATTTAATCTCTAATTGGGTGGTGTAAAAGGTAAAGATTTGAGAATAAGGTTATATAAATGCGACTTTAGCGATAACCTTGTTCCCTAATCTTTGCCGTTTACAACCCCCATTTTGAGATTAAATTAACATTTCAGGTGACAACTTTGTGCATAAACCAATTTAGAGCAACTCAGTGCCGACACCATATTTTTGAAGACGGCGACGCGACAGAAAAATTATATAGGCGGCTCTTGGTTTTGTCAGTTTTGTACAAATTTGGGATGTATTTGAAATAACTGAACTTTTAAAGTAGGATCAGTCGGTTAAATCGGACCAGTTGGTCAATTCGGCACACATTTTAGACCCATGAGAACGAAAGCTTCTAAAAGGTTTTGGTGGCAATGGAGCGTCGGAAAGTTTTTGATCGGCTTCCGTCTGTCAAACAGTTGATTTTTTGTGTATGTATTTATTATAGTTAAATTTTTTGGTAAATAGCAGAGTTGCATCAAATTGTTCACCAGTTTAAAATTAGGTTAAAAATTAAACTTGAGTTTATAAAGATTAAAATTTAATGTGTAATATTCTGGGTTTGCGTGGTTTAACGGAGTTAACCTTCGAAATGCGCTAATTTTGGTTGGTGTAAATGCCGTACCACCGAATTATCGTAGACGGCAGAAAAATTAGCGGCTCTTCGTTTTGCCAGTTGTGTACATAAGTGCGATGTTTTTGAAATAGTTGAACCTGAATCAGTCGGTCAAATCGGGCCAGTTGGTCAAATCGTTACACATTTTAAGCCGATGAGAGCCAACTATACCGGCGGCGGCATGAGCCTTCAACAAATTTTTGGTGGCGACGACTCATCGGAAAGTTTTTGATCGGCTTCCGTCTTTCAAACAGTTAATTTGTTGTGCATGCTATTATAATGGCTGCATGTTTTTTGCTACTTACCAGTGTTGCATAAAATTGTACAGTAGTTTAAAATGGCGTTACAAATAAAGTTTCCGATTTTACAGATTCAAATTGAATGTGTGATCTTCTGTGTTAGTGCGGGATAACACAGTTAACAATCTTGGTCTGTTTAAATGCGTTATAAGGCGCAACTAAAATGTTAGTTGATTACAACTTTTTTGTATTAAAAAATTTATAGATTGTATTTTTGGTAACTGAGTTTACATGTTTATACGAGTAACATTAAATTTGTAAATAAAAATTGTATATGATAATATTTTATAAAACCTAAATTTTTGTTATTTTGTTTTGATATCTTTTTTAATAACTTCCGCCGCTGTCTCTTCACATTCTCTTTTTTTCGGCAGACTCTAGAATAAATATCAACATAGTGCTTCAATTTTGTTTTACTTTATACGAGTATTGTATGTTTTTATTATCAATATTGTTGTTTTTTTTTCGATGCTCTCGACAAAAATTTAATTTATTTCTAATTTAAATATGCCGGAAGCTTATACACAACATTCAAGTATTCTGTACTCTTCTATACCCATACTCATCCGGAGCAATGACAACATTATGACCATCTGTATGTCCATTATGATCTAATGGCCAAAATGTGTGTTGGCTGCCCGGTTGGTTGGTTGGTTGGTTGGCTGGTTGGTTGGTTGGTTGGTGGTGTGTTTTAGATAACTATGGTCACAATTTGCCCTAGCTATCATTCAATTCAATTTGGCCAGTACATCCACTCGAAACATTTAATCATGCAAGCCCCCAACCTCGGCGTAAATATGCTGTGAACAGCAATATTGATGAAACGGATTCTATGGCAAATATTCTTTCTACATAATCGCCTGAAAAATATTATTATTTTTTGCGGTTGTTCATTGTGTTCTGTACCATCAATTTTAATCTACGATTCACAATCAATTGGGAAAAAAAAGATTGAAAACTCGATTGTTTTTTAACCACCAACCATTTTTTGTTATTCAATTTCTATTGTTATTCAAACAATTTGATAGTTATTTTATAGCAATTTTTGTTTTCACAAAAAAATTTATAAATTCCATGAGCGAGGGGGGCGATATAATGAATTGTATATGGAAAATTTGTAGACAGAAGGAAAATGTTTATGTTAGTGACAATTTTATAAACAAAATTAAATAAACTACTAATATCTAGAAAACCCACCCTATGTTCGTCGTGAATTCCCCAACAAATTTCTGGCCAGTCATTTAATATGGTTCCATATTAGTCGAGTTTGTTCGCATTCTTTTTGCAGGCACCGCTTCCATTTATTATATGATTTTCCTGGCTAGCGATATCCCTGAGATTTCCATTCAAGTGCTGCTCTACCAATATCTGATGACGGACGCCTAAATATATAGTAAATTTCCTTTACCGTACATGTATACAATTCAATATGGCTATTACCCTTGCATTGACAGAAGCCTTCCTTAGCACATTTTTTACTTGCTTACTTATAACGCCTCAAACGACCCAGAGGGGAAAAGAAAAGAAAAGAAAAGAAAAGAGGAAAGATTCATACAAAATGAGGGTAACATTTTCCCCAACCGGCCCGATCTTTACCTATTCTTTTCCAGTTGGCCAAGCTGTCAAGCCCTCGCAGGCATTCTTGCAACTGGTCTTTCCAGCAAAGTCTTGGTCGTCATATTTTTCGATATCCTTCGAGTACGTCTTCGAATACCTTTCGCACTGGTTCATTCTGATCCATTCTACTGACATGGCCTGGCCAGCGTAAGTGCGCTATTTTGATACGCTTAACTACGTCGATGTCGGGATACAGATTATACGGCTCGTGGTGCATCCATCGTCAATACTCGGAATCTCTATTATAGGACCATATACTTCTTTTTTTCTCTCATTTTTCATTTTTTTCTCGAAGACTGCCAGTGATGTTTCATTCTGCGGCATAAAACAAGACAGGTTTTATGGGAGTCTGTTCGAGTTAGATCTTTATTTTTCTAGAGAGGGTCTTATCTCTGAAGTGCTTACTTAGCCCGAAATATCACCTATTTGCAAAAACAATTCTCCGTTTGTCTTCCAGGCTGATGTTATTGCTTCTGTTCACGACAGATCCGCGGTAAATAAATTCATCCACTACCTCGAAATTACAACGGTTACCAAAGTTCCCCCTTTCCTCCAATCGGGTGGATGGTCTGCTTGTCGAAACCATTAATTCTGTCTTGTCCTTATGTACTGCCAAACCCTCTTTTACTTATACCTTTCCCAATTCTCGAAAATACTGCAGGAAATTCTCGCAGATTTCGCACAATGATATCTAAATCATCAGCATACGCCAGCAGTTTGTGACATTTGTTGCCTATAGGTTTATTGTTGTTGACTGCAGCTTTTCTCATAATGATCTCTACTAGAATGTTGAAGAGATCGCACGATAGGGTGTCGCCCTGCCTTATTCAAAAAACCGGCGCAATTTGGAAACCCTCGTAGAAGAGAACCAAAAAGTCGACGCGATTCACTCAAACGCATTTCTCTTTCGCGTAATAACTTGATTATTTAATACTGTTTACATACTTTATGTAATTTTATGTAAACATCGTTGGAATTTCTACAGTTAGATACTGTATCATCATCAGAAAACTGATCGTGTATTGAAATATTCAACGAAGAGAGTAAGAGAGAGAGAGCAGAGAAACGACGCGCTTCACTCGTTTTCTTTGTTGGCATTCCACTCCATGAGTAAATTTTCTGCTCTATTTAAAATTCCGTACTCTTTGTTTCCAGGTTAAAATTATGTAATCTCATTACTTTATATCCATTTAAAGTTCTGCACGTCCAAAAAAACACCCTTTACTTTCAAAAAATATATTAGTAAACTCGGCAAAAAATACTGCTGCAAGTGAGAAAACAAACATGTTTGTTATTTCAGCAAATTGTTACGACAACATTCCTTTAAATTGTTGACTTAACAAACTATTACATTCGTAGTATGACAAATTAACATTAGAATGTTAAAAAACAATTTGTGTGATTGTCCAACAGTTTCATTCCTAATGTCTGCCTAAAAATATGCCCTGCTACAACATACCAACTCACCACGATTGATTGATTATATCACCAAAGAACTTAGTGGAAGAATCGAGAACAGATGGCGCTACTACGCGATCTCAAAACTACCGATTAAGTCGATACCGAATTTTGAGAAACAATCGATAACAGATGGCATTACTGCGAGATGGTTCTGGAAATGGATATTGATAGTTGAAGTGACATACATAAATAGTCGATTGGATCGAATATGCTATCACTCTGATTTCTAGCGCGCAAAATTATACATCGTCGAGTAATAGTGTTATTGGGTGAAGAGTTAATTTCGAATTTTAAGTAAAGAATGTTAAGTAAAGGATGTAAATAAAGAAAACTTTTATAATTATTGTAATTTAAAAAGGATCTTGATTTATTAATAGTAAAATAAACAGCTCCGAAAAAAGGGAATTTGTAAATATGTTTATTGTTTTAGCAAACATGTTGGGCGGTAATTTAGCAGCACTGCGATCAGTTGTTTGTTATGGCAGTACATTTGACGCAATAGCAAACAAGTTGCTTGTTGTTAATTAGCACGCTTCGTTCGCTGTTAGTAGCAAACTTTATTACGCGCCGGAAATCAATTTTGAATTTAAATAAATTCGTATTGAATTTGGCTTAGAAGTAGGTGTGTTTCACTCTAATGTAGTAATATAACTATTTCTGAAAAGTCCTTGTGGTTACGAAGACGGTCCCAAAACTAGCCGACCTAAAAAAGAAGACACAACAAAGTTGGAAAAAACTTTCTTTATTTATAAACGTAATCTCCTTTTAGCTCGATACACTTTTTCCAGTGATATTCAATAGCTGCGATACCCTGTCTATAGTAAGAACTATAGCAACTCCTTAAAATAGCCAACAACTGAAGAATCCACCTCTTCATTGTTGGCAAATCTTTTACTATCGAACCATTTTTTCAAGTTTGGAAATAGAAAATAGTCCGAGGATGCTAAATCTGGCAAATAAGGTGCGTGATGATGCAATTCGAACTTTAATTCATTAATTTTGGCCATTGCATTAGGGTGTGTGTGTGAACTGGAACATTGTCTTGATGAAACAACACTTTCTGTTTCGCCAAATGCGGCCTTTTTCCACAATTTCATCACTTAAACGCTGCAATAAATTAGCATAATATTCGCCGTTGATGGTTTCTCCATTCTGAAGATAATCAATAAAAATTATCCCATGCGTATCCCAAAAAAAAAGACGCCATGATCTTGTCTGCAGATGGAACCGTCTTCTCCTTCTTCGAGTCCACTGCTTTGACTGTTCCTTTGTCTCAGCTGTTAAGTGGTGAACCCATGTCTCATCCATAGTTATAAATCGACGCAAAAATTCGGCACTATAGCGGTGAAATATCGCGAAACACTTTACTGAAACATATTCACGCGCGGCACCCTTCCAATACCATTTTGTGGATTTTCTTAAACGTGTCTGGCATGGTCACCTCAATACCGTGTTCGTCTTGGCAGCTCGTACGGCCTCGTTTACGCTCTGCTATCCAATATTTTCGGTGGTCGGTGGTGCAATGGGTAGTGTGCGCGCCTTTTGTACTTGAGATCCCGGGTTCGATCCCTGCTCTGACCACCTTAAAAAAAATCTTTCGGCGGCGGTCACCTAGCATAGTGACGGCGACACTATCGAGAATTTAGCCATGAAAAAGCTTCTCAAAATACCGTTCGGAATCGGTGTAAAAACTGTAGGTCCCAATCGATGAATTCAGCGAAACACACGTTAGAGTCTAAACATAATCAAACACGCTACAGACGACGACGTTTTTTCTACATAGGTTTCATATGGCAGGGAAAAATCGTCACGAAAATCCGCTACGGCTGACGACTCGCCGCCAGAATAGAATCTTTTCTAATTTCTTGACGGCGCTCTCACGAAATCTCTCAATTGAGAGAATGAAGTTGCCACATGTTCATGAAAATCATAAGAGAAACCAACACATATAAACTATACATGTGAATGCAAAAGAAAAGTAAAGGGTTAAAAATAATTTATTGTTAAACACAATACAATAAAATTGAATACATTTTTAAAAGCAGTAAAAACACTTTAATTCCTATACAACTATAATATTATTTTTCCAAACTTTCAAACAAATTCCAGAAAGAGCCGAAAATATATACGACGCTGAGAGAAAAAAATCAACCGAAGTCGCCAGACGCTCTATCTCTCTCGTTTCGTTTAGACGCTAGAGATTTTTTCCGTCGCCGTCTGAAGCGTGTCTGGTTCTGTTTGGACTCTTAATTGACACTTATTTCCATACAAAAAAAAAACGCAAACATTATGCTCTTTTTTCTGTAGTTTGTTTGAAATCACAGTAAAAATGAGAGAGAGCACAGCGTTGTACTCCAATAGTAGTTAAAAAAGGAGTAAAATTAAAAAATTTCCTTTGCTGGTTCAAAGCAAATGTCAGAAAAATGAGGGAAAACGAATCTGTTTGTTTACATTTCTAGTTTGGTTTGTGGTGGTAAGTACTTATTGCAATGTACAATGACATATAATGTAATGATACAATTCCACTGTATTAGTAAAATAATCATTTATACCTTTGAATGCATTCATTGCTTTATCATACAATGATATAAATTCTAATATTATAAAAATTAAATTAATTTTTTGATATTATTTTATATTTCTTTAATCACAAATGTGCGTTTGTGTTGTTTACAGTCAATACATAAAACACAAAACAGAAATGAGAAATGTCACATGAAACCACAGTAGTTAAAAAAAGCACAATGTGAACACCATGGTTTCGAAATGATCTCAAAAGAGCGAAACGCAGGCGTCTCAGCTGAAACGCGGTAAATGTGAATAAGCTATAAGGTTGCCACTTTTCACCAAAATATTTTTTTTTTAACTACTGGCACCATCTACACGTCGGGTCGGCAAGTTTTGGGACCGCCGCCGTATTACAGATGTTTTCCTAGATTTAAGATGGAAGCAATGTCGATTTGGCAGGAGCAGAAGAAACAAATTTTTTGAATTTTAGGATAAGGCAGCCCGATTTTAAATTTGTATATATTAAAAATAATGCACTTACTGTTCCATGTCAGGTTTTCTTCTTCCCGTAACATCTGGTGAAGAGAATTTTTAACCTAATTGTCATTCCCCAACCGTTGTCCACGTTCTCATGCACAAGAGTCGCGCAAACTAGCCCACCCAGGTCCCAATCAGTGAGTGTAAAACTAGAATGCACACAAGCTCACTGGTTGTGAGCAGATCTCCCCAACCCCTTCGTTTTATGTAAAGGCAAAACCATTTTGATTTTTTCCTTTAATGGTCACTACCGTCCACTTAGTCATTCGCCTCGTAATTATCATTTAATTTATTGTCCATTAAAGTATCAAATTTCATCATGGACACTCTGTTGCCTATATAGACATATATAAAGTTTAAATATTAATTGTAACAAGCAACAATTAATTATGTTGTTATAATTTTTTTTCCAACTGAAACATTCTGTTTTTTATCGCTGATTATTGTCATTGAACTCCCAAGGGTTGGTTAAACAGTTGGTCGTTCGTTATGGTTGGATTAATGGATAGACGATAAAGCTCTCCATCGCAAAACACTGTGCTGTTGTTGGTCCAGCCAATACAAGCGACTTGAAATGGGGAATAAATAATTTATTTAAATGAAATTCCAAATAAGTTTTATGAGGAGATTGTAGTCGTTTCTTTGTTGTGATATCTTCAGCAAGTAGTGATAAGCGCCCAGGGAGCACTTCAATTATTTAATTGAATCGTGTGATAAATGTAAATAAATAAAGTATAAAAATCTTTATCAAATCAGAATGTCGTCAAAACGATTTAGTTGAAAAGTAGAAACGACCACGGAAGGGTTTAATAATTTTAAGTGCGAACATTTCCAGATGATTGTCAGGATAATTAAATAGAAAATGAAAAGTGAAAAGATTGGAATTGTGGGAAGGTAAAAAATACATTTTAATATACAATTGTTTAAAATTTTGTGCAAAATATCGATTTGAGGCAAATAAATGCTACTGTTGACAGTTGTTCATGTAAACTTTTAAAAACTCCAAGTTTTCCACATTATGATCTCAATTAAAATATTGAAGAGATAAGGTGTCACGCTGTTTGAGGCCTCGCCTCGTATTAAATTCGTTTATAAGATCTGTACCAATCTCTAGTGAGGATTTCGTCGGTCAGTGTCATTCTGCAAAAGCGTGTTAGCTTAACAGGTAAACCAAGCTCAGACATAGCTTCCTAAAATTTTCCCCGTATCGGGCTATTGGAGCCCTTATAAACAAAAAATCCAATGAGTGTTCGAACTCACGGGCGATGTGTTAACACCTTTTTGTTACACGGTACCTGTTTGATTGCTATGAAAACATTAGTAAATGTTACATTGGAAAATAAAACAAACAGCATTTAATCCTATGATGATGTTACATTTAAATAATATTAATACTTAAAATTATTTACCAGTGCAAAGAGAATGCAAAACAACAGACACATGTACATACATACATGTTATGTCCGTACATGCGCTACACAAGTTCACACAATTATTCTCTTTGCTCTAAGGGTGCTCCGCACCCACCAAAGACAAATATTCGCTGCCGCGCTACAGCAGTGTGTGTTTTTTTCGCAGTCGGACAAATTTGTGTTCTATATAGGGGTGGGCCACCCTTATCATTTAGGGGTATGCAAAATAGATGTTGGCCGATTCTGAGACCTACCCGATATGTACACAAAATTTCATACAAATCGGTGCAGCCTCTTCGGAGGAGTTTAACGCCAAACAATCTGTGATCGCAGTCGGACAAACTGCGTTTGGATGTATTCACTTTGCGAGTTTAGTCCCTACCCGCACCTATAGATGTTAACCATAGAATAACACATACCATAGAAGGTTTTATTCGCTCAATAAATTAAACGTCATAGGTACGATGGAAAGTAAACATTGGATGGTAGAAATATGGGTTCAATAATACCAGATAGTGGCAATAGTATACAGCGATCAACATAGGAACAACAACCGAATTTCGTGTTTTTGTGGCAAACTAGTTGTGTTAAATACAATAGAAATGTATTCAACTATAAAAGTCAACAAAAAAGTGCAAAACACATTTAAATTTTTCAGTTCTACACCAAAACGACATGAAAAAGTTAAGTGAACACATTTTGTAACTCTACCTGGTGTAAGGTAATTTTAAATTTAATTGCTCTCATTTCCACAAACCTACGATGAAGAGTGTGAAATGAAACGTCAGATGAGAGAATAAGTTTATGTACGTATGTGTTATTCTATGATGTTAACACATCAAAAAGAGATGGTACTTGTCAATTTTGATGTGTTAACATCTATACGCGCGCCTCTAGGGCAGTAAACTATAAATTTAATACATACGCAAGTGTTAGGTTTGTAAGAGTAAATCATCGTTTGTTTGTTCGTTGCTTGGCAGTCGGTATTGAAAGTGATTATTGGGCGATTTTCATATAATTTTCCCACGCGATTTTCTCCGGAAATTCATAGCCGATTTTATTAATTTTTGGAATAAAAAGCTAGTGCGGGTTTCGACGAAGAGTTTAGGCCAAAAATTAAGGCGATCCGATATCGGCGAGCCGAGATTGAAGTGTTTTAATTTGGAGTATTAATTTGGAGTAATATTAAAAAAGTATTTTATGTTGATCTTCGGTTATATCGTACGAATATAACAATGTATGTATGTATGTACAAGTGTCTGTTGCTTTGCATTCTTTGACTTTTGTGGGAATAAAACAAAAAGTATTGAGCAAGAAAATAATGACACATGTGCTTGCACTGGGTCTTTAAATAATTTTAAGTATTAATATTATTTAACTGTAACGTCATCATATGATTGAATGCTGTTTTTTATTTTCCAATGTAACATTTACGAATGTGTTCATAGAAATCGAACAGGTACCGTGTAGCAAAAAGGTGTTAACACATCGCCCGTGAGTTCGAACACTCATAGGATTTTTTTTTCATGAGTTTTCTTCAGGTTTTGTCGTAATGTGAATATAAGGTCTTCCCTGGATTTTCTGGGTAAAAAGCTACACTCATAAGGTCCAATCAGGTATGCAACAAATGGATTTAGTTTTTCGCGCATTACGCAATGAATAAAAAAGGCTTATTTCCCAATAGTTTGTCGTGTCGCATTTTTTGAAAACAGCCCACAGTATGCTAAGACAGCAATCGTCTGGCATGCATTCGTCTAATCAAATTTTGCATGTGAGCTGGTGTGTCCACATTGTCAGCTCTTCGCCGCCAGCCTTGTACACCCCAGCCGGCAGTTCATCAGCACTTGCGGCTTTGTTATTTTTAACACGGGAGATTATTGTTCTGACCTCGTATTGATTATGAGAGGACAATCCATATCATAGTCTTGTATTTCTAAATAGAGCAGAGAAATTATCTCCCCAAAATACTCTGCACACCTGCAACAAGATTACCGTCCTTATCGTTAAAGAAAGTTGGCCCTGATCCGTATCCGTTGGTACAACTTTTCACTTTGCGGTAGAATATTCCGACTTCATTCTTCCTTCTGTATGTTTACATATTTTACTCTCGCTGTTTCTCCGCTGCCGGTTTTTCGCTTAAACAAAAGGTTTCCCTCTCCTTTTTCTCCCTATACGTGTCCGTCGCAGCTCGCGTTGCAACTGACTAAAGCATTGCTATGCGTGCAGCGTTCTTTTCATCACTTAACACACCACAAACATTTTTCGATTACAAATTATTGGCTCATGTATTTCTATTAAGGCGGACAACTTATTGGTCAATCATGACCATGAGCATCGGTTATCGATGATGTTTATTATCGTTTCACCACACTTCTTGAATGAAAATTTAATCGATGTTGTTCGAATCACTAACAGGTTAACAAAACTTATAATATTTTTTGTAATATTTTTTCAATTTCATCATCGAAATAAAAAGTTATCGACCAAGCTCATGCTCATAAACGGCAAGTCAGTGGTCCGCTGAAAACAATAAAAAAAATTCAACTTTTTATTGGAAAAGTTATCGTCAAAATGTATCGACAGATAGCAAGTGTTTTGTTTCAATGAAAATGCTGACTTTTTTTTCCTATTACAACCCATTGGGAATCCACAATCAGTGAGCTATGCGCTTCATACACTCATACTTGTATCAAGTATTAGTGGATGTTGTGTTGATTCCGTCTCCTAATATATTTTTACGTATAAGTATTCAAGAATACATATAAGCATGAAAATGTACTTAGAGTACTTTGAATACATAATGGATAATACAGCTTAAAACATAAATTGGACATATAAAACGATATTATTATATAACGATATTATAAAATGATATTATGTATATGCAAAAAAACATTTTCCGTATGAATTTTGTGTAGATACTAGACATCTGCACAAGACGTCTTCAATGGTCATACAAGGTATTTGCCGTAAGTTCATACAGTACATATCTTTAAAAAAGCAAATGTCTTGAATGACCATTCAAGACGTCTTGTAGATACCAGATGGAGAGTGTTGAATATTTCGCGATGATTTCAACAAGTCTAAGAACATACATGTTTGAATCAAAAGACCAGATGGAGAGAGTAGAGTATTTCGTGATGATTTCAACAAGTATAAGAACGCAAAAGTATAAATCAAAAGACGGCAATGGTCTTCACGATAGAGTAAACATTTACATAGGTTATGTAGAAATAGCCGCCGCAATTGGCGCACTTAGTCAAATAAAGACCGTCGTTGATCGGGTAGATATATATTTACAATATGCGATATGACTTATTATAGTATGGGTATACACATTACACAATAAGTACTTTGGTTACTCATGGATTGATAACGCACTATAGATCACTGTGTTATTATCGTTTTTTTTTTGTTCACTCTGGAGAGTGGTGAGTATTTCGTCATGATTTCAACAAGTGTAAGAACGCAGAAGTATAAATCAAAAACAGTAATGTTAGTCACGATAGTGTACAGATTTACATGGGTTATGTAGAAATAGCTGTCGCTATTGACAAATTTAATCAAATGAAGACCGTCGTTCATAGAGTAGATGTATAATTGCAACCCGGCGATGGGGCTTGTTGGAGTATGGGTATACACATTACACAATAAGTACTTTGGTTACTCATATATTAGGTACTCATTGTCGATCACTGTATTATTACCATTTTTTGTACTAAAATATCCCACAATATGTGTTAATTCTTTGCTTTAAACTATACGTGTCCGTTCATCTTATGGCATTTGTATAATAATACATTCCCTCCTTTATGCTTTCAGTGGCCTTATCGGCCGTGCCTGGTCTATGCTGTTTGCCTCCATTGGATACCAAGTCATGCTTTATGACATTTTACCCGAACAACTGGCATCCGCTTTGGAATACATGGAACTCGAATTAAAACGCCTACAAGTGCAAGGTCTCCTCCGAGGCCATCTCAATGCCTTCGAGCAATTTAAATGCCTTAAAACCACCACAGACCTTAAAGAGTTGACAGCGAATGCCATCTTCATACAAGAATGTATACCCGAGCGCATTGAGTGGAAGAAGTCATTGTACCAGCAACTGGATGACATCGTCGAGGAACAAACGATTATTTCCAGTTCGACGAGCACTTTCATGCCATCGCTCTTTAGTGATGGTTTGAAACATCGTCAGAATGTAAGTAAAGAAACGGATAAACAATTAAACAAACAACAACAGTGGAAAACTTTAATACGAAACAATTTCCTAACTTTCCAACAGATTTTAGTGTCGCATCCCTTAAATCCACCCTATTATATACCTTTGGTGGAGATAGTACCCGCCCCCTGGACTTGTCCTAACGCCATAGAGTTCACTAAACAATTGATGTTGGAAATTAAACAGAAACCGGTGACATTGTCTAGGGAAGTTTTAGGATTCGCTACAAATCGTATTCAATATGCGATTTTAAATGAAATTTGGCATTTAGTCGACAAGGACATAGTGACAGTGGCCGATATTGATGCCATCATGACCCAGGGTTTGGGTCTGCGCTATGCTTTTGTGGGTCCCCTGGAAACGGCTCATTTAAATGCTGATGGTATCAGGGATTATGTGCAAAGGTTTGGTGGTGAAATTTATAAAGTAAGTGAAACTTATGATCCAATACCCAAGATGCAAGAAGGTGCTACTTTGGATAAAATAGCCAAGCAATGTGAAGAAATGGTGCCGAAAGAGAAATTGCCAGAGAGAAGGTTGGAACGGGATGGGTTTTTAACAAGATTAAGTGATATAAAAAGGGAATTGGAAAAGTAACTGAGAAATAAATTTCTAATTATGAAAGTTTTAAGAAAAAAGTGTTTTATAACTTTTTAAATAGAAGAATAAGTTCCAAGGGGGAAATAATAACCGAGTAGGCAAAAAGTTGCACATAAATATAAAATACGTCACAACTATAGCCCGGTATTCAGTTCACAACTATAGCCCGGTATTCAGTTTTTATGAAATTTCCGTTGCCATAAAAAATACGTGTATAAAAAATAACGAAAATTTCGCTCACTTTTCATTTGCATGGTACTCAGCTCTTACCTGGCGTTTACACGGGACAGTTTTGCTCCGACAGTAGCAATACATTCACACATTTTTACTACCACACTTAGACCCCTTTCACACTCGGCAAGTTACTTGCGCAAGTCTCTTGCCCAAGTCTTGGTTTGTTGATGACAGAGGTAAGGTCGCGATAGGGGAATAAATTTTGAGTACAGACTTGCTTGTACTCGGAAAGTTGAAAAACTGACTTGCGCAAGTAACTTGCCGAGTGTGAAAGGGGTATTACACTCCTCTCACTTGCCTCGCCACTGTCTCTGATTTTTCAACTACAGTAACTTCGGCAAGAGATTTGAAATAAGCGGCCAGATCATGGCTGAACTAGTAAAGGTCGGCGCAATAGAACAACTGATTTTACTTCCTTATGACTCCATCTGTTAAATTCAGTGTATTTTGTTGTTGTACTTTTTTGTTTACTGTGTTTGTTCATATGGATCTGTATTGAATTTGACGATTAGAGTCTTGAAACAAAAACTAAATGCCTGTTGTTGGTTCACACAATTACAACAAATCCTACTGCGTCAACCTCTACTAGTTCAGCCATCGGCCATATCGGTGACGTTTCGTAGTAATTTGAGAAAAAAGCACAACATCGCAAACGACTTTACAAATTGGGAAATATATTTGTATTTGAAAATTTTGCTAATTTTTATTGAAATATTGTTAGACAACACAAATATATAAACATGAATACATGTATAATTTTACAGAGTACATCAGTTCCATTATAATTTGGAGAAGTACAACAAAACAGTACGACACGACACTGTTGGCGGTTGCTTAAAACTGTACTGTCTTTATAACTGGCTGGACGCGTACGTCACACAAACAATTTTTGTCTTTGTGACAATTAATACATATTCTCAACTATCTTGTCTCAAACTGTCCCGTGTAAACGCACCGTTAGCGAAATTTTCGCAGGCAAAATCAATTACAGGGTTGTTACACTAAAGTTATTTCGTACGAAAACAAATGTTTTTGGCATTTTGACATTTCAATAGTTTTAACAACACGACATGCGTTAAAATAAAATGGAGTGCGTAGAGGAATTATAAATGAAATATTTGCAAGTTAAATCAAAGATAACAATCAAAGCAACAAAATTTCCCGTTTAGGGATAAATGACAAAATTTCCTACGAAAATTTCGCAAGAACTAAATACGGGGCTTATAGAGTAAATTACTTATTAAATTACTGTTCGATGAAAATTGACTTACACCAGGTGGAGTTATAAGAACTGTTTTAATATAGAACTGTGCAATTTAACATTTTTATTGACTTTTATTGTTTGCATACATTTGAGCTGTATTTAACACAAACACGAAATGCCACAGAAGTTGTCTTGTTGAATGTTTTGTACTAATGCCACTATCTGGTATTATTGAACCCATGCAACGTTTACATGCGACCATACATATGAAGTTAACATTATTGATTAACATTAACATTATTGATAGAATAAACTTCTCTACTATGCTTTACACTATGATCACACATTAAATCATGTAAATTGCCGTAATAAAAACCAGTTCTGTGGTGTCGGAGTCAGAGTCGGAGTCTCGGATATTTGTCTGGAGTCAGAGTCGTAATTGGAGTCGTTAAAAATCGGATTCCCATCAAGGCATTTTTTAAAATTGTAAGTTTTCTACCAAAATTATTTTTCACCCCGTTTTTATAATTTTTCATTTTCTTTTTGAAACAGTAGTCGTCGTGCCTTTTCAAAATGCTGGAGTGGGGGCGGAGTTGTGACTTTACAAAGTGCTGGAGTCGGAGGGGAGTAGTGAATTTTAAAAATACTGGAGTCGGAGTGGTCCAATTTTGGCCAGACTCCAAAGCCTGACAAAAACTGTAGTTATTAAAATCACATTTAATAACCATCAGTCTGTCATGAAAAAAAAAATGATTTCCCATTACATCCCATGAAGGAATCGGGGAGAGCTTCTCACAACCAGTGAGCTGTGCGCTCTCTAGATTTATACTCATTGATTGGGACCTAAAGTTTTGCACCGGTTCCGAACAGTATGTTGAGAAGCTTTTTCATGGCTAAATACTCGAAAGAAAGAAATACCTTCGAAAGAAATTTAAGATGGTCAGAGTAGAAATCGAACCTAGGGTCTCATGTACAAGAGGCGCGCACACTAACCACTGCACCACACTGCGTATATACCCTGCAAACTTTTCCTATCGCGGAGAGATTTCTAACGATTCACGTGGAAGCGCCGCGATTATAATCTGACGTTCTTCAGCCAATCCTGCTTTATAAGTAGTTGAAAAATTAAAGCGATTCGGCAGGAATATTCGTGAGCGGTTCGCCGTGGAGTGCAAAATGTGTAGTCACGACGGTATCATATAATACGACCAGAAAACGGGAGAAGACCGGGTTCAAATCTCGCCCGAGTCCATTTTTCAAATTATTTTTATTTCGTACAGTTTACTATTTCATATCACCTATCACCTTTCCCCGATAAGAAGTTTATCCCAGGCACTAGAGGTTTACACCGATTGTTTCTGCTTCGGCGGCGGCGTTAGGACCTAGGAAAGCCGGTGGCAGCAGCTTGGCCGACTAAGTGGAGGCGTCTATTCCTAAATATTAAGAAATTGACCCGATTGCTGTTATGCAGAGTTCATTTCTTAGGAAATATGACCTGCTGTTGTTATAGTTGTAATGAGTTTATGTACCATGTAAAGGGAAAGGGCTGGGTGATGGTGTTATAGCGTGTGGAATTTCGCCAGGCTGTTGTTATGCAAAATTCAAATTGCCGTTTAACTCCAAAAATTAATTCCTAGGAAATTTTCTGTTATTATGAAAAATTCTCATTGTGGTTGTGTGTAGTTTATAGTTTGTTGCTTGTTGTGGTTGTAACTTGTGTTGTAAATCAGGACAATGCCATTAATTGGTCGATTATATCTGTGGTGGCAAGGCATAACATCGAGCTGTATATATCGTACTGCACACTACAAAATCCAAATATGAATAATCCAATTTTTAGTTCCCAAGGTATTGGAAAAGATTTATTAGCAAATGTCGATAAATCACTACATTACAAATGAAATTTGAACCCTAAAAACGCTCACCTAAAAAATTGCAAAAATAAACACATGTTGTTATGCCTTGTGACCACTGATATGAAAGATTAAACAAAAAGTTATTCGCGCCCCCACCGCCGCGCCGAAATCTCCGTAATCAGGCGGCGGCGCGGCAAAAAACTCAAAAAACGGCGGAGGCGTAGCTCAGCGGGGTAAAGGTCTACCAGGCAACATGATTTCAAGCATAGTAAAAATATCAGTAGTCGCAGTAGATACAACAACAATTGTCCTCATGTCAAAGTCAACACATACGTATACCAACAAATAAATGTAAACAGATAAATACAAAAACAAAACCTTTGAATCTGACAGAAGTTAGCGCGTCTATCCACAGAGATTTGAAAGCTAATGCATTAGGCATGATAAAAATACTCATGGTAGACGCAGAAGGTGTTGTTGTACCGGATAGCAAATTGGTGCCAACAACAACATACATATTGTTTTTGCTTCTCACTTATGTTGTGTCAAATCTAACACATTCGTATTCCAACAGTAAATGTAAACAAACACATACAAAAACAAAATACGTGTGAACTTGACAGTTCGAAAGTGGTTTGTAATGTAAACAAAGCAAATCAGCTGTGCTTATACTACGTTCACCATCTATGAATCCATCTTGGCATTAGGATGGACAATACTTCTACGTGCGCATATTACATGCATCGCTTAGGCAATACATAAGCAAATCGGAGAATCATGGTGAGAACGTCCAATCTTCCAAACATTCTACTGTTGGTAGCAAGATTCCGAATTATTACTCAGAGCGAGACCAGTCGCTAGCATATTCCAATTACATCCAGGAAGATTCTTATGATTTCTATCAAATCGCTATTCGATCGCTTATGCGGTAGAAGAGAGACTCATCTTTAAATTATTATCAGGCAAATTCGTAGAAACTTCGCGCCTACATGTGAATCGTTTACAATCGTACAAAATGTTCTCAAAGTTTGTTCGTATGTATCATATAATAATACATATATGTATATAAAGTTGACATTCCTCTCATCTGACGTTTCTTTCACACTCTTCGTGGTGAGGTCGGTGTGATAGCGTTGTGAGCTGTTCGGCTTACGTCAGGTGGTGTTATAAGAACTGTTGACTTAAATTGTTCTTGTCGTTTTGGTTGCGAACTGTGAAATTTAAACATATTTTGAATCTCTTTTTTATCTTTTATTGTTAGTATACATTTGTGTTGTATTTAACACGATAATTTTAACACCCAAAACGAAATGCCGTGGTTGTTTTCTTATTGGTTGTATGGAACCACTGCCTCTATCTGGTATTATTAAAACAATTCTTTACACCATTCAACGTTCATATCACATCAGGCCAAATGACCGAAATTTGCTGAGCGAGATATTTTCTCTATATACTATGTATTTATTTAAACACCTGTGTACGTCCGTAGATGAGGATTTATTTGTCCTGGATGTGTCTGTCTCCCGTTTTCTACGATAATATAGTAATGAAATCTTTCACGTTCGTCTTGTACAGTGCGTGATTACGTATGAGTGTATGCAGTTACTGTTCACTGAAAGACCAACGTGCATAAAAATTGTGAATTTGTGCATTGTCCTGTTGTAAAAGTTCATCAATTTCCAACCTACGACAGATTTCATTGGATATATGTAAAACCTTGGTTGGTTTTCGTGGTTGCTAAAGATACTACTTAGCATCAATTAGTGTCTTGAGGCACCGTTTTGCATACCACATCACTCCGGAAGATTTAAAGTACCGTGTCTATATCCAGCGTGTTAATCGGAGATCCTCATTAGATCCCCTAGATCTATCTCGTGTATCTCAGTGAGGTTATGGAGGAAGGGACGGCCCACAGTCTTTAGGCGTCTATTCATCAGAGCCGGACAACTGCAGAGGAGATGCTCCACCGTCTCCTCCTCTTCTGCGTCATCGCAGGCACGGCAGTGGTCATTATATGGCAGCTTCAACCGTCTTGCGTGATTACCGATTGGACAGTGCCCGGTCAGCACACCAGTTAGCTTAGATTAGCTACCCGATTATGGCTGATCAGGGAGTTAGTCCGGTGAGTATTATATTCTGGTCCTATCCCATCTGGTCTTCGCTCGTTCAAGGTAATGCAGGAAAATACCTCTTTTGACCAACCCTATAGGCGTTGCGACTAACACCATATGGAGTTCGGTGGAAGAGGATCCTGCCCTAGCTAGTTCGTCTGCCTTTTCTTCCCTAGGAGATCCTTATGGCCTGGTATCCAAGTAAGAACCACATTGGCCAGCCGACCTAGCTCAACAAGTTTTTCCCTACATTCACTAACGATTTTAGGTGCAGTGTTGTAAGATTTGAGTGATATGAGAGCCGCTTGGCTATCTACAAATATTCCAATGCGCTCTGTTCTTCGCTGTAGTATAAGTGTGGCGCAGGCTTCTTTGATGGCCAGTACCTCCGCTTAGAAAACTCTGCACTTGTCTGGGAGTTTGAATGATAAATTGAGGCTTGCCTCTTCGGAGAAAACACTCGAGCCGGTTGCACATTCCATTTTGGATCCATCCATAAATACTTTGGTGTCAAAACCTGTAAGTGGTTCCCCTTTATCCCACTCTATTCTCTTTGGAAACCTGACATCGAATAGGTTATCGAACGTCAATGAGGGAGTGCAGTAATCGGTTGTTATATTGAGTTCACTTGGGATTGTCTGTAGTATACTCGCATGTTCATATGAGTTGCTCTTCCAGAGTCCAAGAGCGTTTAGTCGGGTGGCACCCCAGGCCACACTAGCTGTGATGTGAAGGTCGATTGGTATAATATGAAGCATTGCATTAAGGGCTTCAGCTGGACACGTCTTCATTACCCCTGTTATGCCGATGCAATCTGATCTCTGTACTATATAAAATAGTTTCATGGTGGACAATTCCCTGCGACAGGCCACCATACTATTGCTCCATAGGAAAGTATTGGTCTGTTTATGCTAGTGTACATCGATAGCACCATTTTCGGTCGGAGAACATTTTCCGACAAGCGTAGTACGCAACGGTTGCCTTCTGTGCGCGGTGCTCTATGCTACGCTTCCAGGAAAGTTTAGGGTCTAGAATCCCGCCCAAGTACTTGGCGTGAGTTGATAGTGGAATCTCTATTCCACTTAGCCGAGGAGGATTAAACTTTGGTATCTTGGTCTGATTTCGCTTCTGACCATTCATTCATTCATTTATGATTTCGCTCAACACGGATGGGAACAAACCAGGCACCATTATTATCACGTCATCCGCATACGCCACGGTTTTGATCCTCATATTGCCCAGTTTCAGTAGTATTTTGTCGATCACGAGCAACCAAAGTAGAGGAGAGATGACTCCACCCTGGGGAGTTCCCCTATTCACTCGCTTTGGTGGCTCGCTGTTTTCCATAGAGGCGTTGATAATTCTGCTCTGTAGCATTGTCACTATCCAACTATTGAGGAATGTTTCCACGCCTAGATCTTCATGTGATTCTTCTATAGCCACTGAGCTCATGTTATTGAAAGCACCCTCTATATCCAAGAAGGCAGCGAGGGTATATAAAACCTTACATCAACTGTTCTTCAGATTCGTCCATCAATTTAAGGTAAATGAGGATAATGCAAGAGAGGTGGACAGGAGGCGCACGCAAGACAAATCCGGCCGATAGTTGACAGCCATGAACCTCCTGTCTCTATCCGGGCTCAAGGTATCAATGCTTGTTTCAGTTGTGAGGGGCCACTGTCTGATTGTTAGACATGCGGAGAGACTAAAGGTCAAAGCAAATGGTTTCTGTAAAAGCTGTAACGATGAGAAAGAGTAAGAATCCACTGCAAATCTTCTCCGCATGTGTCCAGCACTAGCCGGCGGATTCTATCAATTTAGGGACCTGAGAGAATTATCTCAGATGGGGGTGGAAAATGTTTTGAACTTGAGCAAACAAAACGCTTCTCCAGAGGGACTAACGGTTGATCTCGTTAGCTCGTGGTATCACAATGGACTAATAAATCTAAGTGAGTTGTTCATCGAGTGTCACCAATACCTAACCTAACCTAACTTACATTTTGGTTTCGTGATTGAATTTTTGAAAAACTTTGCGAAAACAAACTGAAATTTAAATTGTCAAAACCCCCGTACTCTCGATCACGCTAGTTACCATGTTACTCCTCCTCACTTACATCTAGGTTTCATTACGATAATTTAATATCTCAATCTCCATTTCAATCCTGACGTTACGAGTTTTTTGTTTTTTGCAGTTTTTGATATGAGAAACTTTTTCAATTGAATTCATTTGATTCCTTGATAATTTATTAGATGCTCGTTTTTGTTCTTTTGTGGTAGTTGGTTGGCATTATCCAAAAGCACTTGACCAAGGAATGAAGGCACATTTTTCAAATTTCTTTTCGATTATACTTGAACGGCCTTCCCCACTCGCTCCTTAAACACATACAAAGGGCATACAACATATAAAAGAGTTACATCACATGTTTGTTGCTGAGAGAGAGAAAAACGAACTCCTACAGTCTCGTTTGCACCTCATTTCTGGCCATCACAAAATCGAAGTTTTCTTGTGGTTGCGGCCAAAGTGCAAAAGGTAATAAAGATTCCCAAAAAAACTTTCAAATTTCTAGTAATGGCCCCTGCAATATCCTTTCCCTTTCCCCACAACAGTGGCGGATAGAAACTGAAATGTAAAGACCAAAGTTTATGTGATAAGTTTCACGTGGTAGGAACAACATTTGTAGATGTCATTCACTCTAAAACTACGGCTTAAGAGAATGGGCGTAATTTCGGTTGAGCAATGACAGTGGATGTGGGTGTTAAGGGGTTGCAGATGTGAAAGTATAGGCACAATTTATCTAAATTGCAATTTACAATCACAGTCTGTTTTAAGGCCAATGCAGAAACAACTAACATTGAAAAACAAGAAACACCAACAAATCGAACGACAAAAATGATGCAGTTTTTGTTGCAGCATCCTGGTATTTGTTGGCATTATGGTTACAGTTGTTGTTGTGTTTGTAGACTCCATAGGAAAATCTCTTCTTCTCCCCATACCCGCCCTCTCTCACCCCATTACCCTCCGTCTTTCTATCGAACTTTACCTAAATGCATTTAAGATGATGACGGGCAAATGGCCAAGTTTTCAATTCTCTCCCCCACTTGGTTTTAAGTTTCTATTTGAAATCTTTGAGATTGAAAAATGTGTCTATAAACTGATGGTATGTGGGAGATTTTATTAGAAACTAACAACAACTTTTCTTGGAAACACGACAAAAGGACAACAAAAATGTCGTTAAATTTCAGCTACAGAAAAATCTTAAAGGGATGAAATATTAAATCGTTGCAAAACTGTAGATTAACTGAGGAGGTTCTTTTCAAATCTTGACTATTCCACTTTTGACAGAACTGAATTTTTTATTTTTTGTTTAATAGCATTGAATTGAAAACTCAGCGAAAATAAAATTGTGCGAAATCTTTATAATTACACCAGGAAAAATAAATTAAAGGCATAATTTCATTAAAAGTAGGTTATTCCACTTTAAAATGACATTACCCATTTCAAATATACATTTTTGGAACAAAATGTGATTAATCCATACTTTAAAAATAAATAACACATACTTTGATCAATTTTTTTTAGTTTTAATTATTTAAACATGAACCTCAGGTTATTTTAATTCAAAATAACATTTCTGATACCTAATTAGTTTCAACAAATCAAGGTTAATCCACAGTGGTTTGAATCAAAACATGTTGTTAATCCACTCGAAACACATAACAAAAGTTGATTATTCCAATCGGCCGCGTCAAAACTAGATTATTCCATTTCAAATTTTGGATTTATTCAAAATATATTAGTGCTAAATTTTTGAATCCTATACAAAGCAATGACTAATCTTGACGTCTTTAATAATGCTCCAACATTTCGGGTTAAATTCATAGGGGTATAACTAAAAAACTATTTTCTCGAATTGTGCAAAACCACAAAAAGTGGAATAGTCATGTTTTGAAAAGAACCTCCTCAACTAACAATGTGATTGTGTTGCTCTTATACGTTATTTAGGAAAAAAAAAGGCAATAGTTGACTTATGCCTAATCTGACCAACAGTCCCGCTTTTAGAGGGATAGACCCGCTTTTTGTTCCCGCAATTAGCAAAAAGTATGTACAAGTAGAGAAGAAAAAACCCTCGTAGAAGAGAACCAAAAAGTCGACGCTATTCACCCAAACGCATTTCTCTCTCATGTCATAACTTGATTATTTCAAACTTTTTACATACTTTATGTAATTTTATATAAACATGGTTGAAATGTCTATAGGTAGATACTGCAACATCATCAGAAAACTGCTCGTGTATTGAAATAATCAACGAAGAGAGAGAGCAGAGAAATGTGGCGCTTCACTCGTTTTTTTGTTTTTGTTCTCTTCTACGAGGGTTGCCACTTTGCGGAACGTCTGGCAAAAAATCGCATAATAAAAACTCAGTTTTTGCTGTCGATTAATTATTTTGTTTCTCCAACATCGCCGATAACTATGGGTCGGTTTCGTTCACTGAACACGTGGTTACTAAAATGACAACAAAAATCAATGAGTGTTCGAACTCACGGGCTATGTGTTAACACCTTTTTGTTACACGATACCTGTTCGATAACGTACCCGATGGTAAAAGAATCCCTCTGCATCCTTGGTGATACCAACTGACGAGAAAAGGCGAAGGATAGAGCCAGTTGGAGGTGTATGTTGAAATTTGTTTAATTTGTTTGTTCAATTAATATGTGCAAGACATGAGACCTCATGATGTTGTAAAATAGTCAATAAAAGTAGAGTAAAGTTCCTGTTCGATTTCTAAGAACACATTAGTCAATGTAACAATGGAAAATTAAAAAAAGAATAGTTTTTGTGCTGAAGGCTCTTTTGCTATTGCACTTTCTTTTTTCTTACATCTGCTTTAACATTAGATGTAATATTGTTATAATAAATAAAGCAATATTTAGCTCACTGAAATAATTGTTTTTGTTTTGTCATATACAGAGCGACGACAACCTGTTTGTTTGAATGCTGGCGTGGTTGATTGGTTGGTTGGTTGAAAAGGCTCCAAGACAGAATGCTGTCTAGCACACTTAGGCTAAAGAAGCCCATTGTGATACCTGCAGTTTCCTCTATAGCAACTATTGAATAGTCGTCTAGCCAATTTGCCCTGTCAATGAATTTGTCTATAATACCTACAGGAATATCCAGTAGGGCTACGGTGCTAACTAAATGTGTTCCGACTATTTTACTTCTCAGTCCTGCCAGAGCAGGGCAATCCAAGAGAAGGCGTTTCGTCGTTTCCTCGTTCTCTTCCATGCAGCATCTACAGAGAGTGGAGTTTCTATGTCCCAATCTTAGGGCGTGTTTTCCTAAAATACAATATCCAGTAAATAACCTGCCTCTCGGCAAGTTAAGTAGTTGCCTAGTCCTCTTCCTGTACACCTGTGGCCAGAGGACCCTAGCTTGTTTGTCACTTGTCCTTGCCCATATTATCGGCCCACTGCCTGATCTGGAAACGGCAGGTAGGGATTGGCATACTAACACCTTCTCTTGCCGGAAGAACCTGTGCCGTAGTACCTGTCTAGCTAACAGATCCGCTACGCAATTGCCTGGAATATCGCTGTGTCCCGGTACCCACATGAGCCTGATGTCAAAATACTCTGCCATCACCCTAAGTGATGAGTGGCATTCTTTCACCGTCAGGGACGTAGCAAACATGGCTTCATGGCTTCTACTTTTCAGTAGTTCAGCAACCTCCAGTATGGCGTTAATTTCCGCCTGAAATGCACTACAGTGATCAGGCAGCTTGAAAGAGATATTTACATTTAGGTCCGGTGAATGGACCCCATAGTCTACTTGCTCGTCCAACTTTGACCCATCCGTGAAAAATCTGATACTACTGGTATCCCCTTCCAGTGACTTTTCCCAGGTATTCCTGTTCGGAATACAAGTCCTTAGATTTGTCGCCGGTAGAAGGTAGGGGATACAGTAGTCCGTTTTTACGGGAACAGAGTTGATCCGATGTAGTAATTCAGCGTGTCCGGAATGTCCCGATATTAAAACGCCACAATCTCTGATTCTCACCAGGGATGTAGCGGCTGCCGATTCGGCTATGATATCAGCAGTAGAGATGTTCAGGATAGCACTAAGTGCAGTGCCTGACGTCGTGCCCATTACCCCAGTAACGCTAATCAGTGCTGATCTTTGAATTTTCATCAAAGAATTAGGAATATATTTACACCAAGGAATTCAGAATATATTTATAATATACCCCAAACTACGGTGCCATAGTGAAGTATTGGTCTGAATATTGCCGTATAAATCCACATGGTAATCTTAGGAGACAGTCCCCAGCGCTTTCCTATCGCCCCTTTACAGCAGTAAAGAGCAACAGACGTCTTTTCACCCTCTCCTCCACATTCGGTTTCCAAGACAGTTTTCTATCGAAAATTATTCCCAGATACTTGTCCTTTTCCGTCAACTGTAATTGCACCCCATTAACTGACGGCAGTTCAAATGCGGGTATTTAATATTTCCGAGAGAACAAGATAAGCTCGGTTTTAAGCGAGTTAAGTGATAGTCCGTTGTTAGCGGTCCAGTTCGAAATCAGACTAAGTAGGCTGGTTGTACGAATGCTAAGTAAATTGAGGTTTCTACCCGTACAGATGATAGTAATATCATCGGCATAGGCAAATACCTGGCATTCGGCTCTGTCCAATTCAAGAAGCAGTTCATTGACAGAAGTTAACCATAATAGTGGAGACAGAACTCCCCCCTGCGGTGTCACCCTGTTAACGTTCCTAGCAATTGTAACACCACCCCATTCAGCTTTGATGGATCTATCCACCAGAAGCTTCCCAATTAGGCGAGTCACTAAGCTGTCGACTCCAAGATTCTGTAACGACCTAAGAATCGCCGAAGGTTGAATGTTATTGAAGGCTCCCTAGATGTCCAGGAAGGTCCCCAGAGCGAAGACCTTATTCTCATGAGAGTTTTCTATTATGCTGACTATAGAATGGAGAGCCGTAACCTCTCAAATGTCTTAAGAACAAAGGATGATAGACTGATTGGTCTAAGTTATGAAGGTCGGTTCTGTGGTGCCCGGCACCTATAATCACTGTGGCATCAGCACCTATAATCACGCTACAATTCCGTATTTTTGCCTCCGATACAATATCCCTGACGCACTTCGAAGTATGTGATTCAGTATGGTCGTGCGCCATGTACGATGAAACTAGCCAGATGTCCCGCTGGCCGTTTTCCAGCGAGAGGATGATGGCGGTTGTATCGCTATCACTAAAATTCTGCAATAAAAGAGCATTAAATTTGTTTTTAATGAGTATGCAAGATCTTGGCCTACCTGGGGTTGATAGGACGAAGGTCCTGTATTCTCCCCCTGCGGTGTCACCCTGTTAACGTTCCTAGCAATTGTAACACCACCCCATTCAGCTTTGATGGATCTATCCACCAGAAGCTTCCCAATTAGGCGAGTCACTAAGCTGTCGACTCCAAGATTCTGTAACGACCTAAGAATCGCCGAAGGTTGAATGTTATTGAAGGCTCCCTAGATGTCCAGGAAGGTCCCCAGAGCGAAGACCTAATTCTCATGAGAGTTTTCTATTATGCTGACTATAGAATGGAGAGCCGTAACCTCTCAAATGTCTTAAGAACAAAGGATGATAGACTGATTGGTCTAAGTTATGAAGGTCGGTTCTGTGGTGCCCGGCACCTATAATCACTGTGGCATCAGCACCTATAATCACGCTACAATTCCGTATTTTTGCCTCCGATACAATATCCCTGACGCACTTCGCAGTATGTGATTCAGTATGATCGTGCGCCATGTACGATGAAACTAGCCAGATGTCCCGCTGGCCGTTTTCCAGCGAGAGGATGATGGCGGTTGTATCGCTATCACTAAAATTCTGCAATAAAAGAGCATTAAATTTGTTTTTAATGAGTATGCAAGATCTTGGCCTACCTGGGGTTGATAGGACGAAGGTCCTGTATTCATTGCACCTGATACCACATATACGATCATTGACCATCCATGGTTCTTGTATCAGGGCCACATCGGCTCCACCCTTCGCAAGATGAATAATGAGGTTGACAGATGCTGCCTTACTGCGATGAAGATTAATCTGCTGGACTTTCATCGTCTACAGGATCTTCAACTCCGGGTACCTCGATCACGGTTGTCTCGTGATCACCCTCGCTGGGTATGGACCCATCTCGGAGCCAGGCAGAGCGTCATCTAGTAGTGCTTCTTCAGCATATACCGCCGTTTCAGGATGCTTTCCAGCATTTACAGCTGTGACTTCCAACTTCGACTCGGCCAATTTTCCAGTCAGCGTATCCACTTTGTATACCCTGAGGGGTAGACTCATGAACCCAAACCGAATTTGGCCTTTGGACTCCTCTAGGGGTTTTAAAGAATCCTGGCTCAGGACCAAAACTACCTGCCGGGAGGTTCCTACAGGGTCCTCAACCTTGATCACCTTCCAATCCTTTGCAGGAATGGAGGGATTGCAGTGGTTGATAATCTTTAGATCTCCCTAGCCCTTGGTTTAGAAGGTACATATATCCTTCCTATCCACGGCTTTGGGTTTGGCCCCCGCCAAACCTCACCTACCCGACTCATGGCGGACTTATACAATCGCGCTACTCGTTCATCAGAGCAGCCGATAAGTTTAATACTTCCCTGGAACCATCCCGCGTCTTCGCAGATTGGCACAGGACCAGGGTTGTCGTTGACGATGTCCGTAAGAAGGGCTCCTTCTACGAGGCGCCATTTATCATTGGGGATACGTCCATCCTGAAAACCTTCAATCAAGACGCCAATGATTAGGCTGTCCTTCGCGACATCACTAAAGGACCTGCCGCGCACTGGGTGGCTTTTATGCCTCTTAGATGAGGGACCAGGTTTTGTATCCTCCTCCACTGAACGCTGTCTTTTAGTAACTGCCAGTGGAAGATTTGTCCCTACAGACTTGGACCCCTCACAGACGCCCTTAGCCCACTCCAAGTTGTTTACCTGTGCAGGAGTGAGTGCGGCGACTAGCCGTGCGGAGAGTTGACTAACCAATCTAGTGGCCAGTCGTAGATCAGCTCTCCGCATTCGGGAGGGGCAGAGATTTTTAATTTTCCCCGTAGTTGGGGAGGGTTGACCGCAGAAGACTCACGAGCACTAGTGCTCGAGGGAGAGCCCGTAGGCTCGGGGGAAGTCACAGATTTTCCTTTGGCCGAAGAGTTTTTAATATTCTTGTTCATGTTGTTTGAGCCTCAACTTGTAACCGCTATCTACGTCCGTAAAAACAAATCCAATGTGTTCCAAAAGAGGGGCCCCGTGGTTGTCTATGAAGCAGGCAGTTCCACGCAAGGGTTGACACTACGAATGAAAACTAAAATTTTTAGTTGTTGACACTTTTTTATGTGTTGGCGCTGCAATCATAGATAAAGCAAACTAATAGATGAAGCACAAGTGTGGGGAAAATTTTAGTGTAATGGGTAATTTTCTAAGTGTCGCTGAAAGCAATAAATGGGTTTTTTTGATCCCAAAAAAAGTAAAAAGATGTGACATTAAAATTCTAAAAAAAATTTTAAAAAAAAATATCACTTCGAAACAAGAATACAACACGTTACTTAAAGTAGAATATCTGATGGCCATCGAATTGCAAAGCCATGGCACCACCGTCTATGTCCTAATAAATTGGTTCTTCTTCTTCTACCATTCCTTGTTGAGAGTCCTCAGACACTCTAACGGTTTTGGCATCTGCGACCACAGAAGTTGCTACAGTTTTTGGGAGGGGAAGTTATTAGATTAAAATGGCGTTCCGGCATGTTCATCTTTGGGCGGTATTACGGGGTTTCTCCTATTGATATGTAAAATCATTCAAATTTTGCCACATTTTCCCTTGTTTAATTTGTTTTCACAAAAATTTCCCACAATTTTGAATAAACGTCAATGAGAATTATGGAAAACTTCAATGAAAGTGACAGTAGTACAGGAAGTAGGACAGAAAGTTGACAATGGTCGCGCTATATCTATTATTTCCTTTATCTATGGCTGCAATTGCTTCGAACGCACCTGTACCTGTGGTTTACCTGGAAAATATTTCATTAATGATTCATATTCGCACTCCATTTTTGTTTGTTAAAATAATTGAAATGTCAAAATTCTGTTCCCAAACAATTTCTTCAGTACGAAATAACATTGGAGTAACAACTCTGTAATTAATTTTACTGGCGAAATTTTCGCAAAGAGCAGAGTACCAAGTAACTGAAAAGTGCGCGAAAATATAGATTCACGAAATTTGCGTCATATATATACACTAATTAAAAGTTCATAAAAAGCTGAGAACAGCTACAAAAAAATAAAATCAGCAGTTCTAATGTTTCCACCTGACAGATACATCTTGGTGTTGAATAGCGCATAAACCGAACAAATATAAGAACAGAGTTGTTTGTACATATGTAAACACGGGGCTGTTCGTGCATGAGGTGTTCTGTCAGATTCAAGGAAAACAATTTTATAGAAAACAGACGGAATTAACGATTTGTATGGGAAAAGATAGGATATTCACTTAACAAACATGGGCACAAAACTACTGTTGCTAGTCTTAATAATAGGTAAGAATATTTAAACTTAATACGAAACTATATTTACTCGATTTTTTTTTCTTGATTTCCCTTTCACAGGTCTCTGCACAACCTCTTGTATGGCCAAGAAACATTTCTTATTCAGTAGTTTCTATAAACTATTCGATTTTCTGCAGAAAGACAGTTCCAGCAATGGTACTAACACCACAAAATCCGTGGAGGAGATGACAGTTGACGAGCTTGGTGTTTCCCGGGGACAGTGCCTATACGAGTTCATACCATTTGTGGGTTATGAAGACAGCATGATGTGTTATACGGATGATGAATATATCTTACATTTGTTGCCTTCACCAGCAGCTGCAGAACAGCAACGAAAACCACCTATTATGGTCAAATGCATAGCGGAACATCCGTTGACGATGAATGCCACCAATGAACTGCATGTTATGACCAGTGTCCAGGACATTGTCGAACTACTGAAGCCCATAGGCAATAATACGAAGCGTTATCAACCCGGCAGTTGTGTTTTGGTCTATTTTTACACGACCTCTTGTATTGGCTGCCAATTGTTCGCCGTACCAACGGTGGAATTGTCATATGCTTTCAAGACCATTCCTGTGGCGGCCATAGATGCCTACAAGTTTCCCAGTTTTAATACAGAATTTGGCATTGTCGCTTTGCCCACTTTAATGTTATTCCATCAAGGACGGCCCGTGGTCAAATATAGAGGCCACTACCCTGGCCACACTTTTAACAATTTTGTAACACGACACACCGGCCTAAAACCCGGAGATGTACCGAAAATTTTAGGAGCCTATGTTTTACTCGGCTTTACAAATGAAGCTCCTACGGATTATGTTCTGGTGCTGGCCTGGCTATTCATTTTAACCTGTGCGGGATATTACTTTTCCAAGTCGCAGCTGTGTAAACAAATTGTGGAAATGATTAAGAGAAATTGGCAAGAATCGGAAGCACAATCGGAACGTAATTAAAGAAACTGGAAAGGAACAACATAGATTCACATCTATGTATGTACTATGTCTATTAGTTTTATTTATGTCACATTTATAATGTATGTATGTATGGATATCTGTGTTAATATCGAGGAATATCTTAAGGGGACTTCAGAGTAAGAATTTGTAGTTTTAGTCATTGCAGTTTTACATGAAAATCATTTCAAAACCAAATGAGGTTCAATGTTGTGACAATTTTCAAAATATCGAATTTCCCAATACATATAACGATACATCTCAAAGCAACGTCATAAAGTAATAGTCAGTTGAATGATTTTGTAGATATAAGGACGATCGTTTCACTCCATAACAAAATTATTTGTAACTCAAAAGTTAGCATAGGCTTTTTGGATAGCCTTAAGATTCTCTCGAAATAAATGATGTCACAGGTATATTATATTATACGTATGTATACATGTTGGCATTTGGGCGGGCGGGAGTTTATATTTTGTGATTTTCAATATTGTAGATTTAAATAGCAGATTTGTATTGTAACAAAAATAAAGATAAATAATAATAAAGTAATAGATTTCTGAAAAGAATCGCTGTTTTACGATTAATTTAAAGAAACGAGCTATTGTCGTATATTCAGGCCAGTTCTGATATCACTTTATTTTAAAATCTCTCGCGGTTTTAAAATCACTCAGGAGCCTACTGACCGCATTCGTGATCGACAGATTTTGATAGAAATGTTGCATTTTTGGACCATGGCAAACGTTAACGAATCAAGAATACACGAAATGCAACTCGATGGCTCAGCAATTGTCGAGAAGCCCTTGGTGGAAGAAGGTGTTAACTCACTTTTTTTCCCAAAACAATATTTTCCTTCTTTTAATGTTTTCTGGTGTCTGATTTTAAAAAAAAATTGTAAAATTTAATTTTAATAATTTAAATATCAGATGTTGACTTTTTTCTTATCTAAAACAAAATCAGATACCATGGAAACATTAACAGAAGGACCTTCTTCCACCAAGGGCTTCAATTGTAAACTGATTCTGGTTGAAGAAATGCATACTTTGGTTAACTTTTGTTAAATAAATTTCGTATAAAATAACTTTGGCGTAACAACCCTGTAATTGATTATGCTTACGACATTTTCCAAAGGAGCTGAGTATCAGGCAAAAGAAAAGTGTGCGAAATTTTCGCTCCATAAAATTTTCGTTATTTTTTATACACGCACTTCTTATGGCAACGAAAATTTCATTAAAACTGAATACCGGGCTTAAATAGCGAAAATTTCGTGAACCGAAAATTTCGTTCACTTTGCACTCTCCTGGTACTCAGTTGTCTGGGAAAATTTCGTATTAGTTCCGTAAAGTTATTTTGTACGAAAACAATTGTTTGGGACCGGAATTGTATCATTTCGATAACCACATTCTTTAAAAATAAAATGGAGTGCGTAGAGGAATTATTAATTAAATATTTGCATTTGATACTCGTACACACCGCACGTACGAGTATCAATTTTTTGTATTTCCCGTTAAATTAATATTTCGACGACTTGGTACACTGAAAAAACCCTAGTGTAATATTACCCACATTCATGGTCTGATATCAGCCAATGCACTGGGCAACATATGGTCAGCTATTTAATTGGGCAATATTACCAATAAACTTAGGCAATTTTACGTTCACAAATGATATGAAAATTTGCCTTTCATATTTGTAGGTTTACCCAATTCAAAACGGCAATATACAGAATTTATTGTAGGGGAATTAGATTAATTTTAATATGCAACCTTACCAAATTTTAAGCCCATTTTTTCATATTAACAGACACTAAAGTTATCTTTGTTTTTAATTAAAAAAGTATTTATTACATTGTTGCTTACAATAATTAGATTTAAATAAATGATAGCATTAGATATAATCATGAATTACCAGGCTCCTCCAATGTAGTATCAACTCTCGTTTGTCACCGCTGAAGAACCCAGTCACGTTCTCTGTGAAGACATATATTAGTGAGCCTGTTTTTTTTATTCCCTGCTAAACTAATTTTTCGACCACTTTGTATGGTAGCTAAGCTATATTAAGCGATTTTAAGCGGCTCCCCATACAAAGTCGTCGAAACATTAGTTTAGCAGGGAATAAAAAAACAGGCTCAATGATTAGATAAAATTATGTATTAAACACTTGGGTATAAAAATTGTTTGTTTATACAAAGGACACATTGCTCTTCTTAAAGTGGCTAAGAGATGTATATTTTCCTGTCGCTTATTAAAACACTATCGACACTTTTCTATTGATCAATATACATATAAGACACAAGCAACACAACGACCTTTTCTATTTACAAAAGTTCTACATTATAGACTCTCGGCCAATAGAAATGTATTCTTTGTTAAAAACACGAGCAGAATACATTTTTACTTACATTTCTTTATGAAATTGTAAATTCACAAACAAAAAGAAAGGAGGTAAACCGTCTCTTTAGGCGTAAGAAACGGCAGTGGAGAAAACGCGAGAGTGAGAAAATTGAGTCATACAGAAGAAAGAACGAAGCCCGAAAATTCTACCAAAAAGTAGAAACCGAAACTAATGGACATGGTTCAGGGCCCCCCTTCTGTAAAGACAAGGACGGAAATCTCATCGCAGATGTTGGAAATATAGAGAGATCATTTCTCTGCGCTATTGGTAACTGATATATTCAATGACGAGACAATCGATCAAAATTTGGACGACGACGTCGATTGCCCCCCTCCTAACCAAGATGAGGTCAGAACAGTTATTGCCCGGCTTAAGAACAACAAAGCCGCATGAGCCGATGGATTAGCGGCGGAGCTGTTTAATGCTGGCGGCGATGAGCTGATAAGGTGCATGCATCAGCTCATTAGCAAAATTTGTTTAGATGAATTGTGGCGGCGCCGTAACGCCGGCAAGGCGTAACAATCACAACAATCACTTTGGGAAACGATACCCGAATGATTGCACCATGTCATCACTATCAACTTTTGCCATCCCTGACATCATTTATGTCAACAAGAAAACTACGCAGTTTAAATTTCATGTAATTTGGTGATAGAAAGCGGTTTTCTTCCAGAATTTGGGACAAAAACCCATACACGCGTACCGAAAAAATCACGCCATTCGAATAACGGAATCAGGGGTGATTTTCGTGAAAGCGTCTTACCAATATTGGCGACAAAGTTCCGCCATTATTATCGTGAGTTTTGAAGCAGCCAGTTCGTTCGAGCAAGTGATCGCCAAGAGCAAAAATAAAAAGGTAAAAAGGTGCAGCCGAATTTATTAAAAATTGGAGTACCATAGCGTGGTACACACGGATACAGATCCTCCAAGCACATATTGGGATAGGCGTTATCCCCACAGTTTAAACAATTCCGCCTAACACTCCTCACCACGGTGGTAAGTAATATTTCTTTTCCTTGTCATCCCAGGAAGTCAGTGAATTAAATTTTCCTTCGTCCAAAAAGGGGTCGCAGTATTTGACCGTCATCGGGCCAAGCCCCGCAACAAGTTTCACCAGCATACAGTGATTTCAGCCGTGGCACATACCAATTAGAAAACACCGTCAATCATCATCAGACCTTTCGGTCACACTCCAGCTCAAACAGCACACACGACTCCAGCAACACCACCACCACACCGTTCCTCACATAGGACATGAAATAGTGCAGTCATCAGACACATCCACAGACCCAAAATCATCTAAGTAGGCGGTGTTCACCTCAACAAAACACAGGTCACCATAATCAGGGTACATCCATCATCCATCACTCAAATCATTCAATAACCCTTGACCATTCAAATCTAAAACCTACAATCAACTAATTTATCGGTAAGTCGTCTTTTCTTTTTCTCATTGTCCTGACGACGAAGCACGGCCGAGTGATTTAGGCCGAAGGTGACCATTATGGCACCATAAATCTTCATTCAGAAAACAATCGAACAGAAAATCCCGTGGGAAAGCCAAAAGGCAGTTTGGACCTCCTGGAGATCTAAATGAATATGCAAAAGATTCCATGGAGTCCATAGTGTAAAGAAAATTGTCACACCCACAATACGAAAAGTAAACGAGTGACCAGTAACTTATAAGAACGACGAAGAAAACCAAATGTTAGTGATAATTAGAGTATAAGGCCGCGGAGAATTTTGAGTGTGCCCAAAGGTGTCCGCATAACCAGCTAAAAGGGTTTACAAGCCCTTCGTGAAGAGTGCAATTTTTTTTAACCATCCTAATTTTTGCAAAATGACCCTTTAAGGGCCAACCTCAGCCACTTGGGCGAGTGTTGATGTCAGTACCGAAATTTCTCGGACGGACATTTTATTAGTGTAAAAATTCTAAAATCGGGTCGTGTTAATAAAGGAATCTTCAATGGAAGTTTAAATTATTAACGCCAATACCGAATAATTAGCGAATTATAATTAGTGAAATAAAAAGCCAATTAATTTCGTTCTTTTGGGCACTCAAAGTCAACGGCGAATAGAATAATGATACTAACCCTAATGGAATAAGCAAAATGCAATTGTTACTATATATATAAGATCTTAAAGTGAACTCAGATGGAATCATTTTGTGAGATCAAGATCTTCAGCATATACCCACATAAGGGTAGCGCTTTGCCCTGTGGGCATAATAACTGAATTTAATTGTCAATAACGTCAAAGAAGTGTAAAGATATTTGGCTATGGTAATAAAATCTATTATAACGTTTGAATTATTAAAACAGCGCGTGTAACATGTTCGGCTAAAAGTACCTAAAGGCAAAGGGGAATAAGGGGGTTAAGCATACCCAGGTAAAGTAACGTATTTGGGACTCTGAGAAGTACAGAGTCATGGCGAAACTGCAGGAGTTTCGAGCGGGAGGGTCAAGGCTGACAACGACACCAGTCAGTTCACAAGTAAAGTAGGAAATCCTGTGTAAATTTCTGCTTTTCCTAAACAAAACAAAACAAAACAAAACATACACATATTTTCAAACTACTATTACTTTATTATAACTTTTCTTACAGGTCTTTCGTCCATGGTGTTATTATCAATTTTAGTGTTTCCTTTTTTTGGTTTATTACGAAATTAACTTCGGGCTCCGTTTTATATATTCTTTTTCTTATGTCGATAATCCGTTTGTGTAAAAATTTCTTTTTAAGACTCGGTATGTTTTCTATTGTCCAGTGGCAGGCTGTAGTTGTGTTGATGAGTGAAAAGATCCCCCCCAATCCGGCGAGCTCCAAGCCCGGCATACGCATGGCATACTGAGCAAGTCACTCGATCAGCACGTAAACGTGTAAATTATCATTTCAAAAAATGCAGACCACCCTGCCACACTGGCATAATGTTAGCTTCTTGTGGGAATTCTCATCCTCCATAGAGGCGTACTGACGCATGCTAGTGGACCCTGTGACATAATGGCGCCCAACGTGGGGCCCGAATTAATTTCGTTATCCGTTTGTTTTTATAGTGTAAAGTTTTTTTGGTGTCTTTTACGCTTCCCGTAAGTCCCGTTTGGGAATATTTGTGATTTCAGACGCGTTGCGACGGGTAGGCCGCGAAACATCGAATTGCTTTTTGATACTTTTGTTTAGATTCTTCACTTACGAAGTCTTGTTCTGGCACATTGTCAGGAATAATTGCTCGAAGTGAAGTATCTAACTCTAGTTTGGTAATCCATATACTAATTCTTCGAGTAAAATCAGTGCGTTAAGTGTTTTTATCCATTGAAAGTCTGAACAATGTGTAAGTCCCGGCGAGATTCTCAGGATCTAACCGCGTTGCGACAGATTGTTAAGCTTTCAGTTGGTAAAATCATCCATTGCTTTAGTTTTCATTTGTTCGTCAGAATCCTGAAGTAAATCGCAAGTCCCGGCGTGATTCTCAGGATCTAACCGTGTTGCGGCGTTTTGCTTAGGATCAGTACGACAGGTTGATAGTTAAAATTTTTATTTTTTTTGAAGTGCAAATAGTTTTAGGTAGCTACGGGTTATCTAAAACTCGGCTGAATACGAAGGAAGTATTCAGGAGCGATTGAGAGAGTGAGTCACGTATGACGGCACCAGACCCCATGCGTTTGCCCTCGCTTGGCCGCTCAGTGAACCACATTATACAAGTTTTGTTTTTATTTTATGTTTTGTTTTGGGAAAGTGTTTGTTCTTACTTTACCAATCTTTACCTGGATAAGCTTACTCGCTTATTCCCCAACTTGCTTTGAATCTTACGTAAAGATTTGATATTTTGTAGACTTTTTATTTATCTTGAAGTCTTAATAGAATTTTTTTTGCGTTGATTTTTCGGTCTTTAGATATTGATTTTGGTTTATGATTTTTGATTTTGATTTTGATTTAGTAGTAATTTTGATTTTTGGGTGTTTGATCCCGCATTATTTTTTTGATTTTGGGTGTTTGATCCCGCATTATTTTTTTTGATTTTGGGTGTTTGATCCCGCATTATTTTTTTGATTTTGGGTGTTTGATCCCGCATTTTTGATTTTGGGTGTTTGATCCCGCATTATTTTTTTGATTTTGGGTGTTTGATCCCGCGTTATTGTAGTGATTTTTGATTTTTGGTTTTAGTAATATTATTTTGGTTTGATTTTCGTAGATTATTAGTAGTAGGATTTTTGGCAATTTAGATTGCCCATTACCTTTTAAGTTTTTGATTCTAATTTTTCTTTTGATACCAATATAAATTTTTACCATTTGGTTTTCAGCTTATTATTATATTATCATATTATTTTCCGTGAATTTATTTTTTCTTTACAGGTGATAGGGTATATTTAGTATCTACAATTAATTTTAGATTTTTGAATTTTCTGACATCGGCACCAGTCGATGCGTGATCCACCACCAACGGTTAATTGGATTTCCGAATTAACGACTTTTATATTTCACCTCGTGTTCCCAGAGGGAAACTTGGTTTTGTCGCGTTTTGTTTGTTGCAAATCTTCGATTGCTTTCGTTTCTCTTGTTTTTTTTGGCATTTGTTTTGATTTCGTTTGAGGCAAGATGCCCATCCATCATTCTCCACTCGACGGAGCTACTGATGTCACCGATTTGGCACAGATAGATGCTTCCAGGGGAGATGTGACCCAGGCAGCGAATGCAGCCACAACAAGTAGGACGCAGACGACGATTCCAGTTTCTGGATCAGCGTCAACCGCTTCAGCACCACCGGTGGTGTCTAGTGGGACTCTACATCCTGGAGGTTTCAGTGTATCCAGGAGAGGAGATGGATCAGTCGCCCAGACGCAATCCATTGACTCGCCGAGTTATAGCGTTTTGACCGCTTACAACGCTCGGACTGCACCTATGTTAGGGGCAGAGGGACCCAACAGCCAAGGTTCTGAAGAGGCGCGCCTTACCAATGAGGACGCTTTAGTGAGAAGGATTCTACCAGTTATCTTGGAAGCAACCCGGCAGACATTAGCAATTGATAACAGAACATATCCCGCAGCCAGGATGCCACCTTTGACAGCAGCTCCAGTGGCTTATCAGACAACACCTCGGGAGGAGACATCTTACCTACAACCAGAAATAGCGGAATTTGCAGTGCAGCCACCAAGTATGATGCCCGGAAGAATGCCAGCCCAGAATAGTAGAGGGATACAGGACGATTTCACCCGATCAGGATACGTGAGGCCACCAGACCAGTCAGGCCGACATGGCGAAGTTCCAGCGGATTTTGGACAACAAGGAGTTGAGCCGTCAGGGCCTAGCGATCATTTTTGGCCTCAATACGATTCCACGCCCCCGATAGGACATTTTGATCCCAGGACAGGCGAGGAGATGAGACCGTCTGCAGCATTGCGAGATACGCAGCAAAACTCCAGTTGGGAAGAACGACAGGAGTATGGAGGGCCGAGGTATCGAAGACCAGATTTGGAGAAGTGGGGTATTAAATTTGATGGTACCGCGAAAACGATAAACGTACAGGAGTTCTTGTACCGCGTGAATATATCGAGACGCGACTTTAATTGTTCGGAGATTGATTTATTGAAAGGGCTACCATCCTTAATGGAGGGTCCAGCTCTGGAATTTTTCTGGAATCTTCGGAAGTTGTCACCGACACTGAGCTGGAGAGAAGTGCAAGCGGCTATATTGGCACACTTTCAGAGATATGACAACGAATTCCAGCTGCAGGTACAGATTTTGAACAGAAGACAACAGGCTAATGAAACTTTCGAAGAATTCTACAATGTCATTATGCGGCTGAAGAACCAACAAAGCAAGCCGTATCAGGAATCACAGCTTGTGGAGATAATGAAAGGAAACCTGAAGGCACCAGTAGCGCAGCTTTTGTTCCCGATTAAGGTGCACACGCTGTATGACCTCAACCGTGAAGTTCGCCGAGCAGAGACGTTGTTAGCGATGCAGAGACAGACGATGCCATCCCGTCAGAATTATTCGGCAAGAGTACACGAAGTAGTGTTGGAAAATAATCCAGCCGACGTTGACTTAGCTGCTGAAGTAGAAGCACTGGGAATTTCTGGAAAGCTGTTGTGTTGGAATTGTCGAGCGGTTGGTCACTCGTTTAGAGATTGCCCATCGACAAATAGACGAATATTTTGTTACAAGTGTGGTAAAGAAGACACGGTAACACCGAAGTGCCCTAGATGCCAGGGAAACGCAGCAAAGTACCCACCTCAGACCGGGGAGGTGCGGACAGCGGAACTTTAAGCCCAGTCACCAATAATCCGAACATTGACAACCCAGCTACGACCAAGTTAGAAGACGTAAATGCTTCTAATTCTGAACCTGATTTGACCAAGCGAAACAGCACACAACTGGCCATAACGACCGAACCTCCAGGGAAGAATACGAATAGTTTGGAGAATAAAACAACGAAGGGTACTGCAGCCTTGGAGAATGAAAATATAACCAGAATTCTACAGAATGAAGATCGAGTTGATGCAGAAGTAAAAATACCAGTAGTAAAGGATTTGAGACCATATCATCTACGCTTGGCGGAATATCGCGAGACGCGAGCAAGAATCTTTGGAGTGTCCGACCGAATCGAGCGAGCGAGGATAAGATACAACAATCGCAGGCTCGTACGCAGAGAGATTGCGGCGACAACGCTTTTCGAGGGCGCAGACAACAGATTCTACGCTAAAGTTGTGATAGGAGGCTTTGAAGTTGAAGGACTAGTGGACAGCGGAGCATCAGTCACTTGCTTAGGCAAGGGATGCCAAGAGCTGGTGGAGCGAGCAGGACTTCAAGTTCATCGATTTGGTTCATCGGTTAAAACGGCCGATGGTAGCGCACATCGTATTCTCGGTAGAATTCGGGTGCGAATAAATTATAACAACAAGTCTGAGGAGATGAATTTCTACTTGGTACCTACCTTAGAGCGAGCCTTGTACCTAGGGGTGGATTTTATGAGAACTTTCCGGTTGCTGACAAGCATTGAGAGTCTTTCCACTCACGGGGTAGAGCTGGCGGAGGAGGACCAGGCCTCAGAGGCGGTTAAGACCCATGTCTTGTCGCCACAACATCAGGAAGTTCTCAATTCGGTAGTCCGAAAGTTTCCCTGCTATACCAGGAAGGGTCTCGGAAGGACACAACTTGAGATGCATTCCATCGATACGAGAGATGCAGTCCCCGTTAAGGACCGGTACTATCCAGTCTCACCAGCGATTCAAACACTTTTATACGCAGAGGTGGATCGCATGTTGGACTTGGGAGTCATTGAGCCCAGTGAGAGTCCTTGGAGTCATCCAGTGACACTAGTTCGCAAAGGGCCTAAGAACAGGCTTTGCCTTGACGCCCGCAAGCTCAATGCTCTCACAGTAAAAGATGCGTATCCACTTCCACATATAGAAGGGTTGTTGAGTCGACTTGGAGACACGTACTACATATCGAGTGTCGATTTGAAAGACGCATTTTGGCAGATCCCTTTGGATCCGGCCAGCAGAGAAAAGACCGCATTTACGGTACCAGGAAGGCCACTTTACCATTTTAAAGTAATGCCCTTCGGGCTATGCAATGCCGCCCAAAGGCTTTGCAGACTTATGGACAAAGTGATTCCTGCTGCGATCCGTGATCGCGTGTTTGTGTATTTGGACGACTTGTTGGTAGTATCACCGGATTTCCCCACACATATGGAGTTGTTACAGCAAGTGGCACGTTGCCTGGCTGACGCAGGACTTACCATCAATGTCCAAAAATCGAAGTTTTGTTTTAAGGAGTTACGGTACTTAGGCTATCTCGTGGGAGGCGGCCAAGTTAAACCTGACCCAGCTAAGGTGGAGGCTATAGTGAACTATAGATTTCCAAAAACATTGAAGCAAGTGAGAAGCTTCCTAGGCGCCACGGGTTGGTACCGTAAATTTATTTCGGACTACGCCACCATCGCGGCTCCGATTTCTGATACTCTTAAAAAGAGTAAAGCTTTCTTTTTCTCTGAAGAGGCTAAGTCTGCCTTTGAGGAGTTGAAAAGGGCCTTAGTAACTAGTCCAGTACTAGTTCACCCAGACTTCGCAAGAAGATTTTTTATCCAATGTGATGCTTCCGATCTCGGAGTAGGAGCAGTGCTCTTCCAGCGAGATGGAAATGATGAGGAACACCCTATTGCGTATTTCTCGCATAAGCTCACATCGGCTCAGAGGAATTACACTGTCACCGAACGTGAATGTTTGGCGGTAGTGTTGGCGATTAAAAAGTTTCGACCGTTCGTTGAACTCATGCCATTTACGGTGATTACCGACCACAGTAGCCTTAAGTGGCTGATGTCTCACAGAGATTTGAGCGGACGTTTGGCTCGATGGAGTCTTCATCTCCAATCTTTCGATTTCATTATCGAACACCGAAAGGGGAAGTTGAACATCGTCCCAGATACATTATCAAGGTACGAGATGGAAGAGATAGCGGCGGATGTGTTGAAGCTGATAGACCTGGAAGATGAGGCTTTCAAGAGTCCAGGATATAAGGAATTAATCGGTACGATAGAGGCGAATGCAAACCGGTTGCCAGATTTAAGAATTGTTGACGGCTTTGTATACAAAAGGACGATGCCGTATGATGGAGTACCACTACACGAAGATTTCGCGTGGAAGATTTGGGTGCCAGCGGAATTGACGCACGGTATTATCCAGAAGGCGCACGATCCACCTCACTCCAGCCACGGAGGATTCTACAAGACTTTGAGAAGGATAAAAGAATATTTCTTCTGGCCTGGCATGGGAACGCAGGTGAAGAGTTTCGTGGACGCATGTCAGATATGCCGCGAGTCCAAAGTAGCCAATACTACTTTGCGACCGGCAATGGGCAAAGAAGTAGTGGTTCAGCGTCCGTTCCAACGCGTCTACGTGGACTTTTTAGGACCATACCCGCGCTCAAAGAACGGAAATTGTTACATTTTCATAGTCCTGGACCACCTCACGAAATTCGTACTTCTCAAGGCGATGCCGAAGGCAAGTAGTAAGAGCGTGGTACGATTCATGATTAGCGAAGTCTGCCACAAATTTGGCGTTCCCGAGACCATTGTCTCAGACAATGGAAAACAATTCGTCAGTGGTGAATTCAATGATTTCATCACAAATTTCGGCATTAAGCATTTCCGGACCGCTGTCTACTCTCCACAGGCCAACGCCTCTGAGAGAGTGAATCAGTCCGTTTTGTCAGCCATAAGATCATACATGAAAGAAGACCACCGTGAGTGGGATAGACACTTGTCGTCCATTGAGTGTTCATTGAGGTCAGCCGTTCACAGCGCGATCGCGGTGACACCATATTTTGCGCTCTTCGGAGTGAACATGATCACTCACGGGAGTACTTATGAACTGGCGAGAAGGTTGAAGAATTTGACCGAAATAGGCAGAGAACAGGTGCCCAAGACAGTGGCCCATGATTTAATTCGATCCAAAATCCAGACGAGTCTTCATAAAGCTTATGAGAGAAACGAACGGACCTACAATACCAGATGCAGGCAAGTGAAGTATATTCCAGGCCAAGAAGTGTTTCGACGAAATTTCGCTCAAAGTAGCTTTAAGGACAATTTTAATGCCAAGTTGGCTCCAAAGTTTCTGAAGTGTCGAATTCTCAAACCTATAGGTAATAGCCTATACGAACTCGAAGACCTGAAGGGCAAAAGGTTAGGCGTTTTCCATGCGAAGGATATTAAACAGTAATCCTATTTCCGTTTTTCTTTGATCACCTCGATCTCAGGACGTGGGTTCGCGTTGCCAGTAAACCGAACAGGGTCTAATTTACTTAAAACCGCATGAGAATTCTGGGCCGAGGGAAAACTTTGATCCTGTAGAAATAATTTGGAACCTACTTAACGTCGGTGGTGGTACATTAAGGTAAACCTGAGATGTCCTCTCTACTCAGTAGTGTGAGGGGTGGCAAGAGTTGCCGACGAAAAGTCCCCAAGTAGACTAGGTTTCCATATATAGTGTCCTGTACGGAGATAAAACGAACACCCTCAAAAAGTTTTTAAATTCTTTATCTTTCCAGCTAGTACAATACACCTAACAACATCTACAAGCCCCGTCCAGTAAGACCCCCATTCGTTAGCAATAAATAGTTAGATAGGCAGATCACGATGGCAAGTGGTGTGGAGTGCAGTGTGTGTCTGTCGATCTTCGCTCCGTCAGATGATGCCGTATGCGTTACGAATTGTGGCCATCTGTTGCATCGCGCATGCCACCATACATGGCGGGATCAAGTGCGCACAGACTGTCCCGTGTGCCGACGAGCAGGATATACTATCCAACCCGTATATCCCGGGTTCAGTGTAGGCGAGCCTATCGCTGACGTAGGCGAGCTGGTTTCCTTACGTGCGGAGGTGCAGACCCATCAACAACAGCGAGCGGCAGATCAGGCTGAAATTCACCGGCAGCGGATTCAATATGAGGAACTACAGGCGCAGTATGACATACACGTCATGACTCTTCGGCGGGAGCAGCAGTCCACTCACCAGCAAAATGTGGAGCTGCGCCAAGAGTTAAGTCAGCTGCGCGATCATCCGCATGAAGCTATACGGACCCTACGAGCAGAAATGCAAGCCATGAGCTCCCAGCATGAGCAGCGCAACAATACATGGGCCCAGGACTTAGCTTTGTTGCGAGCCGAGATGCAGACAGTCCGGTCGGAGAACGAGGAGTTGCGCCGAAGGATGGACGGATACCTAGAGGTGGATATCCAGGCACAACAAGCGCGTCGCCGGAACATCGTTTACGCCCGAGAGCAGCAAGCCGCCCGGAACTCGTATGAGGAGAGCGTCAACCGGCGCAAGATTCAGGGATACGCTGACAACAAAATCACGATCCGACATCTCTCAGCTGCAGCCATAGCCGACCCACGGAGAGCGATTGAGGAGATCTACGAACGTTTACTCCTAGAATTCAGGCCTGAAGAGGTTACCATTGCCAACACCTCTCCAATGGTCCTCTATCCGGAGCAGCACCAAATTACCTTGTCCTTCACAACACCCGGAGGCAAGTTTGATGTTTTGAGCCGATTCACTCGGTTGAAGGAGAGCGGCAGAGCTGCCATACAGCAACTGGAAGCCCGGGACAGCGCCGTTGCAGTTCGGCTGCATAAACAGCTCGGTCTACGTACCTTCGGTCGGAGAGGCATCCGAAACATGCGCCTGGTCAATGATCAGGTAATAGTTCAGCTATCGGGAGAGCCAGGTCCCCGAGAAATAAATAATGAACACGAACTGGACGCGTTGCTTGACCATCTACCACACTCATCGCGCACAGGAACGCAGCCACCGAACTCCGGTGATTAAGCGTCATAATACAGCCACGCGTCGAAGATAAATAGTCCGATGGCATAACAACAAGGGTATGAGCCTGGAAGGAAGGATATGCCAGAACCAAAACCAGCACCAAGGAAGTAAATGATAGGGTAAAGTCGATCAAGACTTTACTTCTGGATGCGTCGATAGCTAATCCTGCGAGTGATGCTGGCAGCCTGTACAGTAAGGCCCCTGAGTGACCAAACTCTAGTTTTAACTAGAGGGAGGTCCAGCAAGACTTTGCTGTTGGACGAGCCAGGATTAACTTTCAGGAGCGGTGTCGACAACCTATGAGGTAAGGCCCCCGATCGATCGAGCCCTAGCATGAACTTCATGGAGCCAAGTTTTCCCTCCCATCCTTCGACTGGAGAGTCGTCAGGATGGTAGGCTTTGTGGCGGCGCCGTAACGCCGGCAAGGCGTAACAATCACAACAATCACTTTGGGAAACGATACCCGAATGATTGCACCATGTCATCACTATCAACTTTTGCCATCCCTGACATCATTTATGTCAACAAGAAAACTACGCAGTTTAAATTTCATGTAATTTGGTGATAGAAAGCGGTTTTCTTCCAGAATTTGGGACAAAAACCCATACACGCGTACCGAAAAAATCACGCCATTCGAATAACGGAATCAGGGGTGATTTTCGTGAAAGCGTCTTACCAATATTGGCGACAAAGTTCCGCCATTATTATCGTGAGTTTTGAAGCAGCCAGTTCGTTCGAGCAAGTGATCGCCAAGAGCAAAAATAAAAAGGTAAAAAGGTGCAGCCGAATTTATTAAAAATTGGAGTACCATAGCGTGGTACACACGGATACAGATCCTCCAAGCACATATTGGGATAGGCGTTATCCCCACAGTTTAAACAATTCCGCCTAACACTCCTCACCACGGTGGTAAGTAATATTTCTTTTCCTTGTCATCCCAGGAAGTCAGTGAATTAAATTTTCCTTCGTCCAAAAAGGGGTCGCAGTATTTGACCGTCATCGGGCCAAGCCCCGCAACAAGTTTCACCAGCATACAGTGATTTCAGCCGTGGCACATACCAATTAGAAAACACCGTCAATCATCATCAGACCTTTCGGTCACACTCCAGCTCAAACAGCACACACGACTCCAGCAACACCACCACCACACCGTTCCTCACATAGGACATGAAATAGTGCAGTCATCAGACACATCCACAGACCCAAAATCATCTAAGTAGGCGGTGTTCACCTCAACAAAACACAGGTCACCATAATCAGGGTACATCCATCATCCATCACTCAAATCATTCAATAACCCTTGACCATTCAAATCTAAAACCTACAATCAACTAATTTATCGGTAAGTCGTCTTTTCTTTTTCTCATTGTCCTGACGACGAAGCACGGCCGAGTGATTTAGGCCGAAGGTGACCATTATGGCACCATAAATCTTCATTCAGAAAACAATCGAACAGAAAATCCCGTGGGAAAGCCAAAAGGCAGTTTGGACCTCCTGGAGATCTAAATGAATATGCAAAAGATTCCATGGAGTCCATAGTGTAAAGAAAATTGTCACACCCACAATACGAAAAGTAAACGAGTGACCAGTAACTTATAAGAACGACGAAGAAAACCAAATGTTAGTGATAATTAGAGTATAAGGCCGCGGAGAATTTTGAGTGTGCCCAAAGGTGTCCGCATAACCAGCTAAAAGGGTTTACAAGCCCTTCGTGAAGAGTGCAATTTTTTTTAACCATCCTAATTTTTGCAAAATGACCCTTTAAGGGCCAACCTCAGCCACTTGGGCGAGTGTTGATGTCAGTACCGAAATTTCTCGGACGGACATTTTATTAGTGTAAAAATTCTAAAATCGGGTCGTGTTAATAAAGGAATCTTCAATGGAAGTTTAAATTATTAACGCCAATACCGAATAATTAGCGAATTATAATTAGTGAAATAAAAAGCCAATTAATTTCGTTCTTTTGGGCACTCAAAGTCAACGGCGAATAGAATAATGATACTAACCCTAATGGAATAAGCAAAATGCAATTGTTACTATATATATAAGATCTTAAAGTGAACTCAGATGGAATCATTTTGTGAGATCAAGATCTTCAGCATATACCCACATAAGGGTAGCGCTTTGCCCTGTGGGCATAATAACTGAATTTAATTGTCAATAACGTCAAAGAAGTGTAAAGATATTTGGCTATGGTAATAAAATCTATTATAACGTTTGAATTATTAAAACAGCGCGTGTAACATGTTCGGCTAAAAGTACCTAAAGGCAAAGGGGAATAAGGGGGTTAAGCATACCCAGGTAAAGTAACGTATTTGGGACTCTGAGAAGTACAGAGTCATGGCGAAACTGCAGGAGTTTCGAGCGGGAGGGTCAAGGCTGACAACGACACCAGTCAGTTCACAAGTAAAGTAGGAAATCCTGTGTAAATTTCTGCTTTTCCTAAACAAAACAAAACAAAACAAAACATACACATATTTTCAAACTACTATTACTTTATTATAACTTTTCTTACAGGTCTTTCGTCCATAGTGTTATTATCAATTTTAGTGTTTCCTTTTTTTGGTTTATTACGAAATTAACTTCGGGCTCCGTTTTATATATTCTTTTTCTTATGTCGATAATCCGTTTGTGTAAAAATTTCTTTTTAAGACTCGGTATGTTTTCTATTGTCCAGTGGCAGGCTGTAGTTGTGTTGATGAGTGAAAAGATCCCCCCCAATCCGGCGAGCTCCAAGCCCGGCATACGCATGGCATACTGAGCAAGTCACTCGATCAGCACGTAAACGTGTAAATTATCATTTCAAAAAATGCAGACCACCCTGCCACACTGGCATAATGTTAGCTTCTTGTGGGAATTCTCATCCTCCATAGAGGCGTACTGACGCATGCTAGTGGACCCTGTGACAGAATGCATGCCCGGCGATTGGAGTCTCAGTGTACTATGTCTCATATTTAAAAAAGGTGACCCGAGTCTCTGTGCCAACTACCGTGGAATAATCCTTTTATCCATAGCATATAAGGTTCTATCAAGTATAATGTGCGAAAGACTAAAACCAATTAGCGCTGACGTGATTGGACGACAACCGACCAAATTTTCACGCTACGCCAAATACTATAGAAGACCCACGAAAATCAAATCGACACCTATCATCTATTTGTCGATTATAAGGCGGCCTTCGATAGCCCGATACGGGAAAAACTCTACGAAGCAATGTCTGAGCTTGGTATTCCTGCAAAACTCATACGCCTTTGCAGGATGACCCTGACGAACACCAAATTCGCAGTGAAAGTTGGCAAGGATCTTACCGAACCTTTCGAAACTAAGCGAGGCCTCAGACAAGGTGACACCTTATCTTGCGATCTCTTTAACATCTTAATAGAGATTATTCTGAGAAAAGCTGCTGTCAACATGAATAAAACTATCAGCAGCAAAAGTCACATGCTGCTCGCGTATGCTGATAATATAGATATCATTGGACGCACAGTTAGAGACGTTACTGCAGTGTTTTGAAAGTGGGTGTGACGGTAAACGAGGACAAGGCAAAATTAATGGTTTCAATGAGCAGGGCCTCCACGCGATTAGACCAAAGCGTGAACGTTGATAACCGTTATAATTTCGAGGTGGTGGACGAATTTATATACCTCGGATCTGCCGTAAACAAAAACAACAACGTCAGCCTTTAGATCAAGCGGAGAATTGTGCTTGCGAATAGATGTTATTTTGGGCTAAGCAAGCACTTTAGAGATAAAGCCCTCTCTCGAGTAACAAAAGTCCCACTATACCAGACTCTCATACCACCTGTCTTGCTTTATGGCACAGAATCCTGGGTCTTATCGCAAGCAGATGAAACATCCGTAGGAGTCTTCAAGAGATAAATACTCCTAAAAATTTATGGCCCTATAGTACACAACGGCGAGTATCGGCAACGCATGAACCATGAGATGTATGAGCTATATCCCGACATTGACATAGTTAAACGGATCAAAATAACGCGATTGCGCTGGCTTCGAAACCGAACTCGAAGGAAGTCGAAATATAGGAAGACCAAGACTCCGCTGGAGGGATCAGGTTAACGAATCCCTGCGTACACTTGGTATTGCCAACTGGAGAGATAAGGCAAAAGATCGAACTGGTTGGCGAAATATGTTATCTTCCTTTTGTAAGGTCCCTGACCCCTCGTAAATTCACACACCTTTTTAAGAAATTTAATAAAAATTATTCTTAGAAAATTTGACAAAACTCCTTTTTTGTTTTTCTTTTCACAAATTATTGGTTACATACATACATAGCGACACAGTAGTAATACAAATTGCTAGATGTTTATATTCGTCTCGCTCTGTTGCTGTCTCGTCACAGTGCTTGACATTCAAATAAGAAGCAGGGAATTTGCCAACATTCATATCCAAATTCAGCATTATTGTTGATAGTGTGTTTTGCACTTTGATTTAGGCAATCATGACACCTTTTCTTGTATTCATACAAAAAAATATCACCAAACCCAAACTAGGCAATATTACCGATGGTTATTTTTTCTGTGTATTGGGGACAGCTTAGCTGCCCATACAAAGTGGTCGAAAAATTAGTTTAGCATGGAATAAAAACCAGGCCAAATATATTTCCTATGAAAATTTCGTGGCCGTTGGTGGTGCAAAGGTTGTGTGCGCGGCTCTTATGCATGATAACGCGTGTTCGATCTCTGCTCTGACCACCTTACATTTCTTTCGACGGCGGTCATCTGGCTTAGTGACGGCGACACTACCAAAATACCATTCGGAGGCGGTGTAAAACTGTAGTTGACAATCAGTGAGTGTAAAACTTGAAAGCGCACAGCTCACTGGTTGTGAGAATCTCTCCCCAATCCATTCGTGGGATGTAACGGGAAACCATTTTTGTTTTTATGAAAATTTCGCAAGAACTGAATACGGGTCTTGACAACCAAAGAGGGAAGTCGGAACAGGAGAAAGAAAGGTTTTGTAATAAAGGACCAAAATAAACAGTGTATTTTTAGTATTTATTGTGTTAAAACATCAAATTTTTTAACTGAAATCAATGAAGAACACTTTAAATTATATTTTCCAACACTATATTCTAACCTTTAAAGTCAATTATAAGCTTGTTTTTTTATTCCCTGCTAAACAAATTTTTCGACGACTTCGTATGTAGTGCCGCTTAAAATCGCTTAATTCCCCATAAAAGTTGTCGAAATATTAGTTTAGCAGGGAATAAAAAACAGGCTTATAATTGACTTTTAAAAACGCAAGCATGTGATTTGGAAAGTGCAGGCATTTTACTGCCAAATTTCTAACCACGTGATTTGAAAATAACTAGTTGAAGAACACATTTTCAGTGATATTCGTGGAGTGATATCACAATAAGGATTATTAAAGAAATTTAGTTTCCTTAAGGAAAGCATGTCTCTTACACATTTGTTAAGAAAAACTGGACAACATAGAGTAATACATATTGTAATATATATAGTAAAATGATTCAAGGTGATATTCATAAAAACTCGGTTATCCGATAACAGCTGCTGGATATCATTTCGTTATGAATTGTTGTTGCAAATATTTAATTACCTTCATACTTCACATACAAGTCGTAGAAGATTTAATGTATATAACGTTGTGATAGCTTGTTTTTAAACAAGCAGCATGATTTTATTCAAGTTTTAATCAGTTCCACATCATCGCTTAAGTCATTCTTTAAATTTTTTGTAATGGCATTCTGTTGATACTGTAGTTGAATCAGTATAAATATGTAGTTTATAATGCTGTTCAAAATCTATAGAAACAAATTAAAACAAAATCATATAAAAATGTGTGTACTCAATTTAATAAATGCTTGCCAGAGGCAAAATAACTGAACCACATAGAGTTTGTATTCTTCAAACTAAATTCGCTTAAAATTTCTTAGGATATGTCGGGAAAAATTATATTGAGCCTGTTTTTTTAATACCCGCTAAACTAATTTTTCGACTACTTTGTATGGGGAGCTAAGCGATATTAAGCAATTTTAAGCGGCTCCCCATACAAAGTCGTCGAAAAATTAGTTTAGCAGGTATTAAAAAAACAAGCTTATTGTTTATGCTGAAGTAATCCTTTGTGATTTAGAAATTTATGAGAAAATTTTAAAATCTCCGACATATCAATTTGGTTAAGGAACTTTTTGGTGTCGGCCTGGGTTATATGTACTTAGATTACAGAATATTTCAAAATTTACCATAAAAAGTAAGATGAGATTGCAACGCAAAGCCTTTCCCACCGCAAAATAGTAATTGTTATGCTTACGCCAGTGTAAGAATGATTGCAGTGTCTCACGTATTATTAAGGGTTTGCTAAAGTAATTATCCATTCTCACAAACTCTAGACTGCAATTTGTTTTCTAAAGGAAACAAAAACATGATGTATTTAGCTTCAGTATATTTCGATTTTTAAAATACCTCTCTTTCCGTTAAAAGGCCATAAATATTCGTTATAATGAGATTGTAAATTCGGGGGGACGTAAAGAGTACAATAAATGCGAACTCGTACCATCTGGATTTTGCCTCAATAGCTTTGGAGCAAATTAGATAACCCATATTGGTTAAAATAGCAAAGTCACCAAACAATCCAGATGCAGCAGCATTTCCCAGGACTTCATTTATTTTTGGTATCATATAGCTGTACTGCTTGTAGTGATGCTCGAGTACTTTTAGTTTCTTCAAGTCATTCAAATCACTTCTTTGACCATCTGTGTCGGCTGAAAAGTTTAATTTTATCAGTTTGCGTAACAACCGAAACCGCAACCGAATCATATCCATTCCAGCGACAAATAGAAATTGCGCCAGACCCACTGAACCCGTAAGGCAAGCGTAGGATAATGATATGATACATGAGCTGAACCAACCACATCTGCAGTGAGCCATATTGAAGACATAACTAAATGATATAAGGAAGAAATACGCATATATGCCAGCAGTCATAGGATTGTATTTCCTAGAACTTTTATGGTAATTAAAATTGACAGAGGGGAAATCGTCTTTCAACTCCTTATCCAAACGTTCCAGCTGAAGGGCACACTCCAAATGTTTCTTACGTGAATAATCCAGCAAGAATGAGATCTCCAGATACGTCAGGGTCGTTAAAGTGCATTCAAAGCATAAAATAAACTTAACCACAGGAGATAGATGTCCTATCATAGCATTATACGATTCTTCATCGATCACCTTCAGAGTGAAGCCTCCGAAGAAGCCTGTCAGCAGCAGAAATCTAATAATATACACATACACACACGTCCACTGAGTGTAATACAATCTGGTGCCATTTTCCAACTTAAAGCCCAAACATCCAGTATGATACAAGCACAGATAAAGTAGTTCGAAACATTGGTGAACGCTTTTGCCGTTGTATAACCTCCTCCGCATGTTTAGAAAAGTAACTGCGAATGAATTTCCATACACACGTATGATGCGTAATATCATCCATCACAACATTTGGGCAAACGTTTTGAATAGATCATTAGATAAAATACCGCCACACGCACTATCTTCACAAGGGAGACCAATTTAGTAAGGGTATGTTTATACCTACCTACCAGGCACGTACGCAGAGGCGCCCGAGCCCCCTGCCTTGGTGATTTTTGTATGAAGAAAATCCTGCCTACGACACTGCCACCTACGTACAAATATTAATTAAAACTTACATATCGCAATATTTGAAATCAATTACTAACGATAACGATTGAAATAATTAAGCTCTTTAATAGGCCAGTGGTCGACATGTTTAAGAACTGAACTCTGCCCTCGGCGGATATCGAATAATTTCTCAATTACTGCATAAAAGGCTCGTGTCGATTGGCGCAAGGAAATGTTGAAACTATGCACTGGCGAAGTTTCAAATAACGTCTATAAGATCAAGACAGCCGGCGAATCATGGATGTATGCATATGAACCTGATACTAGACAGCTAATACTTCAACGACGAGCCAAATCCTACAAAAGTAGCACGCGTACGAAGCACTTGAAAGCAAATGGTGGTCTGCTTCTTCGGCATAACTAGTCATGTGGTAACAGTCACGTTAGGGTTATTGGTGAAGTTGAAGGGTTATTGGTGAAGTATGAAGGGTTATTGCTGGGTATATATTAGGGTATCCATTTAATCGAGTTTTTTGATTAATCGGTTAATCGTTAATCGTAAATTTCAATCTGGCAATTAACCGAACAAAACGTAATCAAATTATTCGATTAAACGATTATTCGAATATAATAAAACAAAAAAAAAACAGTGTTCAAACATTTATTAAAACAAAACGTAACAAAAGCAACTTCATTATAAAGTAAAATAAATATGTAGGTACAATTCACAAATCGTAGTTGCAGCAACATGAAATTTAGTGACTTTTGGTACCAAGCCAAAATTAAACAAATCTCAAAGTTTGGACCCAATCTGCCACGCCTTCGGGTATCTCCCATACAAAGGGTAGGGTCGCTCTGAAACTATATCACACTATAACACCCTATTGGATTGATTAATTTTTACAAAACGTAATTTTCTGACTATTATCCTTATTGTATACAGTTTGAGCAGAATCGGACCAGGCATTTGGATACTCCCATACAAAGTGACCAGTGGGTGGGTCTTGAAATTTCATCAGACTATTTATTACACCCAATTTAAAGAACCAATTTTGAGACAATTTTTTTTTATTTATGTCTATGAGCCAAAGCACTGTGCGACGCTTTCTCTCAATAAACTATCAAATCTGTTCGAATTGTATGTAAAGTTATGAAATTTTTTCGCAAATCGAATTTATAACACGATTAACCGAATAATGATTAATTGAATGGTTACCCTAGTTGTTGTCTTAGATCCGAGTTATCTTTAAAGTTGTAATTTCCTTTAAGGCTAAGAGATCATGTGTTCTCCGGTTAATGATAAAAATTTAAATACCGCGGGTGGGATTCAACCTCACATTCGCTGGACAGTCGTTTCAATGTTTGTGAAGCATCATCTTCAGCAGCGTCTAGCCCGTTAAACCACCGCAGTAATGCTTATTTGGCACTACCTACACGTTTCTTTCCTACTTACACGCACTGATGCCGAAGTTATATGTATATAAGAATATGTTTATACACAGATTTATAGAGTTTAGAAAGACCTTTATAACGATACCCATTTTAACCAGATCGGATCATAAATACTTGAGATATGAGCGATTATATGTATACTCAAGCCTTTAAGGCCTATATCTCAAGAAGTTTGACCAATCGCGGAGAAAAAAACGTTTTGAACTCAGCGCAGAAGCTTTTGTCGGTGATGAAATTTTTGTGTAGATCAGAGTTGGTGCTAAAGTAAATATATGCCGTAAGAATAATGCCATAATAATAATTAAAATAGCAATAATTATTTAATTTTTTATACAAAAGATTTTAGATTTTTGCACAGAGCCTCCTTTAAATTTTTTTGGCGGAATAATTCATAAGAAATGGTATCACATTCTTCCTATTATTGGCCTTCATAATCGGCCCTGTTCTGTAAACAGAATGCAGACAAACATAAAACGTTTCAGAATTGTTGGGTTACTGCAAAACATTTCAAAACAAAAATATCACTTTTGAATTAGAATGCAAATGACTTGTGAAAATTTTAGACATTTTCTTCAAAAAGAAAATTCTGATTCAAAATGATTCTGTTTGCAGAACAGGGTCAAATACCTAATTTTTCCCGGGGAAGAGTTTCCTATTTTCGAAGTTCGTTTAGAATAAGGGAAAGGGGAAATTCCAGGGAGATTTTGTTAAGAATAGGGGAACAAAGAATAGGGAAAACCATAGACCAATACATACATAGATACTTTCATTCTCTCATCTGACGTTTCATTTCACACTCTTCGTCGTAGGTTTGTGGAAATGAGAGAAATTAAATTTAAAATTCCCTGCAAACCACGTCTACCAAAAAGTATGCGAAAGCACCAACACATTGAAACAATTTTTCTTCGTTACTAACACATGCTAACCGCATTTCTGGCACAATATTTGGAAGATCTACCAGAAACTCTTCCTAGTGCACAAAATTTTCCTATCCACATATTGTATTCATATTCATGTATTCACATGTACACAATTTTAATTGGGTAGAATTGTGGCCGTGTGGCCGTCGGTGGTGCAATGGTTAGTGTGCGCGGCTCTTGTACATGAGATCCTGGGTTCGAACCCTGCTCTGACCACCTTAAATTTCTTTCGGCGGCGGTCACCTCGCATAGTGGCGGCGACATTATCGAGTATCTAGCCATGAAAAAGCTTCTCAAATTACCGTTCGGAATCGGTGTAAAACTGTAGGTCCCAATCAGTGAGTGAAAACTTGAAAGCGCACAGCTCAGTGATTGTGAGAAGTTCTCCGCAGTCCCTTCATGGGATGTAATGGGAAACCATTTATTTATTTATTTAGAATTGTCACGAGCATGTGTATTTTTCAAACAAGACTTTAACTTACACTTTTTCACGTCGTTTTGGTGTAGAACTGAAAAATTTAAATGTATTTTGCACTTTTTTGTTGAAAATTCGGTTGTTGTTCCTTTGTTGATCGTTGTATACTATTGCCACTATCTGGTATTATTGAACCAATATTTTCCACCATCCAATGTTTACTTTCCACCGTACCTACCATAGATTAATACTTATAGTAGATCTAATAGTTGTCCCACCAAATTTATGACATTTGGCCTGGTGTGATATTTACTAAAGGTCCAATTAGTCTCGACGGTTGACGGTAGACGGTTGACGTACTACTCAATATTGCGCGATTAGTTATGACGGTTAGACGGTAGAAAAACAAAACAAAACAAAAACAACTGATCGAAGAGCATTTGCAGAAAATATAATTTGCATGCATGAGTTTTGTGTTAAACAATGATTATGTCAAATAAAAAAATTAAAAATAAAAAGAAAATTGTGGTTGCCGTGCAATTGTGTATTGCCGCACACAATATGTCAAAGTAAAAGCAATAACAATAACAGCTGGTCGGTCTTGACGGCTGAAGGTTGATTCTGCAACCTGCAGAAGTCTACCGTCGTTAACCGTCAATTTTAGTTGTCTCTTTCTAACACATGCAAAATGCAACCCCAACTCAAACAGCTGATCGCTTACCGTCAACCGTCAAGACTAATTGGACCTTAATACCCAATAGAGGCAATGATGCAAAACAACGAACAAAATAACAATAACGGCATTTCGTTTTGTATGCTAACAATTACAGTCAATAAAAAAGTTTAAAACACATTTAAATTTCACAGTTGTTCACCAACGTTACATGAAAAATTAAAGCAGGAAGTTATTGTAATTCCACCTGGTGTATGTTTTCCCACAGAGTAAATCTTAGTAGAGAAAATATTTGGCTCATCTGACTTCTCCTTTCACACTCTTCGTGATGCGGTCGGTGTGATAGAGAGATGTTTGACGAAAAGTGACATACACCAGGTGGAATTACAATAACTTCTTGCTTTCATTTTTCATGTAATTTTGGTGAAAAACTGTGAAATTTTATGTGTTTTAATACATTTGTGTTGTATTTAATACAATAATTTTAACACACTAAACGAAATGCCGTTATTGTTATTTTGTTCGTTGTTTTGAACCATTGCCTCTATCTGGTATCTATGTATATTGGTATTAGCAATTCTTTTCAACATCAAACGTAAATATCACACCAGGCCAAATGTCATAAATTTGGTGGGAGAACTATTAGATCTACTATAAGTATTAATCTATGGGGAAAACATTCCTAGAGAATTGTTATTGAGCAATAGGAATGTGCTATATGTACGATATATCATTAAATCTTCAAAAGATTTAAACTTTTAATTGCATTTATTGCAATTAATCTTAATTGCATTTTGAGGCTATTAAAATGTTATATTGGCAATAACTCATTCAAGCCTCAAAAGACTCGATATGAATTTAATGGTCAATTCAATTCAGTTCTATACTTTTAATGTAAGAAATGTGACAGAAAAATTGTCTAACAAATTTTCGGTTAATTTGAAGGAGATTGATATTGTATTTAAGTGTAATTCAAGCTGAATTCAACACTTTAAAATGGAAAACCAGTTTAATTCCAACAAAGTTTTATTGGAATGCTCTAAAATTTATAGCATTCATTAATTTATGGTACACAGACATTTCTAAATTGGAGATAAATAAATAAATGGTTTCCCGTTACATTCCATGAAGGGATTAGAGAGAGCTTCTCACAAACCAGTGAGCTGTTCGCGTTCTAGTTTTACACTAACTGAATGGGCCCTACAATTTTGCACCGGCTCCGAACGATATTTTGACAAGCTTTTTCATGGCTAAGTAATCGATAGTGACGCCGCCACTAAGGTGCTCAGAGCAGGCATCGAACCCACGTTCTCATGCACAAGAGCCGCGCACACTACCATTGCACCACCGACGAATAGCAGATAATATTCCCCTCCCCATATTTGGCACATTCCCCTCACAGATCGAAATTAAAACAATTGTAATATACGTTATTTTAAATTTTATTTGATATATTTTCTGATAGGATTTTCTCTTTTTAAACTATTGTAGATCAATATTTTGTATTTCATTAAATTAAAAGAAGGCAGAAATCTTCCAATTAACTCTCATCATAGATTGTATTCATCAAAGTATATAAAACATAAAAAGTAATAGAAAATAAAAAAAAATAAAGAAAATCTTCAGAAATTCATTGCAAAATATTAAACAGATTAAATGGGAAGGAAAATTACATAAAATAAAATTTAAAACGTGGAATTTCTGATTTATGCGCAAATTGAAGGCAACAAAAATTGGAATCAGAGTTCGCGTTTAATACAAATATTCTTCTACGTGTGGGTCCGGATGGTCTGGGGTATCTGTCGCTGACCGAATTCTTATTTCCAGCCATTGTGAGCCACCAAATGAACCATTAGTATTATTTTCTTATGTGTGTGAGTTTAGGCATTAAGTTGGACAAAGAAAACAATTACATATAAATATTTAAAACTAATTAATTAATTTGGGGAAAAAACTAAAATTTATATTGGAATTCATCATCACCATAAATTCTTGTTGTACTTCCTTCTGGACTTCTTTAGATTTCACCATTCAAAGTGTTTAAAGAAGTGTTGTTACTTATTCATCACCTTACTTAAATGTTACTGGGGGGTAGCAATAGATTTTTGTAGATAGGGTAGATAGGGATTGAGAGAGAGAGAGATTACCATAATCGGGACATCTTGTAAAGCTAGAAGTCTAAATTAATATATTTAATAATAATAATAATAATATATCGTGGATTTTGTTCCTTCTTCTTTTCTTTTCTCTTCAAATTTAAATTTCATTTAGGATATTTTATTATCAGCATTAAAGGGGTTGGTTCTATTAATATTTGTTTGCATTTCATATCGTGTTTTGTATCATCATCAGAATATATTTTAATAGTTTAGGTGAATTGTTGTGGTATTTTCTTCTTCTTTCCTATTGTTATTGTAAGGACAAACCCAAATTTACATAGTAATGTGAATGTGGGGAGTTGGTTTTTTTTTATAATTAACACAAAAATTACGTAATTGCTGTAAAGTCCATCCGTCGTCCTCATGTGTTCCTCTCCACCATTTTGATTTCTTTAGTTCTGTTGTTTGTTGGGATCTTCTTCCTTGTGATCACTGCTGCTTGTTGTAACTGCAGCATTGGGTGGAGGTGTTACTGAAGCGGCTGCTGAATGTTTGGCGGCGGCGGCGTGCTTAGAACGATGATGATGTGAACGTCTGGCTGCCGATGAATTATAGGGATGTGGATGAACGCTGTAATGTAGTTTTAGAGAGAAGAATAAATGAATTATTTTACACAAATGCATAACCTCTTTATACAATTGATAACATAAATACAAATAAAGGTAAATAGATAAGCAAGTTACTAAACAAAATATAAAGAAACAAATACAAATTACTTAAAGGAACATAAAATATTTAAAATAATATCATAATAACATAATGTAATACAATAATAGAAGTGAAATGATTTAAATGCGAATGTGATACTACAACAAATGGCAGGTGAACTTATGTGAGCAGGTGGTGTTGAGAAGAAAATGATATGAAGATGACCAAATGATTCGTCTAAAAGCCAATACGTCAGACGTGTCACGCGGTTCAAAACATAACGACTTGGTTTTAAATAAGATATCAGTGAGATGTTTTTGTTTTAATAGATTAAGAATCTCAATATTGTTAAATAGTTTCTTTAGATCAATGGTATTCTGTGTAGCTCATTTAATGGAATGTAATGGCTATTGAAAGTTTTTGGACAAACTCATGAATGACAAGTCTGTTGTTCGATATCCGAATGAAAACAATTATCCACCCATTGAACTTAAAATCAATGGCAGACATATTAGAAAGACGAACAGACGAGTTCAAATTTGGTAATAATGCATAAAAAGCATGGGGGATGGGGACTTTCTCATTGTATCCAAAACTCTTTGTAGCGATTCCTTTGATAAATTCCCAAGCGGCTCACTACTTCCGACATTATGTCAAGTATTCCCCAGTAATGACATCTGATCCTCACCTGATGGTATCTTAAATGAGCAGCCGACTGGTTGAGCAACCTTGAATATCATACTAACCCCAATGCGTATTAGTTAATAAGGCAACATCAATTCCCGTCATAATTGCTGAAACTCAACTTGTATGCCTGCCTAGAGGTTGTTGGCAGCCCCAGCACTTGGAACGGATGCGGTGATCTAATGAATCACTCGTCTTAAATTACAATAATTACAGAAACACCGACAGATTCAAAGGAGACGACATTTGGCTTTTAACAAAGGTTTAGGATTGGTACCTGGAATATAAGAACTCTCTCTGAAAAATCGAGACTCGAGCAGGTTAAACGGTTTATGGAATACTACAGTGTGGACATCCTAGGTCTCAGCAAAAAACGTTGGCTTAATAGTGGCAAGACCCAATTACCATATGGTCACTGCTTTATACTCCGGCAATGATACGCAACGTATAAACGGAGTCGGTCTTCTTCTTTCACCAAAGATTAGAAATGCTCTAATATAATACCTGGTTATATCAGATCACCTGGTCATTGCAAGCTCCAATTCAAATTTCCGTAGGATTTCTGAGCCTGATGCGGACAGTGCTAAGGACGATTTCTCTAGCCAACTGGATTTTGCAATATATTCCTTGTCAATTGGTTACAATAAAATACTTCTGGGAGCTTTAAATGCCAAAGTGAGCAACTACAACAAGAAACTTCAGCAAGTGATGGGAAGACATGGGCTTGGAACTGTGAGGAATGACAGTGGTGACTTGTTCATAGAGCTCTGTATTCCCCATCGACTGTTTGTCGGTGGAACGAAATTTCCCCATAGAAATATACACAAGTATACATTGGAATCACGCGATGGTGAATTTTTTTTTTCAATCCAAATAAGACTATCGACAATCAGCACGTAGAATGTGGTACATGATCCGATTCTGTTACTGTTTCTATCTGAACGATATAGCGGAAGAAACTGGTCCGCATCAACATCAGGAGTACTGCATCGTTAAACCACCGCCACTTTTAACCACCGCAACCGCAATTTATGCGGTGCACCGCATATTTCTTTTGTTTATGGTTATGGTTTCAAGACGGACTAAAAAGTATTAAAGGTGTCAAATAATACATAAATTGTTCTGTTGGCAAAATCAAGTAAATATGCAGAGTACCGCATAAATTGCGGAGGCGGTAAATTGCGGTTGCGTTGGTGAAAAATTGAGGTGGTGAAAATTGCGGTGGTGACAAGTTGCGGTGGTGGTAAGATGCGGTGGTGACAAGTTGCGGTGGCTGCACATACTTACACCGCATTATTAGCAGGTACACCGCAAGTCAAAGAAACACAACCGCATGCAGATCAATGTACGTCGCAACCCGAGAAGAGGTATTCCAACGGAACCCCCGTCGCAAGCAGATATCGAGGCAGAACTGGAAAAAATAAAGTACCACAAATCTTCTGGTCCTGACAACTTTCCAGCAGAGGTGTCGAAATATAGTGCATCAGTGTTAGCAGATGTCATTACGCCGGTCATTACAAGTACATGGATAAATAACAAAATCCTTACGAAGTTGAAAGAGGGAGTGGTACTCACTATCTCGGCATTGGGCAAATTATTGGCGTTCCTGCATGAGATCGTTCGTTTTAATGGAAGGTACAGCCAACCCTTCACCACATCTGGTGAAGTTAGACAAGGATGCGTCTAGTCCGCCACATAATTTCTTCTACTTGTGAACGAGGTAATGGAAGCAACCAATAATGAGTGGCTAAGCTTAAAAAACATTCCAGATAGAAACTATGTACGGATTGTGCATCCAATGAGTAACTTTTCGTTATGAATACGGGAGGTACTATATTGATAAACAAGGCGCTGTGCAAAATCATAAGCCTTCCGCCAATCTACTTAAAATATTGAATACAATCTGATTTAAATATCTAATTGAAGTTACATCTTTGACGTTCTATTATGGCTGGGGAAGAAGACAAAAAGCAAAGAAAGTGGGCAACAAGCGGATAGGGCAAAGTTCCATATTTTGCTATCGTACCCAAATGGGTATTATGTATTACATTGTATTGTATAAGTATTATACAAGATTTTAAAAACCGCGTTCACATTTCAGATAGAGAATACGGTCTTCATTAAAGATATTGTAATTTAGAGAAAAAAAAAAAAAAAAAAAAATCTTTCGACGACGGTCACCTCGCTTAGTGACGGCGACACTATCGAGTGAAAAAGCTTCTCAAAATACCGTTCGGAATCGGTGTAAAACTGTAGGTCCCAATCAGTGAGTGAAAACTGGAAAGCGCACAGCTTAGTGATTGTGAGAAGTTCTCCCCGGTCCCTTCATGGGATGTAATGGGAAACCATTTATTTTTATTTTTTTAATTTAGAGATTGGAAGTCGAAGGTTTTCTAAATTTCAAAAATGTTTTCTCTCTGGCATTTATTTGCGGTTTTCCGAACAGGTGTATAAAGTTCATTTTACATTATTTTAAGTAGTATCAAATAATTTAAGGGGCAGCAAGAGTACCGTCGATGGTGCTTTGGTGTTAGTGTGCGCGGCTCTGTACATGAGATCCTGGGTTCTTTCCTTTGTCTGACCACCTTCAATTTCTTTCGGCGGCGGTTACCTCGCATAGTGACGGCGACACTATCGAGTATTTAGCAATGAAACAGCTTCTCAAAAATATCGTTCGGAACCGGTGTAAAAAGCTTTTCAAAAATATCGTTCGGAACCGGTGTAAAACTGGGTCTCAATCAGTGAGTATAAAAGCTATAAACCGCATATAACCGATAGCCCGATACGGGGGAAACTCTACGAAGCAATGTCTGAGCTTGGTATTCCTGCAAAATTCATACGCCTTTGCAGGATGACTCTGACGAACACCAAATCCGCAGTGAAAGTTGATAAGGATCTTACCGAACCTTTTGAAACTTTTGAAAGGTGACAACCTATCGTGCGATCTCTTTAACATCATAATAGAGATTATTCTGAGAAAAGATGATGTCAACATGAATAAAACCATCAGCAGCAAAAGTCACATGCTGCTCGCGTATGCTGATGATATACATAGATATCATTGGACGTACAGTTAGAGAAGTTACTGCGGTGTTTTTCGAGAATTGAGAAGGAGTCAGGAAAAGTGGGTCTGACAGTAAATGAGGACAAGACAAAATTAATGGTTTCAACCACCAGGGCCTCCACGCGATTAGACCAACGCGTGAACTGTGATAACCGTTATAATTTCGAGGTGGTAGACGAATTTATATATGTACCTCGGATCTGCCGTGAACAAAAACAACAACGTCAGCCTTGAGATCAAGCGGAGAATTGTGCTTGCGAATAGATGTTATTTTGGGCTAAGCAAGCACTTTAGAGATAAAGCCCTCTCTCGAGTGACAAAAGTCCAATTATACCAGACTCTCATACAACCTGTCTTGCTTTATGGCGCAGAATACTGGGTATTATCGCAAGCAGACGAAACATATGTAGGAGTCTTCGAGAGAAAAATACTCCGAGAAATGTATGGCCCTATAGTGCACAACGGCGAGTATAGGCGACGCATGAACCATGAGCTGTTTGAGTTAAATCCCGACATTGGCATAGTTAAGCGGATCAAAATAACACGATTGCGATGGCTAGGCCATGTCAGTAGAATGGATGAAGACGCACCAGCACGAAGGGTTTTCGAAATCGAAAAATAGGAAGACCAAGACTCCGCTGGAAGGATCAGGTTTGACGAATTTGTGGACTGCAGCACAATTTTCGTTAGAGATTAGAAAGCATCGAATTAATTAGACATATCTTATTTGTAGATGTTAGAGTTAGAATTTGTTAACAAATCACGACCTTAGAACACCAGAGGTTCTAAGTGCACCAAGTAATTTTTAAGAAGAACCAGATTGAATGCACTTTATTAACCAGATAACTACAGGAAAATATATAGTTAGTTGTCTATTCTATTAGATATCTCGTCAACGATAAGAGATATAATTAGAACGGTAGCATTAATCGAAAGGGCAAGGAAAATTGCCAGTTTGAACCTTGTTGTTCTAAGGTCGCTAAATACACATATAGAAAAACCAGGCTACACAAAGTTTTTCATTTCCCAACTATCAACTTAACAAATTTATGATGAAATAATGGACTATATGATTCGTTGTATAATACAGTTTTAGTAAGGTTTTCAAAAATACTTTGTTGAGAAAGAAAATTATATATTATAAATACCAGTCGACCCTGAATACGTTTGACTTGATTTACCACAAAATTAACACTAGTCGCTATAACCGCAATCAATTTGACGGCTAACTATACTACAGACTATTCTTATGACAGTAGTAAGAACATGCATTACGATTCGATTTAAATTCAATGCCAAAATAGCCGAAATCGAGCGCCGCCGTCTGTTTCGAATGCAAACAACAATTTGGATATAATATTTTTAAGCAACACACCACAAACAGGTAAGCAAACTGTATTGAGACGTTCCGGCAGTGGAATCAAATTACAAAATGAATGCGCAGTAGTAGCAATGTTGAAGATTACACCAAAACCGTTTAAAGACAATACAAAACAATATATTTGGATGGATGTGATGTGTATTTACAAAGACAAAAGACGGACGTTAAACATTTTGAAAACAGAAATATAATATAAAAAAAAAATAAATGGTTTTATCTTACACGTAGAACCAGAACGGCGTTGTAAGTTTAAAGGCGTTGGCGTTAGATGATGGCTGAAGAAGGAGAAAAAAAAAAAGCAAAGGCAATGGGAAAACGAGCAGGTAGGATGCGGTGCGGTGCGTGTGACAGGTGTTGGTAGCGCATCTATAAAACCATTCGCCGCTAGTAGCTCTCTCAACAAATTAGACGCCCAAAAGTGTTCTTTTAAATTTAATTCGAAATTTTTAAAACGTAGTTATTTATCAATATAGCTGGGGAATGAATGCGTTTGAGGAGCGGAGAATAAGATAAATAAATATTCATTGTTGTTTAGTTTTCCTTTTGACTAAATTTCTTTGATTTTATGTTTGTGGTTATAATACGCTGCGCTGCTGGCTTTTATGGTTGTTGTTGGTTATTTACACTTTTTTTTTTACTTGCGATAAAATCGTTGATTATATGGCAAACTCCAATCTCTAAACAGAGAAATAAGTTAGACGTTGTTAAGTGATTAGAAAAAAAATGCTTCTTTTTAAATTGAATTAAACAAAAATTGGATTAGCAGAAAATAAATAAAACTAACATTCATATGCTAATTTAGTTTGTTGTTGGGGTTTTAGTAAAGCAATTTACGCTAAAAGATAAAACGACTAAATTTACTTGGGTTATTCACCCAATGAAAGGAAAACCCTACAAAACTTTTAAGCAAGATATGATAATTGCTGCAGTTACGGGAAGCTACATTAACAGTGGGACAATAAAAAAAAAAACAAATTAAAGGCAAAACCATAGTATAGTAAAAAAAAAAAACTAGTTCCTAAAGCGGTAAAATACGAACTAGATCAGAGTATCTGGTCTACAAGTATTTAGTCAAATCCTGCCAAACCATTAACTTAAAAAATTCCATTTAATCCAGATGTTTGTATGGAGAATGACACGTTCAAAAATACTACACCCTTTCCAATTGAAATTTAAAAAAAAATCAATTAAAATTTAAATATTTTATTTGAAAATTGAAAAACATGAATTGAAATTTAAAATACATCAATTAAAAATTGAAACACACCAATTGAAATTTAAAAGACATCATTTGAAATTTAAAACAGATCAATTGAAATTTAAAATACACCAATTAATATTTAAAAATCTAATACATAAAATCGGTTAATAATTTTTAAATTTCAAGTGACGAATTTTTAATTTCAGTTGACGTCTTTCAAATTTCAATTGACGTCTTTCAAATTTCAATTGAGGTTTTTTATATTTCAATTGAAGTATTTCAAATTTCAAATAGAATATTTAAATTTCAATTGATGTATTTCAAATTTCAAATATAATTTTCAAATTTCAATTCATATTTTTCAAAATCAAATTGATGATTTTAAAATTTCAATTGGAAATGGTGTAGTTTCCTACTGAGATGCCGCTTTAGTTGATGTTTCTACACAATAAACTCTTTGAAATTGATTTGTCTCAAATTTAGTTCAGTTTCCTTTTCGACGTAACCATTTAATCTAACAGAGATTGTCCAATTATAAATGTATACTAGGCTTATTGTATGTATATTTAAATATTGGGCGAATGTACATTGTTCTCCATCGATTCTATAAAATTAATTTATGGTCTATCCATATCCCCTTTCAAAGGGGAACCTTTCCCGTGCCTTGCAAGAAAATATTTCAATTTTCTTTAACAGAAAAGTAATGAAACAAAAATACAACAAAAAATTGTACGTAGAAAATGCAACTGAATGCAATAAATAATATTGGAAATATATGCATTTTTGAATCCCCTTTCAGAGGGGAACCTTTCCCGTGTCTTGTCATTTTTGTATCCCCTTTCAGAGGGGAACCTTTCCCGTGTCTTGCAAGAAAAGACTTCAATTTTCTTTAACAGAAAAGTAATGAAACAAAAATACAACAAAAAATTGTATGTATAAAATACAACTGAATGAAATAAATATAATTGGAAATATATTACGGAACTTATTATATCTCTATATCCTGCAGACAAGCCTAACTAGTTTCGCGGGATTAACAACAAGTTCAATTGTAAATAATATGATGTAACCAGCAAAGAAAATTGATGTTCAAAAAAAAAAAAGTTTAATGCTCTGTGTGAAACGGTAAAAAATAGTTCAATAAATTACCAATTGATACTCAAAAAATATCAATTTAATTTTCAAACATATTAATTGATATTTTAAAGTTCTTTACAAACATCAACTGAAATTTAAAAATTATTTTTGAAATTTAAAATACATCAATAAAATTTAACATACATCGATTGAACTATAAAAGACATCAACTGAAATGTAAAATATCAATTGAAACTTAAGACACATCAATTGAAATTTATGTTATAAATTGAAATTTAAAAGGTATCAATTGAAATTTAAAAAACGTCAATTCAAATTTAACAGACATCTATTGAAATTTAAGACATCAATTGAAATTTAAAATATATTAATAGAAATTTAAACAATATCAATTGAAATTTAAAGGATATCAATTGAAATTTAAAAGACGTCAATTGAAATTTAAAAGATATCAATTGAAATGTATAAGACGTCAATTGAAATTTAAAAGAAAAAAAGAAAAATTTAAGACATGAATTGAAATTTATGATACAAATTCAAATTTAAAAGATATCAATTGAAATTTAAAGGATATCAATTGAAATTTAAAAGACGTCAATTGAAATTTAAAAGATATCAATTGAAATGTATAAGACGTCAATTGAAATTTAAAAGACGTCTACTGAAATTTAAGACATCAATTGAAATTTATGATACAAATTGAAATTTAAAAGATATCAATTGAAATTCAAAAGACGTGAATTGAAATGTAACAGACATCTATTGAAATTTAAGACATCAATTGAAATATAAAAGATATTTAAAGAGATTTATAAGATATCAATTGAAATTTAAAGAATATCAATTGAAATTTAAAAAATATCAATAGAAATTTAAAATACATCAAGAGAACTGTAAAAAATTTCAATTGAAATTAAGAGGACTTCAATTGAAATTTAAAAGATATCTATTGACATTTAAAACACATCATTGAAATTTACAACACATCAATTGAATTTGAAAAGACATAAATTGGAATTTAAAACACATCAAGTGAAATTTAAAACACATCAATTGAAATTTAAAACAGCAATTGAAATTTGAAACACATCAATTGAAATTTAAAAGACACCAATTGAATTTAAAACAGATCATTTGAAATTTGAAAATCTTATGCTCAGTTTCACAGTTGAAAATGCCCATTTAAATGCCCGATGTTTGTCATTTAATATGAAATTTTTCTGTGAGCTTTCAAATTGAGCTTTTAAATGACGAGTGTGAAACACGCCGTTAATATATAAAATCCGTTAAAAAAATTTCAATAGATATTAAATTTTCAATAAATATCAATAGAAATTTAAAATACACCAAGAGAAATTTAAAAAAAATTCAATTAATATTCACAGGACTTCAATTGAAAGTTAAAAGATATCAATTGAAATTTACAACACATCAATTGAATTGAATTTTAAAAGACATAAATTGGAATTTAAAACACATCAATTGAAATTTAAAACACAGCAATTGAAACATAAAAGACACCAATTGAATTTAAAACATACAATTGAAATTGAAAATTCTAATACGTAAAAACCGTCAATAAATTTTGAAGTTCAAGTTTAAATGTCAATTGATGTTTTTTAAATTTCAATCAATGTTTTTGTGAATTTCAATTGAGGAATTTAAAATGTCCTGTAGAATATTGAAATTTTAATTGATTTATTTTAAATTTGAAATAGAATCATTTCCCTTGCGGGAGTTTTTAATCGGTCAGTTTTCTAAACTTACAATTTTCTAAATTTATTCAAGCTCAAGACCTTTTTAAATAATATAAAGCTTATTTATTAGCTTTATATTATTTTCAAAAAAGTCGAGCATAAAAATGTTCCAATGATACCAAGGCACAGAGTTGTGCATGAAAGTGTTCCAAAGAGTTGTGCATGAAAAGTGTTCCAATGGTAGTGCTTGGTATTCTTCAAACATGTATATAAAGGAATTCTCATTAATATGATGAGTGTTTCTAGATATATATTTTTGAAGAATACCAAGCACTACCATTGTAACACTTTTCATGCACAACTCTTTGGAACACTTTCATGCACAACTCTGTGCCTTGGTATCATTGGAACATTTTTATGCTGGACTTTTTTGAAAATAATATAAAGCTAATAAATATGATTTATATTATTTAAAAAGGTCTTGAGCTTGAATAAATTTAGAAAATTTTAAGTTTAAAATAGAATTTTTAAATGTCCATTGATTTTACATTTCAATTGGAAATGGTGTCGTATTGAATTTTATCCTGTATCCTATTGCAACAGATACACGGTATTCTACTCTGTTATTAGTCTTAACTCCATTGTCCCACTGCGTATCGTTAAATATTTTAAGATTCGTAGCAAACAAAAACTTATATGCGTTTAATGAAAAACGTCGTTGATTCGTCAACAAACATACAAAAATAAACGTTTTCGTAACTTTCGATATTTAAAATTTTGAATTTTTTTAGAGGTTTTTTTTTTAATGCACAAACCTTGGCGACGATGCTGTACTATGATTGTGCATCGTTGGAGTTGTGGCCAATGGCGATGACGGAGGAGTTCTCAAAGGTCTACGAGGTGAAGCAACGCCTAAATTCAGGTGGTTACTACGATGATGATAGGCAGACGAACGTCTGGGTGCCGGCGAAACATATGGATTTGCGGTGTATGCAGCAGCGGCGGCGCTGGGATTGCTTAAAGTTTGTGATGTTGTTGCATAAACGGGCGGCGGAGACGATGACGACGGTCTGCTGTAGTTTATAGCTGTGGCGTGTGCTGTAGTAGTAGTAGTAGATGGCAAAGGAGACGGCGGCGACGGTAACGATGACGGCACGAAATTGGTAGCCGACGTGGAGCTGAATGTTGAATGTTAGAAAAAAGAGGAGTTGAGTTTTTGTGATTCATTTCGTTTCAGACTTTGTGATGGTAAATAAAGTTGCAGTTTAGTTATGCGATTTTAAAACGGTTTGCCACAAACCTTTTCGTTTACATATGTAGCTTAAATGATGAACCTTCATTGCTAAATTTTTTAAATTTATATTGACGATATAGTACTGATTTTTGTGTACATGATGATGATGATGATGATAATGATGAATGAGGATAATTAAAGAAAATGAATAATTTCGAAAGTGAAATATAAAGGAAGTTACAAAAATACATACAAAGAATATAGTATGAGAATATAGGGGAAAAATTCAACATTTGAAATGAACTAACTAACTGAAGATTTAAACTAAAATTATACTTAAAATCAAATGCAATAAAAATGTTAAATTAAATAATTTGCATTCCGCCTACCTCAAAAGTTTGCGATTTTTGTCTCGTTATTCGTTATACTTTCTTAATGGGCGAGGGGTCGAGGAATTTGTAATTTTATTTTTATGATGATGCAGAAGATCGTGTTAATTATACATGTATGTATGTATTTCAAAAGTTAGTTATTTAAATCGAAACTTTTCTGTTCAATTATGAAGGGAGGAATTAGTAGCATTGCTTGGCTTTTTAATGATTGTTTTAAGATTAAGAAGACAGAGAGAGAGAGAGAGAGATCGCTAGCTGGGGATTATCTTTATCGTTAATGCAGTTTTTCGTTTCATTTCGTTTCTTGTAATTGTTAATGTTTGTTCTTTTTTTTCTCAGTTATTCGTTTTAAATTAATAATTATATCTGCAAAAAGATTGAATATTTGGAAGAAAATACATTTGTTTAAAGACATTCATTACAAGAATTGGTTTTTAGCTGTTAATGTTGTATTTATATTGAAAAGTTTAAAAAGAAAAATAAATAATTATGTATACAGAGAAAATACCAGGGTAGCTCGATCGATATGTAATAAGACATTTGTGTGCTGGAAGAATTATTCAAAAAAACTATGTCTGAATTAAAAACTTGGGTGTGACACACACAAACACAATTGTCATTTCCAATCCAAATTTTGAAACATATGAAATTTTACTTAAAAAAAAACTAAATATAATTTTAAAAAATATTAATTTAATTTTACAACATCAATTTAATTTTAAAAACTATCAATTGACATAATTTTAAAAAATATCAACTGAAATTTTAAAATTTTATTTGCAATAAAAATCATTACTTGATATTTCAAATACATCTATTTAAATTCAAGAATTCCATTTGCAATTTAAAATGCCTGAGTGAAATTTAAAAAAGCATCAACTGAAATTTAAAAAAATATATTTTTGCCGTTTAAAACCCAATTGATTTCAAAGTGAAATAAAATTCAATTAATGTCGTTTCAATCTAATTTTATGAATTTTAAATTTCAATGATGTGATTTAAATTTCAATTGATTTTTTTTTAAACATCGATAGATGTATTATAAATTTCAATTGATGTATTTTAATTTCCAAATGGATTTAACTTGTGAATTTCAATTAATGCATTTTAAACTACTGGTAATTTGAAATTTTCAATTGATATTAATTTTTTTTAATTTCAATTGTAAATGGGCAAGTGCAAAAAATGCTACACCATTCCCAATTGAAATTCAAAAAATATAAATTTAATTTAAAAAAATATCAATTGAAATTTGAAAATTCTATTCGAAATTTTACATCATCAATTGAAATTTAAAAGACATTAATTAAAATTTAAAATACGTCAATTAAGACTTGAAAGACTAACGGATATTTAATACACCAATTGAAATTCAAAAGACATCAGTTGATATTAAAAAACTGAAAACATCATTGATGTTTTAAGTTCAATGGATTTAAAAGTGAAATAAAGGGTCCGCCAAATAACTTTTTCTTTTTGAAAATGCTATAAACAAAAACCCACTGAATATTTTCTCAAATTTCTTTTTTTATTTGAAAGTACAATCCTTCCGGTTAATAATGGAAAATAATTTCATTCAAATGGCTGCCTCGGCTGGCCATGCAGTAGCCTACACGATCGGTTCAATTTTTAAGCACATTATCGATTGTGTGCAGCTGTATTTCACCAATGGCTTCACGAATATTGTCCTTTAAAGCGTCAATTGTCTCTGGCTTGTCGGCGTAACACTTATCTTTAAGGGCACCCCACAAATAATAGTCCAACGGTGTCAAATCGCAGCTCCGAGGTGGCCAAACGACATCAACTATGCGGCTGATAATGCGATCTTCAAAAACAGGGCGCAAAACATCGAGTGTAGCTTCGGCTGTGTGGCACGTAGCGCCGCCCTGTTGAAACCAAATGTTGCCCAATATCCTCCTCTTCAATTTTTGTGAACAAAAATTCGTTCAACATGGCCCGATAATGGTCGCCATTGACTGTAACGGCCACTCCTTGCTCATTTTCGAAGAAAAATGGCCCAATTATTCCTCTGGACCAAAATCCGCACCAAACAGTGACTCGTTTTGGGTGCATCGGCTTTTCAATGTATGCGTACGGGTTTTCTGTGCCCCAAATGCGACAATTTTGCTTGCTTACATCCTCGCCATGATCAAAATGAGCTTCATCTGAGAAGATAATTTTTTTTGGCAAAATCGGCAACTTCTGTAAGTCGATAGCAGGCCCACTTTTCAAAGTAATGTCGCAATATCCCAGCGTTGTTCAAGCGTATACACAACCATATTCGTTCAGCGGAAGGACAAAACTAATTATCTGTCAAATCAGACATGAGCTAAGTGTGACCATTCACGAAATAAGCACTAGTTGGGGAAAAAAAACGTTAGATGGCGGACCCGTTACAATTTAATTGATGCATTTTTTAATTCCTATTGATTAGTTTTAATTTCAATTGATGATTCTTAAATTTCAATTGATGATTCTTAAATTTCAATTGATGATTTTTAAATTTCAATTTATGATTTTTAAATTTCAATTGGAAATGGTGTGGTTCTATCGTACAGTAACGGAGTTTATTTAAATGTAAGACGTTTTTTTCCAAAGATAAAAAATTGCCTACGTCGCGCGCTTTACAAAAAATGTTTTAATTTTAATTTTTAAATGATTTTTATAAAAGTCCCCAACGAAGTTGTCGAACTTTTATTTAAAGCGAACTACAGACTTGTCCTTCATGAGCATGAACATCAGCTATCGTTGATGTTTATTGTCGGCTTACTGTTCGTAATCACACTATCATGTTCACACAATATTTTTTTTCAAATTCATCAGTCAGATAAAAAGTTATCGTCGACCAAGCTCATGCTCATGAATGACAAGTCTGTGGTTCGCTTAATAAAATTCCCAAATGGTTGTAGAACAAGTGAAATTCACGCTGACACTTTTCGACAGTCTTGTACAGTTAGTTAAAGGTATATGAAAAGTTATGGGACAATTTTAAGATCAAATTTGATTTAAGGCCGTCTCTGGTTTAATGGTTAGTGTGCGCGACCATTAGAACGTGGGTTCAATCAACCCTGCTCTGACCACCTTAAAATTTCCTTCGACGACGGCCACCTCGCTTAGTGACGGCGACACTATCGAGTAATTAGCCATGAAAAAGCTTCTCAAACCGGCGTAAAACTGTGGCTCCCAATCAGTGTGTGTAAAAACTAGAATCCGCACAGCTCACTGGTTGTGAGAAGCTCTACCGTACCCCTTAATGGGATGTAATGGGAAAGCGTTTGTTTATGTCTTTAAGGAAAGCAAATTTTAGTACAGACCAACTTTTTATAGTAATTTATGACTTTTGGTATAGGAAACTTTCCTCCGAGGATCTTGAATAGTAAGTCTTCTTTAACAGTTTAAAGAAATTCTTAAAATATGTCGGATATAAGGAAGGAAACTTCAATAAGATTTAGGAGAGCCATTTTACCTTTTTACCAAAAATTATTAATTTTATTATAACAAACTTTTTCCCGAACGTTTGGTACCAATTTTATTACAGTAAACTTATCCCCAAATTATTTAAAACTTGATTGTACTTTAAATGTGTTAACTTCCCCGTAAGAAAGATCCCCCTAAAAGTTTAAGAGAAACCGTCAAAGATGCTTTAGTACAGCACGTAGTACAGCAAGAATTCACTACAGCCAATATATTTACGTTTAAGATCTAAAAATAGTATCCTGCAAATATTTATTAAATCCTCAGCAGTTTGAGAGTGATTTCTAAAATACTTGGGATAATACCAACATCCAGTTACATTTGTCATAGGCAATTTTCATACCAGTATCTGGGGACATATTTTTGAAATGTGTATAACTTTCCGTCAGAAACTTCAATGTCATTCTTTTTTATTGTAAAGTCACACATTAATAACAATTATTTTGCCAGTAATCACAGTAAATTTACATAAATATTAAAAAGATTTGACAAAGCTTAGAACCAACACACAAAATTGTCATTGGCGGGCCTCTTCGGAAATTCATCACTGCTCTGCATCTGATGCGCATCATGTTCGCAAATGCAAAATCTGACAACTTTGCTGGAGTTTTGAGTTGGTACTTGCAAATAAAATGCGCAGCAAACAAGCATTTGCATCAGCTGATGCATTTCCGATCAGACCCCATGCCACACTTCTCATCAAGCTATCTCGTATCTCTGTAATCATTATTAACTGAAAGTAGGACTATTGCATCATGATAGATAAAAATGAGGTCACAATTTTGTAAACAAATTGTTAACCAAATCAATAAATAAAATCAATTGACAAAGATCAAAACAAAACTAATCAAATACCTAATAATTAAGGTTAATTAAAAGCTTCTAATTATGTGTATAACAATAAAGCATCATTCTTTGTACAGTAATAACGTTGGAATTGTCATTTTCTCTTAATACAAATAAAACAAAATCACAATAGTACCACATTATTGGCCTCACTACTCACCTATTTTGATGTGATGGTGGTGGCTGTGTTGGTGGTGCAGGTAACGCTGGCATATATCGACGTTGATGTGATCCACCCGAGGACGATGGCCTCTGATGTTGAGGATGATGGCGTCCCCCTGCTGTGGTGGTCTCAATAACCTCATCATCGTCGTCGTCGTCCAATGGTTCAATTGTCAATGCTTGCTGTGGTACACCTGCTATAGCTCTGAGACCGCCACCACCAACACGTGCCGAACCAGCTTTTGTGGTAAATTCACGATCGAAATCTTCGGCATCGTCTTCTTCCAAATTTATGAATTCCTGATGTTCTTCCAATTGCCCGGAACGTAAGTCCTGTTCTTTTTCAATGATATGAGCGCGTTCGCCAATATGATGGCCAATGGCCATTTTCTTTACACCATTAATGGAATCTTGAACAGTGCGACGTGTTTCACGAATGCCACCAGGGCCGGTTTTAGTGCTACTAGTGGCTTGATAGATTTGTGGGCGTCCATCGGGGCCGGAGGACATTGTTATAACGGAACTGGAACTGAAAGAAGCGCCGCCATTGTTGCCAATGTCTGGAGAGTAGACAGAAAGTGTGTTAAATGTGTTTAATAGAATATTAGTTTATTTCCCCATTAAATTCCACTCACCTGCAGTTAATAAACGGTTCATATTTGGCATGGCGGGAAAGCCAAAAAATCCTCCCATTGCTGGTGGTCCAACTTGGCGTTCCATTAAAGCGTTTTGTTGAAATCCAGGATCAAATGGTGCCAACATATTGAAAGGATCAGGCATAAAAGTATTCATTAAGCGATTCATGGAACGCATTTGCATATTCATGGCGGCGTTCATGTGATTTCTGAATACATACGAGAGAAAGCAAATCAAATGGATTAGAATTATTTGTACAACATATGCTTCAAAGAAAGTCTAAATGGATATTATTTTTTTTGAAAAACATTTGGGAGAATAAGAGTAAACGAAACAAAGAGCAAAAAATTTACGTTTACTAGAACAGAAAAACCTGTCCGCAGCTAAAACTAAACGCAGGTATACATCTTGATCGCAGAATGGCGCGGAGAAGACATATTGAGACATCTACGTAAGGGAGATTTCCCAACACTATAATTATCCAAAAAATACCAACCGCAACGATACAGAGGCTCGCTTCAATATCAATCTAGTTATTAATAATTGGATTAACCCCATTTCGAATATAAGATTCAATCCCTTATTATTAGGCTCATTTGGAGAAGACTCTATAAGTCACAATAGTCTCAAAAAAAAGAGTTGTAAATACGCAACTTGAATTCCTGTCAAACAATCATCTTCATGACCGAGGTTAATTTTGACTCAGCGGCTATTTCAGCAAGCAAAATATGTTATTCCAGCGAACACAAGCCTCAAGTCCTCGACCGACCATCACTGCATCGATAGAGATTGACTGTTTGGTGCGGCTTATGGCACAACGACATCATTGGACACAGCACAGCGACATTCTTTCAAAATGACGAAGGAGACTCCGTTACCGTCAATGGCCCTCGGTGTAGAGCGATATTAACATAATTTCTGTGGCCAGAGATCGACGACATCGATATATCCGAGCTGAAGTTCCAACAAGACTCAATGCCCGAAGTGTGCAGGAAACATTTGGTAAATGGGTCATCTAGCCACGAGCCTTCATCAATTGGCCGCCGCGATCAAGTGACTTGACATCCCTCGATTATTTTCTCTGCGGCTACGTCATGTGCTTAGTGTTTAAGCTAACAAGCCAAACACTTCAGACGATCTCGAAGCCTACATTCGAGACTCTATTGCCGGAATATTGCCACATATTGAACCGTGTCATCAAAGATTGAACCGACCACTTGACGCCCTACCAGCAAAACCGAGGCGGTCATTTGAATGATGTTCTATTACATACACAATGACATAAATGTAGCTTCAATATAAAGTCAGAATCAATTTGATATCACACACCGTAGATGTTCTATTTAAATGTATTTTCATACTGTTCCGATCTGGTCGCTCTATATGACAAAAAGCTTCTCAAAAAATCAGTCGGAACGGGTTGTTTTAAAATCAATACTAAGATACGACTGAAGATATAACAAAAAAAAACTGTAGGTCCCAAATGAATGAGTCTAGAAACTAGAAAGATTACATCTCAGTCATTGTGAGAAAAAGCTTCTCAAAACCAATAGCAAAGACTCAATAGGGTCTAAATTACGAATGAAGATACATATAACAATAAAATGAGTCCCAAATGAATGTGTCTAGAAACTAGAAAGCGTACAGCTCACTCATTGTGAGAAGCTGTCTTCCCCTGTCGCCTCATGCGAACTAATGGGAAATTAATTGTAGGAAGCTATACCTTTATGGGATGTAACGGGAATATGTATCAATATATACATACTTATAGATTAGTTTTTGGGGTGGTTGTTAAGAAAAGTTCTCTGAAATGGTATATGTGCAACTTTAGACAACTTTCTTTGAAGTGTATACTTATTTCCAGAAAATAATGTTTAAATGCAGATTTTTTACAGACTCTCTTCCCGCAGAGAAGATAGGGAAGATTTTCTGAAGGAAAACACAGCCCGAGGATGAAATTTCTTATAGGACGGCCACCTCAGATGGATATCCATATGTTGCCGGCGTATGCCGACGACATAGACATCATCGGACGAAAAAGAATCGGCGAAGTTGGGTCTTGCTGTTAATGAGGGCAAGACAAAATTGATGATGTCAACGACTAGACAAACCTCTCGACTTGGTCCGCACATGAACGTCGACAACCGATTTAATTTTGAAGTGGTTGATGAATTTCTTTACCTTGGATCCGCCGTGAACAAGGGCAACAACGTCAGTCTGGTGATAAATAGGAGAATTGTACTTGCAAATAGATGCTAGTTTGGGTTCAGCAAGCAGTTTAAGATCAAAGCCCTCTCTCGACAGAAAAAAGTCCAGCTGTACCAGACTCTCATTTTACCTGTCCTGACATATGGCTCCGAAACTTGGGTCAAATCGCAAGCGGATGAAAAACACCTGGTAGGTAGTTTCACTACATGTAGTTTCGCATTCACTTCTTGCCTTTATAATTTTTAATTTATTAATTCTGCTGAGAAAGTCTGAAAATTTTGAGTTATGAATCCTGCTAAAATATTTGAATCAATGAAAAAACGAAGTGAAATATCTATGGTTAAGAAATGTCTATGGTTAATTCTAAAGTCATCGGTGCCAAAAATGTAAGTTCAGTCACTTATTCGGTTCTATGCCTATTTTTGGACGAGTATTTATTTTGCTCCACAAAATTTTCATTTCTCCTTGCGGCAAGTTTTAGCAAAATTGAATGATGAATCATCTTCCGTCATGTTAAAAACTTATCGTCCAGCCAACGTAGAAAGATGGTTCACAGAAACAGGTCGTAAGCTCAAAAATTCTTCTGTAGTTTTTAAGAAAAATACAGTTTAGAGTCTACAATATTTTAAAACAAATTTTAAAGGTTCTTTAATAATTATTCGGTTCCGCATCATTAAAATATTCAAAGAATATATACTGTAAAATTGATTAAAATTTGTTATATGTTTATTATATGTTTATTTCAATGTCCACCAAGGTATATCATCAGCTGTACTCTCCGCAAGTATTTAGGTATATAAACAAACTTTATTTAGTATATGTATTATATTATTATTGTAAACTTTAAATTCAGCAAGATATAACACTTGAAAAAGGGTCTATATTGTTTGTCTTTCCCTACACGAAAAGCTGGAGTCTAACTAATGATCGCATCCGTACTGTATTTTGAAAACCCGATAAAATGGAAACTTGAATTACATATTAAGAAATAGTAGTAAGCATTAAGTTAATACAGGGATAGGATTTTATTCTTATTATTAATTTTAAGTTACCATTAAATTCACACTTTAAAGGGACTTTCGTAACTGAGATTACGATACGTAACAGATGCGGTACTTGAGTCCTCGCTGTTAAATAGTTTATTGCCCCACCTGCCAGTACATCCAGACTCTCTTCAAATGGTGCAAATACAGACGGGACTTATTTATCTCTTTTTATCAGTACAATATAAAACTCTCGTGTAAAACAGGTGTAGTACTGATTTCATCTTAGCACCCTAATTAAATTCGAAAAATTGACGCTAGCAGACATAAATAGATGGAAAACAAATTGTATATCTATGATAGCATCATATTAGGTCAGATCTGATCTATAACTATCTAATTGGGTATAATTATGTCTAATTTGATATAAAATTTGTTCCGGCCAGATATAATTGGATCTTACGTGAGATATAATTACATCCATCAATATATAACGTTATATTTGGGTGAAGATATAGCATATCTCGTTACATAATAACTCGTTATGGTCATTGTGGATTTATAGTTTTCACGGGGTTTATTATGATTTCGGGTTAGTGGGAACGTCGCCTTATGAATTGTCTACTAGTAGCTTGGAGGTTTATATGTTCCAGTGATCTGGGATGGTAGGCCTATGATCACTGTGGGCTCATAATCCTGAGAGTGCGTTTGTACGCTTGGAGTATTAGATTTGTATATATGTTTATTAGAGTGGCATTTTTTCCCTTAATTTTGAAATTCAAGGATTGCCGGGCCGCATATTATGCCACTTGATGAAAAAATGTTATGCTATAAATTTGGGGAAAATTGGACAATGTTAACACGTCGCGCCCGAAGGTCAAAGTTCAAAAATTTTGAAATTATGTTTTTCTAAGTGACAGATTGTTGCAATATACTTATTTTTCGGCAGATTTTTGCGAAACTTGGTGGGTTTGCAACACAGAAGTTACTTTGTATCTGGTAAAAATTTAGGCAACATGGGGCAACGTTAACACGTAGCTCCTTTAGGTCAAAGTTTTTTTTTTTTTTTTTTTTTTATTTTTTTTTTTTATTTTTTTTTTTTTTTTTACCAGATAAACAACAAGTTCATAGTTACAATTCTACGAAGTTTGTGGTAAAAATCTGGTAAAAAATGAGTATGTTGCTCGAAGCTGACTATTGGAAATACATAATTCATCAATTTTTGAACTTTGACCTTGAGGAGGTAAGTGTTAACGTCGCCCAATTTTGTCCTAATTTTTACCAGATTAAGAGGAACTTCACTGTAACATTTGTACCGAGTTTCATAAAAATCCGAATAAAAATTAGTATGTTTCTGCAAGTTGTCTATTGGAAATAGATAAATTAAAAATGTTTCAACTTTGACCTAAAGGCGCTACGTGTTAACGTTGCCCCATGTTGCCTAAATTTTTACCAGATACAAAGTAACTTCTGTGTTGCAAACCCACCAAGTTTCGCAAAAATCTGCCGAAAAATAAGTATATTGCAACAATCTGTCACTTAGAAAAACATAATTTCAAAATTTTTGAACTTTGACCTTCGGGCGCGACGTGTTAACATTGTCCAATTTTCCCCAAATTTATAGCATAACATTTTTTCATCAAGTGGCATAATATGCGGCCCGGCAATCCTTGAGTAGAAAGAAAAAAAAATTTTCATACAAAAAAATGCCACTCTAATGTTTATACATCATACTGGTTATCGTGCATATTGAATGCGTTTTATTCCTTAGTGAGTCTTCTATACGGCAATCTTATTCGTCTTTTAGGTATATCTTTAGTTTTTCTAACGACTTTACTTTACAGAGGCTAGCCCCCTCTTTCCTTTCTCTTTTGTTCTTTTTAGCTCTTTTCAGCTGCTCAAGGCAATCACAATGGGTCGACCGACCTCCAAGTGTACTGATTAATAATGCAGTCATCGACTGTCTTTTATTACCACGTGTCCTAAGCTTAACCTTACCTATCCTATAACTATTGTGGCCGTCGGTGGTGCAATGGTTGTGTGCGCGGCTGTTGTACATGAGATCCTGGATTCGAACCCTGCTCTGACCACCTTATAATTTCTTTCGGCGTCGGTCACCTCGCATAATGACGGCGACACTATTGGGTACACAGCCATGAAAAAGCTTCTCAAAATACCGTTCGGAATCGGTGTAAAACTGTAGGTCCCAATCAGTGAGTGAAAACTGGAAAGCGCACAGCTCAGTGATTGTGAGAAGCTCTCTTCTGTCCCTTCATGGGATGTAATGGGAAACCATTAACTATATTTATTTATCCTATAACTATCCTACCATATATACACTTTGTTTACGCGGGCTTCTTGATTTTGTCGAAATTTTTACCACAACTTTAATATTCCCAATTTTAAAGTATTTGCTTCGATTTTAAAGCATTTCAATACTCTCTTTTATTTCGAATTCTAAGGTATTCATATTAGTGTAGATGTGTTTCGACATAAAATGTATTAAAATTGAGAATGAGCCTGTAAATGGATCTATACCACTTTTGATAGTTTTGTTATCACATTGATATTATCAGTCTGCCTAAAAATAAGTTTAAACACAATTATTACTTAATTTAATAGAAAAATTAATACAGGATGACGCAATAGAAACGAAGGGGTTTGAATAGTGTATAATAAATAAATAAATGGTTTCCCATTACATCCCATGAAGGGACAGGGGAGAACTTCTCACAATCACTGAGCTGTGCGCTTTCCAGTTTTCACTCACTGATTGGGACCTACAGTTTTACACCGATTGCGAACGGTATTTTGAGAAGCTTTTTCATGGCTATATACTCGATAGTGTCGCCGTCACTATGCGAGGTGACCGCCGCCGAAAGAAATTTTAAGGTGGTTGGAGCAGGGTACGGCCACATGATGAATAGTGTATAACAGCAGTTATTTAATACGTGTTTCTTTTATTTTTCAGATTGTTATAGAGGAGACTTGGGGAATTGAAAATTGAAATGTGCACTACTGAACAAGATGGAGCCACAGCCAGAGAAACAATGGCACTGTTAAGACACATTTTCGGCATTATTTCAAGAGGCAGACATTTTAATTGCTCGCGGCTTATTGACGTACACACGTTCTTTCAATTAGCCCAAAGGAAAATACGGTAGTTGGTAAATCCAGCGAACGCCACGATCAATTAAAATTTTTACCTCTTGAAATAATGTGTTCACAGAAAATGTACCTTAATAGTGTCATTGTTTCTCTGGCTGTGGTTTTCTCTATAACAATCTGAAAAATTTATTTGAATTTGAATTTTATCGGCCGATTTTTGTTAGTTTTTGGTTAATGTATGATAAATTCATACTAGAAGCTTACAAGTCGTGAACAATTTTCTAATAGAAAAATGGTTAGTTTTTGTTGGAAATAATAGACAATTCAGTTCAACACACACTCACTGGCATGACTAGTTTCGAACTCCGTGACAAGTTCATCATCAGATGCCTTACTACTGTGCCTGAATTGATACCATCGGTTGATCATCAATCGTATATATACAAACTCAATTCTGCAATTCACATGTGCGAATTAGTATCGATCGAAGATCCCTAAGTATCAACATCACTGAAAGGCCTATAATTCCAACAACAAGAACAGACAGAATTTTTCCACCATGTTCTTCTTTTTCCTCATGCATTCTCGCATTGTATTCCAGTTCAGGTGCCGTTAATTGCAAACTAGAGTAACGGAAGATGTCCTTCATTTGTTGGTGGCCTTTAGGAAAATAAGTTTTTTACCACTCACTCAATGTAAACAAGGATAATGATTACATTTTCTCATACATATGTGTGTATTTCTAATTATACTTTGTTTTACATATGTACATGCGTACATGACATTACTAGCCAGCCAAAGGAAGTGATTGAAAAATTGGCAACAAAACAAAATTAAATTTTTACAACAACTGACAGAACGACACTCCCTTGTGAATGTAATTTAAAGGATGCAAAATGACAATATACCAAATGATTTCAACATTTTCTAAACAGAATTTGGGTCATAATATCTTAATTTGCAAATATATTTCAATCAAAATCTATTAAATTCTTTAACAATATTTTCAATTTGAAATTTTAATAAAGATTTTTGAGATTTTCTAAATTTTTTATTTAATTTCTTTGAAGGTATGAAAATTTTTAACTTAAATTAGGAATAAAAAATAATGTAACAAAATTCTACTAACGTTTTACTAAATAATAGAAAGTTGTTGCTTCTAATCAAGTATAGATAGTTTATGAAGATGTCTTTATTGATTTACTTAGGTAAAAGTATTTGTATAAAGCCTAACAAATTGACTGTGACATTTATTGATTTCTACATCAAAAGGGGGCAAATGGAGGAACTAAAATTCAACCCCACCACCACTGCAACGAACACAAAGACAATAGATATGGAAGTTATTTTTTGGCAAACAAAAATGTACCCAATAGTTTTCCAAATTGTACTTTTATATCTGTTATAAACAAAAATATTTACGATGTTTAAAAGAATTAATTAATTATATAGATTTCCGACCACTATATGATTTCAAAACGTGATATAAATATAAGGTGGCAGGGTAACCCTGCGTTTACACGAGACAAGACAATTAAGAACATGTATTAGTTGTCAAAGAAGAGTAAATTGTCTGTGTAATGTAGGCGTCCAGAGAATTATAAAGACAACAAAGAGTCGTTTCGTGTGAATTCAAGATCATTTACCAAAATCTCCAAATAAAAATGGTTAGTAAAAATTGTGAATGTGTTGCCTTTGTCTCCGCAATAATGTCTCGTGTAAACGCCAGGAGAGGACGTTTACACAAATCATAGAGTAATGACATCTAGAGAAATTTACGAAGTTTGGTAGTAATACCAGATATATTCAATGGCTTAAACCAACCAACAACAAAACAGCGACGGCATTTCGTTTTGTGCGTTAAAATTTTAGTGTAAATACACCATAAATAGATAGTAACAATGAAATGTAACAAAATAGTACAAAATACTTTTAAATTTCACTGTTCATCATCAAAACGACATGAAGAATTTATGTCAACACTTTTTGCACCGTCGGTGGTGCAATGGGTAGTGTGCGCGCCTCTTGTACTTGAGATCCTGGGTTCGATCCCTGCTCTGGCCACCTTAAAATTTCTTTCGACGGCGGTCACCTCGCATAGTGACGGCGACACTGTCGAGTATTTAGCCATGAAAAAGCTTCTCAAAAAATACCGTTCTAAAACTGTAGGTTGCTGTAAAACTGTAGGTCCCAATCAGTGAGTATAAAACTAGAAAGCGCACAGCTCACTGGTTGAGAAGCTCTCCCCGATTCCTTCATGGGATGTAATGGGAAACCTTTTTATTTTTTTTTACTTTTTGTAACTCCACCTGGTTTACGTCCAATAACTGTCAAACTCTTTCCTATCAGCAAAAGTCACATGCTGTTCGTGTATACTAATTTTTTAGACATCATTGGGCAAATATGCGAGAAGTTTCGGCAGTATTTTCGAAAGTTATGAAGGAATCAGCAAAAAAGGAATCAATCGAAAATGAATGAACTGAATTGGATGAAAGGGATAACGTTGAAAACTGTGATAATTTCGAAGTAATGAACGAATTCATTTACCTCGGAAGAAAACAAATAGACAATTGTGCTTGCAACCAGGTGTTATTTCGGGCAAAGCAAGCACTTCAGAGAAAAGACCCCCTCTAGAGAAACGAAGATCCAACTATATCAGACTCTTATACAACCTATATTGCTTAATGGCGCAAAATCATGGGTCATATCGCACACTGATGAGCCATTACTGAGACTTCGAGAGAAACACGCACCGAAAAATATATTACTACAATGGAGAACGGCGAGTAGGACGACGGTTGTACTACGATGGCTAGGTCACGTCAGTAGAATGAATCAGAATGAATCAGTGCAAACGGTATTCGAAGACGTACTCGACGTACATCGACAAATACTGCGACCAAGACTTTGCTGAAAAGACCAGGATTGTTAGCGAAAGCTTGGTGTTACCAACTGGCGAAGAAAAGCTGAACATCGTGTCGGTTGAAAAAACATGTTATCCTCATATTCGTATTAACCCCTCCGAGTTGTTTGAGCCCACCAAAGTAAGTGACTAGTTCAAGTAGTAGAAACTCCAATCTCTGTTTATAGTCTGGCACTAAGTTCAACATATTGCACGAAATCGTGCGAGTGTAGTACTAAGTGTAGTACTAAGTTGTTCGCACGAAATACGACATGACCCATGATTTTGCGTTGTTCGCAAGAAATACCAGCAACAATCAATCAATTAAATTGGGGAAATGTTGTCGCCCCCATTAATTTAATTAAATAATAAATCATAAATTGGTTAATGTTGTTAATTCACATTCAATTTCTCAAAAAAAAGTTTTAGGTTAAAAAATCGTCAAAACAGAATGACTTCGACCAGTTGATATTTGATAAATATCAGTTTAGTACTCCTGTGAACGTTATCCACCGAATAAATCCTAAGTATAAATTGAGAAAATGATTCGCCGGTACTTTATCGTTACGATAAAAGATAACCGGATATTGGAAAAGTGGCCCTCAATCTTGGGTGCATTTTGGGATATCCTGTATATATTTGTCCATTTGAAAGAGAATGTTCTTACTAACAATTTTCGTTTGACGGAAGTCAATTTTTTGATTGGTTAATCCCAATCAAGTTTCATATTACACTAAGGTGAAGTGATATGTTAGGATGTGTGAAAATAGGAGAAGAAAATCCAAAATGCCCAAACAAAGACCGTCAAGCCAGAAAGTTTTATTACACAAAATCCTATGGCAAAGTCGGTGTGAATTTGAGCCAGAGAAGTAAATACTAAGCGCGCCAAAGGCCGCCCCAACCGCAAACCCGGTAATGTGCCAAGGGTATATGGCGAGCAAAATGGAAGTCACTGACTTCCTTAAAACTACAACCTCAGATATCTCGATAACTAAGCGAGTTATGGAAGTTTAATTAATTTTTCAGGCGTAGTTTGAAGTCTGAAATGGTCCTTAATGTCTTTGTCTCAGTTTCAGCCATAATTTTATCCTAAATTTGTGCGCTCTTCATGGGTGCAGTTGTGAATTCGCCTTTAACCCTGAAAAAGTAATTCTTGGTCGGTTCGACAATTTACATATGTACGATCAGTATTCTAAACAAATATAAAAGAAACTGTAAACTCTTACATATGTAGTGGCGCATCTAATCATAAATGGCAGTACTGATTGGTTAAAATAAATGGTTTCCCGTTACATCCCACGAGGGGATTAGGGAGAGCTTCTCACAACCAGTGAGCTGTGCGCGTTCTAGTTTTACACTCAATGATTACACTTACTGCTTGGTTATTGAATGAATATATTAAATTAAAGGGAATTCCATATAAAGGATATTTGTCTATTGGTTTGGCAGTACTCTAGTCAACAAGAAAAGTGAGCGCGAGGAAGCGTTAACCCCCTATGCTAACATTTGTACCAAAAAGTGTACCAAAACTATCATCTCTGACCCATGAGCACTCAACACCAATCGTATGCACAAAGTGCAATTGCGAGTAGTCTCCTCGTTATCATCAGTTCCTTTTGCTCCGGCAATTGACACAATCGAATTACAATTTCCCTCTTAACTTAACTAATTGAATTTCTTTCTACATCTAAAGCCTATTTATCTGCTAATTTCAAAATTGATGAAAATTTTCCACGCCCCTACAATTTCCTAATCCACAACAACACGAATAACTTTTATTATGTACACATTTACATGCTCCACCAACCACCTTCATAACCATAACTGCTGCAGCTACATTTTTTTTCTTCATTCGGTTGACCCTTCAAGCCATTTTTTCAGTAGACCACACGCACACACAAACGCACTTACCCAAAGATATCATCATCGAAATCACCCATTAATGAACCGAACAGTGACATTTTTTCTGTCTGTTGTTTAGTTTATTATATTCCGCTGCTTTTAATAACTTATCACAATTTCTTGTAATTTTGTTATCTTCTGATCTTTGTGGTTTTCTATTTGCACAATTTTTTGTAATTCGGGGTCTCTTTTACTTCTTTTAATCCTCTATGAAAATTTTGTGCTCAACGATGTTTGCTGGTTGATTTTTTACGTTTGAATAAAAGCAATAATGAAAATTTGACAAATTCTGTAGAAAGCGCACGAATAGCTGGGCACAACACATGTGTTAGAGTAGTATGGCCACATTCGTGAAAAATTTTATGCACTTTTTTTTGCAAGAGCGAGTGAAATGCCTATAAAATTTTTGCAGTAACTAAACAGAGTCTCGAAATACAACACTGCATCATTACACTTAAAGAAAGTTAATAGTAATTATAATTGACATTTTACATAAATACTCGCCCATACGGGTATCCCAGGCAACGAACGAGCGGACATAGAAGCTAAAGACGCATTAGCAAGGGGTACCGATGAGACAGCTGATCCAGTTAGTACTTGGAGAACAAATAGAGAATGTGCTATCAAAGTAGACTCGTTGATAGGAACTGGGTTGCGGGGTGTGATTTTCAAACTTCTGCCGCCGAGTGTCAAGCCAGAAGTACAAAACACATCAACTGGGAGTAAATTTTGCCAACTAAATCGATTAAAAAAAGGGATATTCAGTGAAAAAATCAAAATGTAATGAAGTGTTAGTGTAAAGATATTTGTGTAGATCCCAATTAACACGAAAATTGTTAAAATTAAAGATTTCTCTCATTCCACTATCATTCTCTATATGTTTTCCAAGTGGCTCGCGGTCTTCGTTTAGTACAAAAACCAGCTGTTGCAAACTCTTATTAATGAACTGTGCGATAGGTTTACACTCACACCTCGCTATACGGCCTAGATGCGTTCCAAAAATAATGGCCGTAAACCGAAAAGCCGTATAACGAATTGCTTGTTTTCATACAAACCTATACAAAAAGCAAAAATAGAAATTTTATTCAATTTACTGCATAACGAAAATGAATCATATACATATACATAGTAATTTTTAAAAATGAACATTAAAAACAATTTTATATAAGTGTTGACAAAAAATAAGAGTTACAAAATGTGTATAAGAAGTACTCATTGCTCTTGAACTTTGGGCTTAAAAAATGTACTTAAAAGTTGTTGCTTTGCTGTGTGTTTTAGGTTCTCCTGAAGTTGTTTGTAGCAGTCAAGAGCATTGTTTATTGATCGTGCAACTTGGGCACTACGTTCTTCTACCGGATCATTATTAATAAGAACACTAATGCCCTGTTCAAACAAATCAAGAGCTTCCTTTATGTTTTTTGTAGTTAATTTTTCAATAGACTCTGGCTCCTCCTCACTATCTGATGGTTCGAAAGGATCTAGTTGCAGTACCTCTTCAGTTGTAAGAGGGCTTCCTTGAGAGCGCAGCAAATCAATTATATCATTTTCTTCTAAATTGCGAAAACCGACATCATTGGTCATTTCCAAAATACTTTGGCAAATGACAGATACGGAATCAGCGTCGGAAATTGATGACTCAGATGCTAGAACACATTCCGGCCATATATTTCTCCAAACTTTGTTCAAAGTTTCCGGTTTTACCTCGTTCCAAGCTTCACCGATATTCACTACAGATTTTTTTATATCATAACCTTTCCAAAAAGTTTTTACTGTTGTACTAGTTTTCTCTGTAACATCTGTTGCGGCAATCAACTCCTGGAATGCTTTGCGCAAATAAAGCGCCTTAAATGTGGCGATTGCACCCTGATCCATAGGTTGAATTAAGGCTGTGGTTTTTTTTGGGAGGAACTCTACTTCTACTCCTTCCATTAATTCAGGCAAGTTCGCAGGATGTCCAGCAGCGTTATCCAATAGAAGCAATATTTTATTGCTTAAATTTTTTTTGTTTAAATATGTTAAGTCAGGACAAAAATAATTTTTAAACCAGTCTTCGCACATTGTTTTTGTCTGATAAGTAGACAAGCAGTGGTTTCAACTTTAAGTAACCCGAAGCATTAGCTCCAAGATGTAACGTCAATCTTTCTTTTGAAGCCTTGTGCCCAGATGCACTTTTTTCTTCTTTTGAAATAAAGGTTCTGTCCGGCATTCGTTTCCAATAAAGCCCAGTTTCGTCAACATTAAACACTTGATCGGAGCAATATCCACCTGTTTCAATAATTGCTTTTAATATGGCAGGATATTTTTGTGCTGCATCATCATCAGCACTCGCTGCTTCGCCTCTCATTTTAATGTTATGCAAATTACGTCGTTTTTTGAACCTTTCAAACCAGCCTTGGCTTGCTGTAAATATTGTATCCGAAGCTGGTTCCTCTGTTTTTAGTTTATAGAAAATAGACTTTACCTTTTCTTGGATAGTCATTTGACTCATAGGTATTTTTCTTTGATTATTATCCTCTATCCACAAGGTTAATAAGTTTTCCACTTTTTCCATAATGACACATCTTGCACGAGTTAAATTATACTGACCAGAAAATACTGCTATTTCTGCATAATCCTTGATTTTATCCTTGTTGTCTCGAATCGTTTGAATCGTAGATTTTGCAAGTCCCAATGAGTTAGAAATGGTAACCACTTTTTCACCATGTTCCAAACAACGCAAAACTCTTAATTTTGTTTAAAAGGTTAAAGCTTTTCTGCTCCTCTTTTTGTTTTTATCGATTTTTGTCATTATTACTCCAGTATGTGCATATGTATTTCCTTAAATACAAAAGAAAACGATGGTAGACTTACGAACTTTTGTAAAATTATGAATGTGTATTCTTACCAGCGAAAATAAAAATAACATCCACTCACAATAGCAAATGCGACTGCTTTGAATTGTGTAAGCCAATACTGAAAGCTATAGGGGAAAATCCCTTTTTCGCAAAGTGGCATTCATATCTCGAAAAGCAACACTGCATAACAAAATACGCAACAGTATGTGTTTACAGCATTTGTGCCAAAGTGTATCTATACAAGGTGAAACTAAGGCAAATGGTTGGAATTGCTGCCAACAACAACATGCAATTGTTTCTGTTTAAATGACAAACAAGTTCAAAAACAAAATACATATGAATATGTACCCATTACAACCACAAGTAATCAGCTGTGCTTATACTTTGTCTAGTTCTTCCATGATTTGTGCAGTGTCTATGAGTGTCATAATGCTTTGGCCGTATAACGAACAACTTTCGCCGTATAACAAAATCAAGCCATAATTTAAAAAGGCCGTTAAAGCGAAAAAACGTATAACGAAAGGCCGTATAGCAAGGTATGAGTGTATTTCTCTTTCTTACGCCGACGAACGACGAATAAATTGGTGCAAGGTGACCGTTTTTTTGTTATTTAAGCGTTTTAGTAAAAAAAAAGGTATTTTTAATTTAAGAATGCTTTTCTTTTTTATTTATAGCATTTATATTAAAAAAAAACTATTTTTAATTACATAATTTTCTTTGAAATCGTTTTTTGTTAATATTTATTCTTTTTCAATTAGTGCTTTTTAAAAATAATAGTGGTTATATTACCACAAAAAAATAATAGTTGTTATATTATATTAAATAATAGTTGTATTTTATTTTTGTTTGAAATACAGAAAATTTCATGTATCACCCTCGCCAATAATTGTTTTATACACCGTCAGTTCACCTATGTGGTTGGTAATTAGTACATAATAGGTAATTATTCGAAAATTTCGATATTTATGTTTGTCAATTAAAATGACACAAAAATTTGATTTTGGGAATGGTAAGTACAAAAATATAACTTTTCAAAATATGTTCATGTTTTTCTAAAATAACTCTCTCTCCCTCTTAGTGCCTTACACAGGATTCCGAAAAACCAATATTCCAATGATGTGGTCCAATCAGGATCGATGTCTCTGAACCCACACAACTCCATAACCTCAACTGCAGTATATAACGTAGTGGCGGGTGTACTCTTAACTGGCGTATCCATAATAGTAGTGTCGTCATCAGCAGCCACAACAGTGGTGGACGTGAGTGTAACAACATCTCCGCATATAACAGTAGCCGCTTCTGCTGCAGCTTCCGTAGCCAAAACATACTTTTTTGTATAGTTGGAATATATTTTTGTAGAGTTTGACATGTTGCTGCCATGTATTTGTTGGCACTGGCTACAAACGTGTTGCCGTATCGCATTTTTCACCCATTACAGAAAATGTTGCCACATTTCGTAATATAAAGTGTGGATCGTTTTGTTTGAAAAGTCGTAAGTGGCAATAGCTTAATGAAATAAAAAAACAGGCTTATTGATGAATGTTTCCCTATTTTTCTCTAAAAATAAAGATTCTATTAAATGATCCGTTTAATTATTAATTTTAATAGAAATATGGGGTTTATAAAATTGTAAATGTGTACAATAAATTATGCAATAATTATTAATTGACTAAAAAGTATATAAAGTATGTATAATATGTATTAAATGTTCAAAGGGTATTTGAATTGCACACATCTATACAAAAGGCTTGAGAGTATATAATAGTGCATTTAAAATTTGTAAATGGCCACAAATTTGGATTGAGAGCACAACACTGCATGGATCAACTTCATCGTGTAGATGTTACAATTATCTGCAATTATTATTTGTATTTATTTTGGAACATACATATGTACGTATTTTGTATTGAAATGTTACCTCCTGTTAGACTCCAACAGTTTTCAACTATTACATATTCACAGAGTCACAGAGTACATTTGCAAACCTTTTCTTGAAAAAACAATCCAATCTGTTGTTCCTCCGGTGGTGCCCAGTAGTCTGTTTGTATGGTTCACAGATATGAATGAAATAAATAAATATGTATGCCCCGGTGCCCATTAGTATTATTTCGATGGTCTAGTAGACTATACAGATATTAAGGACATGAAATAAATAATGGATCGACTGGTTCTTTTCCAAATTTGAACTTGAAATTTAGGTACAAAATTTTCGAATTTTGTCAACTTAACTACCGATTTTTATAGTTCAAAAGTTACAAAATTCCGCTGCATCCTGGATAGTAGCCTGTCTTTGTCTCTGATTCAACTGGATTTATACCATTGACCATATTTTGCGGCGGCGGACAACTTGTTTAGTGGCTGACATTTTGGGTAATATACCATTATATCCTCCTGAAAGCATTACGAATTCGGAGTCCGTTTAAAACTGTAGTGACATATTCGAATGTAACAAACTCTTCGCAGAACCAGGAATGGCGAACAATATAACCATTGAATGATCCCCAGAACATGTAACTAAATGTAAGAAAAGAAGACATTAGTCGTAGTCTCTTGCTTGTGATTATCGCTATTATTCGAAAATATGGTAAAAGATGCCAAAAAAGAAAAATTATAAACTTAGCGAAAATTATTCGTGTCGCTAAGTCTCCGCTAAGTGACTAATACAAAACAAGCGTTTATATGAGCAAGCGGTGTAACCAAAACACGCATATTGAAACGTTCAGTATGAGTAAAGAGCTGTATTTTACGATAATGCCAATCTTTGTACATGCCTAAGGAGGACTCTTGAGAGTCATATCTGAAATTTTCTGTTATACCTTGTTCACACTGCTGCGAAATTGAAGCCTTTCGCATTTTGGGCTGAAATTGAGTTGAAATTGCTCAATTTCGCAAATATTTTGACAACTACGAAATTGTGATATTTACGACAATTTCGTTGAAATTGACTTAAAATTGTCGTATACAACACTGTTTTTACTCAACAAAATTATCGTATGCCCTGTTTCCACTACAGAATTAGTCGTAATTCACACTCTCATTCGTAATTCAATCTCCAATTACAAACCGAATTACGTAATTCACCATACAAAATTTTGAGAGCGAATTACCTTGTTTGTAGGTAATTCAGTTTGAATTACCTTATGAATTACGAACAAATCATTGCCTTCACTAATTTTTATCGAAACAGCGGCCAAAAATAAAATAAAAGCCATTAAACAATATACAATGGATGCAAAAAAGTAAATTATTAAAAATAAAATTGTGATGACCAGAAAACTATTGGCCACTGCGAAGTTAATGGAGGAGACAAAATTAAATAAAGAAAGGTAGATGGATATCCACAAATATTTTCTTTAATATGTACTCACTTTTTGTTGTTCCCATTCTCAAAATTATTGAAACAAAACAAAAAAGTAAACAACTGTCAGATCGAATTACGTATGTGTAGTGGAAACGGGGTAATTCGGAATAGTAATTCAAAAAGCGAATTAAGTAATTGGGGCTGTAGTGGGAACATGGCATTAGTATGTACTATTTTGCACACACAAGAGAACGAAGCCGAGACAAAATTTTCCGGTGTTCCGGCGTCGTAGATAATTTTTTGAAGTTCCGCCGCCATCATTAAGGCACGTTTCAACGTAAAATGTTTGCCGACGTTATCGGTTAAGCCGCTTGTAAAGGCCCGAATTACTAAAAAAAGATTCAAATTTTTTACACAACCAACGAGGTGAACCTAAAAGTAACGACTGCAGACAAACCGCATTGTATAAAAACTCAGTTGCCGCCATCGATAAATTTTTTTTGTTGCTCCAACGCCGACGATAATTGTGGGTCGGCTTCGTTTATTGAACACGTGGTTACTAAAATGACAACAAAAATAAACAATTGTATGCCGCCTCATTCATTAAATTTATATTTTAAGTTTTTATCGATAGAAACTAGTGAGAAGAAACTATAAACCTTGTAAAATTAGTGATTCATGTTAAAGTTCATGCACCATTCATTTATTTTATTGTTTTCATTCATTTTCTAACAAAATTTTGGTTATTGTGTCCAGGCACGAACATTTTACTCATGGTAATGTTTGTAAACAAACAATTGTAATTTTTCAACGAAATTGCTCAACTCCCAGTGTGAACGATTTCAATTTCGTTCGACAATTTCAATTCGAAATTGTCAATTTCGTGGCAGCGTGAACAATGCATAATGGGGATTCGTTAACGGCTTGAGATTGTCAATAACTGCACAAATTGCTTGCTCACTAGGCCGATCAAAGTAAATTTCCACAATTTGGAAGCTTTGTTGCAGCGTTAAACGATTCATGGTGACTTGCCAAACCTTACTGAACGGAAATCTGTGGTCACAAGGCATAACATCATACATACATATGTCTATTTTTGCAATTTTTTAGGAGAGCGTTTTAAGGGTTCAAATTTCATTTGTAATGTGGTGATTGATCGAGATTTGCTAATAAATCTTTTCCAATATCTTTCGAACTACAAATTGAATTATTCATATTTGGATTATATAGTGTGCAGTACAGCTTGATTCTCGAAAAATTTAGTTTGAGCATAACTCGAGTTATGCTGTTATGCCTTGTCACCACAGAAATGTCAACACAATTTGACATTCCCAGCTGTGCAACCATAGATATCGATATCGATGGTTCTCATGCAGTTAAAAAAAAAACACCCGTTATTTACTGCAATTTACGCTGTCACTTGTCATAAATCAAAATTTTCTCTAAGATACCCCATGTACCTCATGAACATGTTCAGATAGCTCAAAACGTTGAACCTCACCCTGAAAAAAAATAGCCAAATTACAATACAAAGAAATCGCAACAACTTGAAAATAATAAACATATTCGAAGGAATTAAGTTAATGATAAGACCCGTTCGAAATAAAATATACAACTCAATATTATTGGGATTTTGGCCGTGAATTTGGGACTTGATTTATAATTTCTTTATTAATGTCCAAATCACTGTACCTTCTGACTTGGAGTATAAAAGCATGCGACTTACTGCAGAATAAATTATATTCCAGAGTGTTGAGCATGTCAAACATGTGTCGCATCACATTTGTTTTGTTGGCTGGTATGGCCGCCAGTGCCTTTGGTGGATCCTTTATGCCAAGACGGTTAACAGATTTGGATGGTCGTATTGTGGGTGGTGAAGATGCGGATATCAAAGATTTCCCTTACCAAGTTTCCGTTCTTTATAAAGGCCAACATATCTGTGGTGGTAGTATTTATAAACCCACAGTCATTGTGACTGCTGCTCACTGCATCATTAGTGTAAATGCCAAAGATTTCAGTGTCAAATATGGCTCCAATGTGTTGGTCAACTCTGGTCAAATCATTCACGCTAAAAGTGTTGACACGCATCCTGACTACGACTCTTATAACATCAATAATGATATTGCTTTGATCTTCTTGGCTTCCGAGATACCTCTCAGTGCTACTGCTCAACCTATTTCTTTGTCGTCTGGTGATCCAACTCCAGACACTGACGCTGTTGTCTCTGGTTGGGGTACCACTTTCGAAGGGGGTTGGTCTTCTTCGATTTTGCAAGAAGTCACTGTAAAGATTGTCAAAAGGGAGACATGTGCAATGGAGTATGCTGGCTATGAAATCACCGATGGTATGCTGTGCGCTGGTGTCCCAGAGGGTGGTAAAGATGCCTGCCAAGGTGATTCAGGTGGTCCTTTGGTTATGGAACAAAAATTGGTAGGTATGTTACGTGCCCTTGCGGCACTGAAGTGTTCATCCGGGCAACTCGGCGGCATTTCTCAAGGCTAGATTCCAACCTAACACTTCAGCCCTGGACAAGCATCAACTAATGAAAACAAAACAAAAACACAAAGAAACTAACACTGACATGACGACAATCACCAAAGAGAGGAAGAACCGATGTTTAGTCTTCCAAATAGCCCGCCCAACCGTGACCGTAGTGATCCAAATCCATTTTTTTCTACAGTCCCTAGAAACACACATTTCACAATACTCACCACATCAAGACAAACCTAACCCCTTTAAACAAAAATATCACTCAAACATATTCACTTTAATCCTAATTCACATAATTTTTATTATAATATTTTAAAACTTATTCTAAATTTAATACTAATTTCCCTGTCTTCTTTTCTCTATTTTTAGGTGATTTCTTTACAGAAGTGGAGTTAAACAAATATATCTTCAGGCCCTACAAAGTTGGACATAAACGGTGCCTTTATACACCCGCAACTACTCTAAAATAACCCTACCTAATGAGCTCTTTAGGGAGGAAAACCTGGACCAATTTGACCAGCAAAACACAATAAAAAAAAACAACTTTGTAAAAACCCTAACTCAAATCAATTACGAAAAATCATCTAAAATTAGGAAATTACAATTTAAACATTAAAAAAAGACAAAACAAATCAAATTGTAAAAAAAAATATATAAATATTAAATCTAAGAATTGTTTAATAGCACAAAAAAAACAATAAAAAAAACGTATACCACACAATGACAAACACGATAAATGATAATATCTTCTTAAGTTTAAAAATGTCGTTATATTTATGATTTCACAACTGTGCTAGTTTTGTTCTTTTTTGTTAACTTATCTGGCAAGAAATTATCTTTATTCAGATTAGTCTCTTTAATTATCGACTTAGCAATTTTATAGCCGGGTTATGTTGTTTCGTTAAAAGTATCTTACACGGTGTGTTAAAGTATGGGCAATTTTTATTCTTTAGAACCGAGTCTCGAATTAGGACAAACGGTTCTGATTTAAATTTTTGTATTTGTATGGATGTATATGTTACTTTAGGCTGTTTCCTCTTATTCAATCTAACCCCTTGGGGTAAACGCCATCTTTATGTCGATTTTAATATCGAAGTGATCTTAGGAACAGTTTTCCGTCGATAATAGTGAAATGTTCAAATACCTGGTGTTCCGCTTGTGACAATGGTGTTACCAACTGAGTTCCAATAATTTTGATTGCAGGAAATATTGCAGATGGCACTCTCTGGTTTTGTCTCGTATAAAGTCTGCAGTATTTTATAGTCGACGTCTTCCAGGATGTTATATTTGCCCTTTCAGAGAATTGGTTAACACCAGTGTACTCCTGTCAACCGGATTCTTTCAAGATAACCTGCCTGTAGTTGATTTGGAGGCCGCCGATTTCTAAGTATTTAAAGAAAATAAATGGCCTATTGTCCTCAATATTATTACCATTTACTCAAACTTACTTGGGCTCTAATTTAATATTTTTAACCGCCGAAATCACCTCTTTGTCACACTTTTCTAGAAACAGATACGCTGCAGGATAATTATTATTAATATTACATCACTATCAACAACTTCAATTTAAACCCACTTTTTTTTTTTGCTTCTACAATTATTTAAATGTGAAACACCAAGTATTTGAATTTCTAGCCCGCACAGTAAGACTTCGTAAATTATACTCTTTGATGTGTGTGCGGTGGCCTCCGGCTCAGGTCTTAATTGCCATTTAGGACGCCAAAAACTCCCGCTTAAATCATCTACGCTAAGCTATCTATTTCTTTTGTTTGTCCATTTTGGTGTACTTCGAAATTCCACGACCACCTCTTGAACGCCAAAAAAAACTATAATTATCTCCTTTTTTCCCTTTTCCTTACCATAGTATAGTTATCTTTATCCTACGATTATATAGTTTACTTTGTCCATTGTTTAAATATCTGCGCCGACTTACAACTCTGGCCCTCCGCAATAGGCTATATATTTTGAAAATTTGAATTTAATAACAGTTTTCTGTTAGTGCAATTATGAATGAATTTGCTCTATTATCATTTCTCGTCAGATGTTGGAATGAATGAATGGTACATTTAACGTACGCACAACTCTGTATTTGTATCTTCGTAGTTGGTAACGCGGACGGTCCATTCCCTACTACCCACAAACACATACATTTACGCTTCTTTCTGTCAATTGTCAATTGTCAAAGCGCATTTTCAGACGGACAGAAACTTCCATTAAAATTCAGATAAAAAACAAGCAGTAAATCAATAACTAATTACAAAAATTTATTTTCCACTTTAACTGCTGCTGGTTACTTGTGCTATTTGCAAGCAATTCATCGGTTAATTGATGAATCGCACCGCTTACCGTGGCGCGAGAAGCTTCTGGAACTTTCGCCCGAAGAATTGGTCATTGTTGTTCTGTTTGTTTTCGTGTGCATCGTTTTCTTGAAAGCCTATTCAATCGGTATAGTGTGGCGTTGTTTAAATATCTGACCTTAAGACAACAAAGTATGCGTACTCTATTGCCGTTGGGTATATCTGATATCGCCAGCACTAATTTGGGATCTGAAGAACGTGCCTATTCCACTTTGTTGCCCAATTATGATGAAGCTGTAGCTCAGTACTTGAAACAAGCGCCGCCACCGTCTTATCAGGTTGCAATGTCCAATTACCAAACGCAGGAAGAACCTACCAATATTGTTGGTGTGAATTCGCCCGGGGATGAAGATAACAACAATGACTCGTCGAACAACAACAATACCGTGCACATAAATAATAATACACCACCCATGAGACGCAACGAGATTGCTGCATCCGATGAAACAGAAGATGTGGGAGCTGTTGGTGGCATTGGTAACACTGAGGATGGAACACCACCCCCATCATACAAGGACGTTATTATTGAGCCGGAAACGCCTGCTGGTGGCAATGAAATTTCCATACAAGCTTTTAAGTCTACCCCTTTCAATAATGCTCAAGCAGAAAATGGGGAAAGTCATGCTTAAGTTTCAATTGAAGTTTGAAGGCGAAGCAATTGTATTGTAGTTGTAACTAAAGCGGGATAATTTATTTCAACGGATGGAAAATTTGAAATTTGTTTGGATTTGTAAAGAAGAACATTTTTTATTCTAGTTAATATTTCAATTGCCAAAGGATTCTACACTTATCTCGTTAGTTTGAGTTTCGTAATCAATAGATTTTAATAGAACTACAAAACACAAAAACAGTAAACCTTTTGGTCTAAAGTCAATGCCTATACTCGCCCCAATGCATAATATTGACGACTTAGAAGCAAGACATCTTATCTCCATGTTTCTACAATTTCTCAATTTTAGCTGCAGGCTATTAAGAAAAGTATAAATCCCAAAGCATTAGTAAATTGCAATTTTCTTTTATCTCAAAATAAACCGTGGTTTTCTTGGAAGCAAAACCGTGTACCTCAACTTTTGACTCACGCGTATTTTGTCGGACGTTACAGTAACGACACATTAAGCGTGTTTTGATTACACCGCTCGCCTATATAATCGATTGTTTTGTATGAAGCACTTAGCGAAGACTTAGCGACACGAATCATTTTCGCTAAGTTTATAATTTTTTTTACTTTCACCATATTCACCCCTCTGCCATATTATTGAATAATATGGGGGTTTCCATTTTCTTTACAACTTAGCATGCGATAATCGCTGGCATGTAACCAAAACACGACTAATATATTTGAACTAGTTGAACTAGCATTTTTCACCCGGCGGATTTCATTTTCTGGGGAAAAAATCCTATACTAAACAGACGGGGAAGATAATAATTAGGGAAGAGAATTGCGAATTTTGCCGTTTGGTTTTGGTTGTTAAATGCAAATCATTAATTAAAGAATTAGTAATCAAAATAAGTGAAAATGTACAACATAGCTTTTATAATGGTAGCAGAAGAATAGGAAGTAACATCGAGCATTTGCAAGGAGGCAGTTACGCAATACGACCAATCCACTTGAGCTGCAGCAAACTATGTAAATACAATAAGGGATCAAAGTTACTTTAGCACCAAATGGCCTATTTTTTCTGCCTGATAGGGCATTAAACGGTGATAAAAAAAACAAAAATAAAGTGCGAATGTGTAATTGGGCATAAGTCAGGCATTTATTATCCGATTTAGTTGAAATGGGTATAATTACAAAGGTCTTGCTAAACTGTATAAATCTGTGTATAAATATATTTATTTTTATAAACCCATTGTGTGGGGGCATATTTTGCAGGGTAAGTTCAGTGGCAATTGTTTTTAAAACCGCAGTGGTTATCGTACTAACCATTTGCTTTTCCTTTTCTAGGAATACAGAACAGGAGGCTATATGCAGTAATCTTGTCAGTGTGGTTTCTTTTCGGGACTACGTTTGGTCCTGTTTTTGACCTTTGTCAATGGATCGGGTTGTCCTACTCCGCAACAAAACTCCGGCTATGACCAGTATACGCCGACAGAGCCGGTGTGCGGAAGGACTCAGAAGCTTGTCCAGCGACTTGACTTTGCCCTATAGTCCAACGTGGGGAACTCTCACACCCTGTTTAGACCACAGCCGGGCATTCGACGTAAGTATTCTCAGAGTGTATGGATTTTGTTCAATGATAGCAGACAATCCGTCATGTCATAGAGTAACGTTAAATCAAATAGATTTCGTACAAAACCTGTGACATGCCTGAATATTCTGTTTCCTATTTGAAAATAAATGCGCGTTAGGGTTTATCTTTAAGTAAAAGTTACTCCTGAGATTTTGTATCAACATTGTAGTCCATAATTGGGCATTATTTGATTTTTAATTTGTAGGAAATTGGAAAACCATCGACCTGGGTCTAGTTATGTGGGACGAGATCATCTCGTTGATAATGCTGCTTGACAGCTATACTCAAGATAGCATTGTCACAGGGCCACACTTGTTTTTCCTCGTTGTGATTTCACGATCAAAAATTATCCAGCGCGACTCAAAATATAATATGTAGGCTATGTATATCGAATCTCGATCTGTGTTTTTATGAATATCCTCCTATCAGAGAGTATACATTAATGGGTCATAGACAATGATACATCTGTATATGAATGTGGGTATACCTACATCATACAATGTACTGTTGCCATTCTTTCTGAAAATCTGGTTTTCGAACTGTATTTCCCTATTTTAATTCTCACGTTTTCACTTAAATTTCAATTATCCACCCCTAGGAAACAGTATTAATCTTATTTTGCTCTGGATATATAGTTAGTTAGGATAATAAATTTTCATATCATTCAAATGTTCTTCTCCTTGGAAGTTTTCAACATTTTTTTTTCTTCTTTTTTTTCTTCTTTTTTTTTTTTTTTTTTAAGTAATTACCAATTATAAATACATTATAATTGTGCACTAAGCGAATGGAAATTTGTTCCCTTGCATTGTGATGACTTATCTAAAGCCTTCATGTACTTTTTTTTTTTTTTTTTTGTTCTTTATTTCAATTAATCCAGTGTTCTTCATTGAACAATTTTCGTTATATCACACGAAATTTTTATCAAATTTTATAAAATTTTTAATTTTTTAAAATCTACGATTAGATTTTGTCACTTTGTTTTGTGGCTTGCCAGACTGTATTATTTTTTTTTTTTTTTTTTTTTTAAATGTTATCACTTATTGTGAGAAATACTGTTTCATAAAAGAGTAGAAGTTAGTGCGTGGTAGTATATTAATAGGGAAAACAGTGTATTGGAAGATTTTCATCCCAAGGGAGTCATTTATTTTTTTAAGAATTAAAAAAAATATACTCCTGCCTATCTTGTAATCCTTGATTTCGATCATATGGTTTCCTTCAGATTGAGCACGACTTTGCTATAAGGTTCGGTATCCGGTATCGACCATTGCATCAGTGGACTAATGGGTTTTAGTACGCTATGGCAAAGTTCCGACACGCTACTATTATGAACCCACCACCTATGGTGTCAATGAGTCAAGGTTGCAAGCGTAACTGGCCGGAATACGGTAGCACTTAGTCGTTCTCATTGCAAGTAGCCTCAAATGGTCACCCCTTTCTCTCGAGATTCTACTGCCCAATTCGTCATCGGTTACCCCCAAACCAGTAGTACCTTTTAACAGTCGTTATGGACACACGTATTCCCGTACAAATATATATTAAATAATTGGGACGAGTACAAACATATACTTAAAGCTATATTGCACTCGTTTCCGATTATCGCAGTCTGGTATTATCACGCTTTTATGTCCTTCGAATGGAAGATCCCTATAGGCTTGCCTTGAAGATTTTCTACTTCGTACATATTATTTCCTATTGGCTTGACTATACGACATTTCAAGTACTTTCTACAAAATTTAGCGTTGATGTTATTCTTGAAGTCACTAAGTACTTGATTCCTTCGGTAAACTTCTTGCCCTGGCTTAAATTTAGTCATTCGTGCTCGTTCGTTGTAGCGCTTAGCACTTTTTTCATAAGCTTGGTGTAGGTTGTTTTTAATTTTCTCTCTTATTAGCCGAAGTCGATCTTCGGACGAAATATGCTCTATATTATGGTCGACAATAGAGTTGAGTTTCCTCGCCAACTTATAGTCCGCACCATTTGTGAACATATTACACCCGAATAATGCGAAAAATGGCGTAACACCAGTGGCTGTATGAATAGATGTTCGGAGAGCACATTCTATTTCGCTGAGGTAAATATCCCAATCCCTGTGATCTTTTTCAAGATATGCCCGAATCGCTGCCAATACGGATTGGTTTACCCTTTCGGAGGCATTGGATTGGGGTGAATAGAATGCCGTTTTGATGTGCGTTATTCCGTAGGTTTCAACCATTTCCTGGAACATTTTCGACACAAACTGTTGCCCATTATCGCTATGGATGATCTCAGGAACACCAAATTTATGGAATATTTCCTGCACTAGAAATTGTACAACATTTCCAGCCGTTGCATCTCTCATTGCTTTTAGGAATGAAAATTTCGTAAAATGATCCACAACTATGAAAATATATGCATTTCCTTGCTTCGAGCGTGGATATTTTCCTAGAAAGTCTATATATACTTTCTGGAACGGTCGGTCAGTTTTTACTTCATCCCCTATAGTCGGACGCATTTGCTGGTTGGATGATTTTGATTCCTTGCATGTTTGACAAGTTTTGATGTATTGGCGTACTTGTATTGTCATTTTTGGCCAATAATATTTTTCCCTTAAGCGACTTAATGTTTTTACGATGCCCCCGTGTGCACATATCGGAGAATCATGAGCTTTTTGAATTAAGAGGTGCGTGATTTCCTCCGGTATCCATAATTTCCATTGAAATTCTTCTATATCATCGGATTTGTGTAATGTTGTCCTCTTATAGAGTTTATTATCAATTACCCGCAGATCGGGCAACTTATCTTGATTGTCCTTTACATTCTGCATTAGCTCTATATATTCGTCGCTTTCGAAGGCGGTAGTTTCGAAATCAAATATACTTTCCATATATATTTCTGCCAGAGAAACTTCTTCCGACATCCGCGACAGCATATCAGCGACAACATTTTGTGACCCTTTTCTGTGTTCGATATCGAAGTCAAAAGCCTGCAGCTGAAGTGACCACCTAGCTAATCTCCCACTCAGGTCCTTGAGGGACATTAGCCACTTCAAGCTTGCATGGTCCGTGATTACCGTGAACTTCATCATTTCCACATAGGGTCTAAAACGTCGTACTGCCAATACTGCCGCTAAACACTCTTTTTCCGTCACAGAATAGTTTCTCTGGCATGAATTGAGCTTCTGAGAATAAAAGGCAATTGGATTCTCCTCTCCTTCGTTATTCTTCTGAAATAATACAGCGCCGACTCCATATTCCGAAGCATCGCATTGGATATAAAATTGTCTGCTAAAATCAGGATGACGAAGCACAGGAGCAGTGGTTAATGCATGCTTTAAGGAGTCAAACGCCTCTTTGGCTTCGGGTTTCAAGTTGAATTTCTGTCCCTTTTTGAGAGTGTCGCTTAAAGCGGAGGCTATGGAGGCGAAGTCTTTGATGAATCTGCGGTACCATCCTGCGGTGCCCAGAAAACTTCTTACTTCCCTTGGAGTTTTCGGTGGTGCAATACGTTGGATTGCTGCAACCTTATCAGGATCTGTTTTCAGCATTCCCCCGCCAACAATAAATCCAAGATACCTCAATTCCTGAAAGCAAAACATAGATTTTTTTAATCCGATGGTTAAATTTGCGTTTCGTAGACACTCTGCCACCTCCGACAAAATCTTTAGATGAGTTTGAAAGTCATTGGCAATAATGAGGAGATCGTCGAGATATATGAACACGTTGGATTTAAGTCTCCCCGGTATTACCTTATCCATAAGTCGACAGAGTCTCTGAGCCGCATTACATAGACCAAATGGCATCACTCGAAATTGGTAAAGAGGACGCCCAGGTACGGTAAACGCAGTGTACGGCTTGGCTTCCTCTTCCAATTCTATCTGCCAAAATGCATACTTTAAATCCACACTGCTGATGTAGTGGGTTTGATCTATGCGGCTCAGGATTCCGTCTATGTTCTGTAATGGATATGCGTCTTTTACGGTCACTGAATTCAATTTTCGCGCATCTAAACAAAATCTGTTTTTTTCTGGTTTTCGTACTACTGTCGTTCGATTGCTCCAAGGGCTGTTACTCTCTTCTATTACATTTAAGGATAACATATGGTCAATCTCTTTATAGACTATGTCTTGAACTGCGGGTGACAATGGATAATGTTTGTCTTTTACCGGCACTGTACCCTCCATAAGTTGTATACCATGTTTTTCAATTTTTGTGCATCCTAATCCATTTCGCTCAAACGATGGGAATGTATTTATTATCGTCTGTAGCTGCTTTTGTTGCTCTTCATTCAAACTGTGCATTTTTTGTCTGTGATCATCAATTGGTATTTTTATCTGTTGCACTAGATTTGAATTTAACTCCGATATCTCGAAAATGTCAGATGCAACGTTAAATTCTCGCCAGAAGTCTACACCTAAATAAATTGTCTGATCCAGATCTGGGCACAAGTAGAACGTAATTAATTTTTCCATCTTCTTAAATTCTACATTTAATATTACTTTGCCCAACACTCGGTGACTCTGGCCAGATGCAGTTTTTACGTTCGTGAACAATGGATGTATGTCACTTTGTAGCTCCTCTATCATCTCTCTGCAATTCTTCCCTAGTAAACTAACGGAAGCTCCGGAATCCATTAGCCCTCTGTATGGCTTCCCATTTATCATTATATCGGCATAAGGACGAGGGTCAGTCTGACAACACATTCTCTCCACTGTTTCACACACCATGGTTCTAATGCGTTTTCTATCTTTGAATTTATTTCTGGTTCTTTTAATTCGATTTGAAACAACTTGGTTTGTGCGGCTATTGGTACTTTTCTCGTCGTCCTCCGTTGTAAGTATTATTTCTGGTTGATTCTCACATTCTCCGAAAATCCGCTCCCTTGTCTTAATATAATTCTGTCTCCTTTCTTCGATTGATAAATAGTGTCGAATTTCGGGAAATACATCTGACTTTGGCTGATGATTTTTATTTACTTTGAGGGATTGTTGGTCGAACGAGAGTCTCCCTTGAACGTCACGCTCCTCTTGGTGTTTCCCGATCGGCACTTGGGACATTTAGGTGTAATGACATTTGGTCTACCACACCTATAACAGAACAATTTTCTTTCTACGACTGTACAATCCATGAACATGTGTCCTTTATCTCCACAATTCCAGCAAACAATGTCTTCAATTGCCTCCACTTCGAACTGCAAATTTTCGTCCACGTCATCGATTTCTACCACGGCTTCGTGTACTTGTCTTTGGAATCTCGGGGCCGGCTGAATGGGTACCTTATTTTCCTTTCTTAAAAAATGCCTCTCAGCTTCCAGGCATTCTAATCTCAGCTGGTCTATCGACGAAACGTTCATGGGATATACAATACGACCTACCGCATCTTTCAGATTCCTCTTAGCGATTTTGATCATATCGTATTCTGTTATGGCGTGATCCAACTTAGATCTTAAAAGATTGAGGTTGTGGAAAAAATTGTCGATGGTCTCACCTGGTAATTGTTTTCGTTCTACTAAATCGTGCATAACGTCAAAATTCGTTTGTGGGGATTTAAATTGCTGTAGTAAGCCATGGCGTAACTCTGGCCATGTGGCCGTGCGGTTATTATTAATCCATAGCCAATACCAATTACCCGCGTTCCCGGTCACGAGCAGGTGGAAATCCCTAATTATTTCCGACCATAATATTCTGTATTGTGACTGGAGGTATTCTAGGCGAAATATAAAATCATCAACGGACAAGTTGTTCGGATTGCCGTCGAACTTTAGCCCAAACCTCTCAACCCTAATCTTTTCAAACCCGATCGTCTGTTCGACACGGGGATATTGATGTAAAGGAATACTAGGATATGGATTAATGGGTACCCTATTTGGTTGTGGAATATTGTTTTGAGGTGCTGCATTATAGCTTGGAGGTGGCACACTATACTGAACATTAGAAGGTAATCTATTATTTGCATTTTGCGGAAGTGGAAGAGGAGTCGGACGAGTATCGTTTGATATAGGAGGTAACTGACTGTTCATATTATCTCTTCCAATATCTGTACCATTTAGAAGTAGATTATTCACCAAAGAAGTAAGATCAGCTATGGACTTATTAATGGCTACTAATTCCTCTTTCACACTTTGCTTAACTACCCCTTTCACATTCGACTCAATCGACCTCTTCATATTTTCTACGCTTTTTTCTACCACGCTTTTAACATTAGGGTACATATCCCCATCGAGATTACGGCGTGGTTTCGGTATGGTTCCTGTTTCTTTACCTGTTTCGTTTATCGTGTTAGACAAGTCATACATTGTCTGATCGGCTAAGCCCGATGGTTTCGCCATCTTTTTGGTGCTTTTACTCTCGGCGAATCTTTTAGAGTCTGGGATATTTCGAGATCTATCAAAAATATGTTCTCTTAATCGTTTTCTACTTTCGTTTTTCTTCGCACTTGAGTTCAAATCCTTGTTTTTCAAATTATCTCTCCCCATGGAATGCAGATATTTCTTTATACCACAATAGCAGTTAAATCTTAAAAGTAGGAACCGAGATATTCTGATACAAACACACGAAATCAATAAAAGGTTTAAAATTAAGAATTAATAAATAAGCAATACACAAAAAAAATAAACAAATCAAATAATTAAATGGTACAAACAAGACTCAATAAAAGAATAAAAACATACCTCCAACACTTTTAAAAAAAATAACTTTCTATTTATATTTTAAAACATTTATCTTAAAGGGCGGCTTTATTGTCTGATGTGGTTAGTTTTGTGTTTACTATAAGGTTTCATAAAATGTATGTGTCTTATAACATAAAATCCCTTTGGTGGTCGTAAAACATTACAAAAAAAAACAAATTTGAAATTTGGAATTACAGAAGTGAGATTCCCCTTTCACAATATAATGGTATATTTTACCAATTACAGATGTCCGGAGTTATAAATGTCCTTAGCCATACAACTGACCTCTGAAACGAATGTTCCGAGCGGCTATGGCATCAGACATAATATTTTTCAAATTAACTATACTTCCTACACTAAACAGGCTGAAACTAATTGACAAAACTAATATTCAAAACGAAAATACAGACAATACAAAAGACTAATTGCTATCAGAAATTGTCCTGTTATTGCACTATGTATGTCCTAGGTATTGCACGATTTCTCTTAGAATTAATTCTTAATCCTACTTAATATACACACACTACAAATCAGCTCATTGTCTGGTCTGGCTGTGGCTTCAGCACTAGACTCGAATTAATTCTAAAATTTATCGTTGGGCTATTGCACTCTATTAATCTATTGCATGTACCTTTAGATTTTATGTACACAAAATGCAAAAAAAAAAAGTGGGTTTAAATTGAAGTTGTTGATAGTGATGTAATATTAATAATAATTATCCTGCAGCGTATCTGTTTCTAGAAAAGTGTGACAAAGAGGTGATTTCGGCGGTTAAAAATATTAAATTAGAGCCCAAGTAAGTTTGAGTAAATGGTAATAATATTGAGGACAATAGGCCATTTATTTTCTTTAAATACTTAGAAATCGGCGGCCTCCAAATCAACTACAGGCAGGTTATCTTGAAAGAATCCGGTTGACAGGAGTACACTGGTGTTAACCAATTCTCTGAAAGGGCAAATATAACATCCTGGAAGACGTCGACTATAAAATACTGCAGACTTTATACGAGACAAAACCAGAGAGTGCCATCTGCAATATTTCCTGCAATCAAAATTATTGGAACTCAGTTGGTAACACCATTGTCACAAGCGGAACACCAGGTATTTGAACATTTCACTATTATCGACGGAAAACTGTTCCTAAGATCACTTCGATATTAAAATCGACATAAAGATGGCGTTTACCCCAAGGGGTTAGATTGAATAAGAGGAAACAGCCTAAAGTAACATAAGGTCTGTTTGAGAACTTTTCCAGTAAAAAATATCAAGTAACTTTTACTGGGAGAGTAAGGCTGATTTTACTCTCTAAGTAAAAAATATCGCAAAAAGTAAACGAACGACATCCAGTAAAAATTATCAAGTAATCAACATTTGTTTGTAAACAGCTGATTCATGTTTTCTTTTTTGCTTTTCGTTTCATTGTTTTCCCTATGTTCAGAGTAACTTGTTGAATGTGAGATACCTGGATGTGTTTCAGGTTGCTGCTGTTTCAACTCATTTACTCCTTGAACACACTGCACTTTGTTGGGAATCTAGTTTATTAACAAATTCTATTAAAATGTTCCAACAAATGTATTTTCTTACTTACCTCTGCCATTGTTAAATTTCTTCTTTGTTTTCAAAGTTTTGTTTATTTAAATAAAACAGCTGTTTAAAAACATGTGTTCGTACTTGATAATTCTTACTGGCAAAAATTTCTCCAGTAAAAACTTGGAAGTTCTCTATCATTCAACTGTCAAAAATATTCACTCTCTGGCTCTCTCGTTGTTGATTTTATCGAGTAAACGAACACTATCAAGTAAGAAATGTGATAAATTGTACAAATTATCACGTTCTCAAACAGACCTATATACATCCATACAAATACAAAAATTTAAATCAGAACCGTTTGTCCTAATTCGAGACTCGGTTCTAAAGAATAAAAATTGCCCATACTTTAACACACCGTGTAAGATACTTTTAACGAAACAACATAACCCGGCTATAAAATTGCTAAGTCGATAATTAAAGAGACTAATCTGAATAAAGATAATTTCTTGCCAGATAAGTTAACAAAAAAGAACAAAACTAGCACAGTTGTGAAATCATAAATATAACGACATTTTTAAACTTAAGAAGATATTATCATTTATCGTGTGTGTCATTGTGTGGTATACGTTTTTTTTATTGTTTTTTTTGTGCTATTAAACAATTCTTAGATTTAATATTTATATATTTTTTTTTACAATTTGATTTGTTTTGTCTTTTTTTAATGTTTAAATTGTAATTTCCTAATTTTAGATGATTTTTCGTAATTGATTTGAGTTAGGGTTTTTACAAAGTTGTTTTTTTTTTATTGTGTTTTGCTGGTCAAATTGGTCCAGGTTTTCCTCCCTAAAGAGCTCATTAGGTAGGGTTATTTTAGAGTAGTTGCGGGTGTATAAAGGCACCGTTTATGTCCAACTTTGTAGGGCCTGAAGATATATTTGTTTAACTCCACTTCTGTAAAGAAATCACCTAAAAATAGAGAAAAGAAGACAGGGAAATTAGTATTAAATTTAGAATAAGTTTTAAAATATTATAATAAAAATTATGTGAATTAGGATTAAAGTGAATATGTTTGAGTGATATTTTTGTTTAAAGGGGTTAGGTTTGTCTTGATGTGGTGAGTATTGTGAAATGTGTGTTTCTAGGGACTGTAGAAAAAAATGGATTTGGATCACTACGGTCACGGTTGGGCGGGCTATTTGGAAGACTAAACATCGGTTCTTCCTCTCTTTGGTGATTGTCGTCATGTCAGTGTTAGTTTCTTTGTGTTTTTGTTTTGTTTTCATTAGTTGATGCTTGTCCAGGGCTGAAGTGTTAGGTTGGAATCTAGCCTTGAGAAATGCCGCCGAGTTGCCCGGATGAACACTTCAGTGCCGCAAGGGCACGTAACAGGTATCGTGTCATGGGGTTATGGCTGTGCTCGCCCTGGTTACTCCGGTGTTTATACTAATGTTTACCATTACAAGAATTGGATCGAGCAAGGAACTAAGAATGCTCTATTAATGAAATAAATGTTGGTAATTGGAAAACAAGTTTTTTTGATTGGAAAATTAATTATAATAATAGTTCAATGGATATGGGAATGATTGCTGATAACAGTACATGAATTAGTGAATGATTTATATAGAAGTTTTAAAAATGCCTTTCAACTTTTCGACGAAACTCATGCAAATACATTAATGTACAAATATATTAGAACGAAAGTAAAAGAACTCGCACTTCTGGCAATTCATAACTCAATTACAACCCGGACTGTGACAACTTATACTAATAGCTAATTTTTCAAAAAATCTCATTAGATTCGCAGGTATGTCTTTCTGTTCCACAAAATCACCTAAAAATATATTTATTTTATATAGTTGATAAATATTGATGTTAAATACAGCAAAATGGGGAAGACAAAATATGCATGATAAAGTTTTCAAAATGTCTTCGTGGAAAAAAATGCTGTCAAAATTTTTAAAATATTTTTTCCTATATACATACATATGTATGTATGTTCATCATAACACGTCGTTTGTCAAAAACAAAATATTAGGAATCATAACTTCAACGGCCGGTAGGGGACTATAAGTACCCTCGCATAAAAAAAGTCTGACGTTCCCGTAATCACCTCTTTAATACGCGTCGTTTGAAACCCACCACATTTGAAATTTCAAAAATTCAGTACACCCTAATGTACATATCTAATTGCTTTTAAAAATCACAAAACCAATAAACAATTGCTACAATATTTTGGTATTATACTATTGAAATTAATTGTTTAAAGCTGACAGTGAAAGTGAACAAGGTACACTTCTGCGGCGAATTTATATTTGCTCGACTTGGGAATTGAGCAAAGATGCTAACCAAATTAAATAGTAGCTCTACCGCGTATCTATTTAGTTTGCTCCAACATGATCAAAATCGTGGCAACGTGTAACTGAGACAATTCTTCCAGATCCCTAATAATTCTACTGGCCAGCGTTGGACACCTTCAGAGAAGTGGATTTTAGTGTTTAGTGGATTCTTCCTCATCTTTACAGATTCTACAAAACACATTTGCCCTACTTTCGAACTATTTGTAGGACTGTGTTTTTTACCTTTAATTTGCTAATCCTCTTCCAGTTGAATGAATTGACACTTTGCTTATCAGTTAAGAAGGTATAGTTTGGTTCACGGAGTGACGTTTAGCTTGTAATACCCGCACATAATCTTAATCTTATGACAGATTAGAAAAGTTAAATTTATTCTAATCGACATTGACTCACCTTAAGGGAACACCCTGTGAAATTCCAATAGTCATACTAAATAAAAGTGAAACATACTCAAATAGTTAATACAAGTTATTGTCAATATTTATAGTAAAAATCAATAATATTATCCCGCTATTATAAGTATATAAGTACTTTGTGGTAATGCACCCCTATTTTCCTGTACTCCACACTAAAACCTTGTAACTATGCCGATCTAAGTTCTGGAATATTGAATCTTGATTCGTTCCTTTCCTGCTCCACAGAGGCAGTTGAATTCTTTATTGTAAACCACTTTATGGACCTACTACTTTACTTGCAACAAGTTAATTATGGCCGGCCAATCCATTCTTTCATGTGCCTTTGTAATGCAGACAGGAGACAATTAAACATTTGTTGCGTTTCACTTTGAAAAAGAAAATGTTCGTACGGAAACACTTACTTTCGTGTTCACAAGTTATCTATTATTGGGTCAGTTGACACTTTTCTGTATTTTGTGACGAGTTTTTAAGTGGGTAGTTAATTAACGGTTTACTTAATTGTAACTGAAAGATAATTATGACCAGTTTTTCAGTCAGTGGTGATCTTCGTTTCTTAGTTAAATTGTGGTTAAACATCGAATTGTGTTTTTTAGTCATTGTTTAACTATGATTTAACCACCCAATGTAGGTTGGTTAACTTATAGTCAGAACCATATTATTTTGACAATCAAATTACTGACTTTCAAAGTGAGAAATGAAGATTGTATAAAATATATGCTTCTGTTTTGCGTATTTGTACACATACGTTGAGTCTAGATCGTTAAATTGTTGCTCCTATATAGTTTTTTACACATTTTTGTTAAAATTACTTCGATTTTATTCATATATTTCTTATTTTACATAATTCCATTTTGTTTGTTCCCCTTTGTTGTTTTGGTATTTATCCCAAAACACACGTTTTTCCAATAAGAATACAAGGGTTGCCATATTAGTTGACAATATGGCGACCTACATTAACTCACCACTGAAAAACAAAATGCAAAGTTAACCTCTAATTAACTTAGAATTAAGATTAAGTAATCCGATAGTTAACTACCCACTTAAAAACTGGCCATTAGAGGTTAACTTTGCATTTTGTTTTGTATGTCTATTAAACTGTGGTTAAACATCGAATTATTTTTCTCAGTCAATAATTAACAATGATTTGACCATCCAATGTTGGTTGTTTAACTTGTAGTCAGAACCACATGATTTTGACAATCACATTTCTGATTGTTTCTTGGTTGGCTCTTGTTTTCGAGATATTTGATATCGAAGATCATGGTTACAAGTAAACCTTTACGACGCCGCCGCCGTTTTTTGAGTTTATTACCGCGTATAACTTTTAACTTGTATAATCTTTCGTATAATCGATCAATTAATGACATTGTCCTGATTCACAACAACAATCAAAAAATTACAAACTATAAATTACACGCAACCACCATCAGAATATTTAAATTGCCAAGAATTAACTTTTGAAGTTAAACGACACTTTGGATTTTGCATAAGGCGAAATTCCACACCCTACAACACCAACATCCAATCCCATTTCCTAACAGGTTACAGCACACATTACAACTAGAACAACAGCATGTCAAATTTCCTAAGAATTGAACTCTGAACAGCAGCAGCCAGCTCAATTTCCCAACAAATAGTAATAGCAGCCGCCGCCAAGTTAGCCGCCGCTGCCAAAGTAGAAACAATCGGCGTAAACCTCTAGTTATTCAATAAATGGTAGAAAATTTAGAACAATTGAATTTTTTAGGTACTTGGAATAGTTTTCGATCTCAAATATCTCGAAAACAAGAGCCAACCTAGAAAAACGGTTAGCACCACTGGATTCAGCGTACTCGAATTAGGTTTACCCACTGGATGCCTTGCTTGTTACGTTTTTGAACTATCACAGTGTAATTAATGAAACATACTGGTAGCCGTCGATGGTGCACTGGTAGTGTGCGCGGCTCTTGTGCATGAGAACGTGGGATCGATCCCTGCTCTGACCACCTAAAATTTCTTTCGACGGCGGTCACCTCGCTTAGTGACGGCGACACTATCGAGTACTTAGCCATGAAAAAGCTTCTGAAAATACCGTTCGGAATCGGTGTAAAATTGTAGGTCCCAATCAGTGAGTGTAAAACTAGAACGCGCACAGCTCACTGGTTTGTGAGAAGCTCTCCCTAATCCCTTCATGGGATGTAACGGGAAACCATTTATTTTGTATACTGGTGACGTTGTTTTTGTACTCTTTAGCATTCTTGTGTTGTTGGTATGAATTCGTGTAAAGTTTGACAACTGAAGCGAATAGAACAAAAAAAATCCAATGAGTGTTCGAACTCACGGGCGATGTGTTAACACCTTTTTGCTACACGGTACTTATTCGATTTCTATGAACACATTAGTAAATGTTACATTGGAAAATAAAAAACAGCGTTCAATCATATGATGACGTTACAGTTAAATAATATTAATACTTAAAATTATTTAAAGACCCAGTGCAAGCACATGTGTCATTATTTTCTTGCGCAATATTTTTTGTTTTATTCCCACAAAAGTCAAAGAATGCAAAGCAACAGACACTTGTACATACATACATACATTGTTATATTCGTACGATATAACCGAAGATCAACATAAAATACTTTTTTAATATTACTCCAAATTAAAACACTTCAATCTCGGCTCGCCGATATCGGATCGCCTTAATTTTTGGCCTAAACTCTTCGTCGAAACCCGCACTAGCTTGTTAATCAAAAAATTAATAAAATCGGCTATGAATTTCCGGAGAAAATCGCGTGGGAAAATTATATGAAAATCGCCCAATAATCACTTTCAATACCGACTGCCAAGCAACGAACAAACAAACGATGATAAGACAAAACCGAAGATCAACATAAAACACTTTTTTAATATTACTCCAAATTAATACTCCAAATTAAAACACTTAAATCTCGGCTCTCCGATATCGGATCGCCTTAATTTTTGGCCTAAACTCTTCGTCGAAACCCGCACTAGCTTTTTAATCCAAAAATTAATAAAATCGGCTATGAATTTCCGGAGAAAATCGCGTGGGAAAATTATATGAATATCGCAAAATAATCACTTTCAATACCGACTGCCAAGCAACAAACAAACAAACGATGATTTACTCTTCAAACCTAACACTTGCGTATGTATTAAATTTATAGTTTACTGCCCTAGAGGCGCGCGTATAGATGTTAACACATCAAAAATAAAAGGCCTGTTGTTGCTGCCTACAACAGCAACAACGCGCGCTGCTATTACCATGTAGATATTCTTGTACCATGGTCAGGGGGATTCTATGGCACAGCTGATCGAAAAGGTACTAGGCCGATTATGAAGAATGAGAGAGCAAAGAAGACAGGAACAGGAATAGCGTTTATTGATGCTAATGACAGCTAAATTATGCTTTATGTTGTTTGTATTAAAAGAAAATACGCATTCCCTTTGATTTCTACCCGTTTTATGTCCAACGAAAGTGTAAAATTGGTTAAATACCGCAGCAAATAAAACTCTATGAAATGGCCTACTACCTCGTCGCCATGAAGAGGCAACGAAGAGAGTAATGGAAACTCTTAAGTATTTCTCTATGAGTAGGTGCAATTGCGTTAGTCATGTCATGTTGCTACTGAGTCGGTCTCTTCACCAATTCATTCGTTTCTCGGAAACTGGTTGACTTTTCTTGTATAGTAGGTAGAGGAATAGTTTGTAGGATCCGTCCAATTACTCAATATTCTTACATTAGGTATATGATTGGCACGAATTTGACAGAACAATGGTTGCCAACGTACGGACGGTTAATGGGCTGTTATCCTAGGATATCCACTTGTTAGTCAATGGACCCGTGGTGACGTATAGAGGTCAATAAAATCACCAGTTCGGCGACAGAACCACTAACTACAGGATTACCAATCTTCGAAATTTGATATCAGCAATGGTCATTACTTACTATCCCCGACAGTCGTTGGATCCTTGTTGAGTAAAATCGTATGCAAGTATGCAAGTATGTTTGTCACTGCTAGCTAGACGGCACACATAAAACATGCAAACTGAAATGCACCCCTGAATACCAATTTTTTGAGAAATTTGCAAAACTATTAGCAAGTCCGACAGACCACCTGTCAAATTTTGTGCGATTCATTTCACTCTCGGTTCAGACTAAGCGATATGGTCTGCCACACGCGCGTTTTTTTCAGATCGTTGGACTAAATAGGATTGTAAGTCAGGGCCTTAAAGAATATCGAAACAATTGTGGTCGGGGCAACATAGCAATCATCTTTAAAGGTTGAAAAACAAAAATGTTTCTTAGCAAACCCAATATCGATTTTGATATCTTTATGTTATAGTATGATATTAATATACCGCGAGTCATATGTATGAACATTTATGGATCTAGCCTAAAATTCTGCAAATCGAGTCCCTTTGTTAGCAAATAATTTAAAACGTTCCACTTATGATAGGCCAATTAAGTTTTTATCACTTTAGATAAGTTCCATAAAGACTTATTGACTGTTTTACCCCCGATTGTTACGGTTGTTATATTTCTTTGTCGTATATCCCCTTATCGAGGTTTAAACTACGATTATTTGCTGTTATATCAAACAGACTACCGAAAGTAATATTGTTTATTTGGATATAAAAAAAAGTAATGGACATATGTTATCAATATAAGACGGGGAGCGTTAACTAAGCTTTTGGAACAGCATACCATGATGCCTTCAACTTTGCACCAACTCCATACCATATGACCCGAAATTGGAGGACGATAATGGTATCAGCTGAAAATAAACCAGTTTCAGTTAGACATATGTTTGATTTTAGCTATTTGTCCATTCGTCTGGTATACGACTGAAATCCTAGATAGTTTTAGTTGCGGCCCTTGGACACATGCTACCATTCTGTTTGTAGCTTTGTCTTTTCTATATCGTCTTTCTTCGAAGTTTATAACAAATCTTTCAGTCACACAAAATCAAAGAATCTATATTTGTCATACATTTTAATAGTCATTAAACAGACCCCAGATTCGTTGAAATTTGTTGTGACTAATAGTTTAGTCTTGAGTTCCATAATTTCAAAAGTCGTTACACTCGAGGAATTGTAGGAGTTATTCACGGATATTTAAGCACGTCCCAAACTAATGCGGATGCCGTGCGGAAATCTTGTCGCGCCCAAATCGCAATGTATTTTGTGATTGTCAGAGCAACAAAACAGATTTCGATTTGGATGCGACATGGTTTCCGCATTGGTTTGGGGCGTGCATTAATCGTATGTTACCCTAAGACTATAAATTTTTATATTCCACCGCAGGCTTTGGTTTACTACATTAGAAACCAGTGCAGTAGGATCAATTAGGATAAACCGACTAAAACATACTTTGAAATTGAATTATCCATTCGATCCATACACGCATGAGAATGTTCGCTCTTGAAATGGATATAAAGTATTTCTAGCGATTCAGGTAATAATAATTTTGCCAAACCTGCCTGGTTATCCAGCAACTTATATTTGTCTGAAAGAGAGTATTTAAAAATTTCAACTTTTGATGGGGGTGTATTGAATCCGGACCGGGAACCATTTCTGTGACGGAAATAGAGTGGGGGTAAATACGTCGCTGTATATAAAAGTACACAAATCGTAGACAAAAATACACTAAGAGTACACAAAGGCAACAACATACACAAAAGTGCAAAAGATGTATACAAAAGTGTAAATAAAATTACAAACGGAGTACACAAAATTACAAAAAGTGTACAGAAAAGCAAAAAACTACACAGAAGTGCAAGAGATGTCTACGAAAGTGTACATGAAATTACAAAAGGAGTACACAAAAGTACAACAAGACAAAATTATACACAAATGAATATACATATATAGAATTGTACAATTCTTTACTTTTGTGTACTCTTGTGTGCAATTTTTGTCGTTTTGTGTAAACTTTTGATAATTTCGTGCAGGCGACGCACTGCCCCCAGCTAATTTCCGGTAACGCGACGTAATTTTCAATCTAGTTACGTCGCAGAAAAGGTTGCAAATCTGGATTTCCATAATATCTCATAAAAAGTATCACTTAAAAAATGTTGTCTTACTTTTTTAACTTTAATTTTCTTAGATTAAAATACTAGAGATCTACCATCTCGCTCTTGCTTTTTTGACTGAAGGGAATCGATCGTTTGATAAACGCAGCCGTAATTGTTATTGTGAATGTGCAAAATATGTAAATATATGAACATTGTGACCGTGGAACATTGTGGTGTTATGAACATTGTGGCCGTCGGTGGTGTAATGGTTAGTGTGCGCGCCTCTTGTACTGGAGATCCTGGGTTCGATCCCTGCTCCGACCACCTTAAAATTCCTTTCGACGACGGTCACCTCGCTTAGTGATGGCGACACTATCGAGTACTTAGCCATGAAAAAGCTTCTCAAAATACCGTTCGGAACCGGTGTAAAACTGTAGGTCCCAATCAGTGAGTATAAAACTATAAAGCGCACAGCTCACTGGTTGTGAGAAGCTCTCCCAAATTCCTTCACGGGATGTAATGGGAAACCATTTATTTTATTATGAACATTGTGAATGCACGTGATAGAAAAGAAGCATAAAGTGAAGAAGAATAAAGTGAAGAGATTTACTTTTTATATCGCGAAACTAAGCAATTTATGAACTTAAATTCCCATTAAATCCCGCTAAGGCTTTACAGTTTCATTGAAATCATTTTCAAAGCTTACTACTTGAAAGTGGCGTCGTAACTGTGAGAGGTGACGTACTTTGACAGAACTATAAGGGGATGGACTTCGACCCCAAATCCTGCTTTCTCATGTACAATAGATGTGCTGACTAGCCATTGAACCAGTGACGTTAACAATGTGTTACTATTTATCCCAGAATTTTTAACCGCCGTTGCATTGGAGACCAAAGATTTGTTGTTCCCATTACACATTCGTCATACAGGCTTGTCTTAACCGCTAAAATTTCTTTTCTAAAACTAACCATAATTTTCGAGTGTATCCCTATTCGTATGCCCATTCGATTTACCAGATAATTCCATACACCAATAGTTATTACGACCGTAATTTTAATTATTTTTTTTTGCATTTAAAAATACAAAAACAAGGTAGCAAAAGAAAAGCGATAGAATAAAACTGCAACACTTTCATGATTATCCAGAATTATACATTCAGTTATAAAAAAAATGCGCTCGAAATTTTTGATATATAAGACCTTGACGAAGAAGTTTCAATGATTATTTTAACTTTGAAATGTTAACGCGTATTAGCTTGTTCGCTTTCATAGCCATCGTCTTATTCGGACTGCTTCAGGCAGCAGCAGTGCCTAGCTCCAAGGATGGCCGCATCGTGGGCGGCTTCGAAACTGCTATCGAAAATCTTCCTTATCAGGTTTCTGTACGATTGGATACTTACACCTTGTTGCACATTTGTGGTGGTGCTATTTATTCTCACCGAGTTGTAGTTACTGCGGCGCATTGCATCAAAGGACGTTTTGCCTCTTCCATACGCATAGTGGCTGGTAAAACCTCCATAACCGATAATCATCCAGGCTTTAGCGTTACCAAGTTAATTTCCCATGCTTCCTACAGTAAGATCACTCATATGAACGACGTGGGGCTTATAATTTTGACCGACAGTCTAGAGTACTCCAGCGTGATTCAGCCCATATCGTTGGCGTTGCATGTACCTAATGCCGGCGATGTTGCCATTGTAAGTGGATGGGGTAAAATAGATGAACAAGCCCAAACATTGACCAAAAACTTGCAAATGGTGGAACTACAAGTCGTTGATCTTGATTCTTGCAACACTCAATACGCCTCTAAGACGTTAGCCATCTCCGATGAAATGCTTTGTGCTGGTGCTGAAGATGGATCCAAGGATTCTTGCCAGGGTGATCCCGGTGGTCCCTTGGTGGTCAATGGTAAACTGACTGGAATTGTGTCTTGGGGTCTTGGTTGTGCTCGCGAAGGTTATCCTGGGGTATATGCAAGTGTACCCCACTACTTTGAATGGATTATGGAAAATTCTGAACCCTATATGTGAATGGGAAAACAAGTAGTGACTTAATTATTTGAAACCAACGAACAAATTGCCTAAATGAACAAATTAGTTGTAACTAAGAACAAATTAATTATTTTTATTATATCTGTGTATATTTTTCTTTATCAATAAAATAAAAATTTATATGAAATTATATAAAGAAATAAGTTATAAACCAGTTCATATTGGGATTTTTAAATTTGAACTAGATTTTAATAATTTGGCACAACCAATTCCACAACCATGCATTCGCTTTGCCATTGCAAAGATGATAGAAATCAGGGGGTTTCGATCAATTGGTACCGATGAGACAGCTGATGAAAAGGTACTTGGAGAAATTGTAGAAAATATGCTTTCAAAGAAGAATCGGTGATAAGTACTGGGTTGCGTGTGCGATTTTCATACATTTGCAGCCGCTTGTCAAGCCAAAAGTTCAAAACACGTCAACTAGGAGTAAATTTTACCAATTAAATCGATTAAAAAAATGATATTCAGTGAAAAAAATCGAAATGTAAGAATAAAATTATTTGCGTAGATCCCAAGTTGACGTCGGTGGTGCAATGGTTAGTGTGCGCGCCTCTTGTACATGAGATCCTGCGTTCGATCCCTGCTCTGACCACCTTAAATTTCTTTCGGCGGCGGTCACCTCGAATAGTGACGGCGACACTATCGAGTACAGTAGAATCTCGATTATCCGAACTTCGATTATCCGAATATTCGACTATCCGGACTCATTCGTCTCGGCTCTAATTGTCAATTTAAAAATGTTTTGACGGCACAATGAGACATGTTACGACAAGTTTATTCTCGCCTCCGACAGTGTACTCCCGCTATCATTTATTTTCGAGATAGTTTCATTTGTTATTCATTATCTATCGTTATAGCTCGTTTTTTTATATATCGTATTATCTAAACGACGCATGTAAAGCCCATTACATACATAATAAAAATTTATTAAAATTTAAATATTGTCTGATTTGCTTTGAAATCGATTATCCGGATTTTCGATTATACGGAATACCCCTGGTTTTATTTGATCCGGATAATCGGGATTCTACTGTATTAAGCCATGAAAAAGCTTCTAAAAATACCTTTCGGAACCGGTGTAAAACTGTAGGACCTAATCAAGGAGTGAAAAATTAGAAAGCGCGCAGCTCACTGGTTGTGAGAAGCTCTCTGCAATCCTCATTTCTCTACATGTTTCTAAAGTTTTTTCGAGCATAAAACAGCTTTTGCAAACTCTTGTTAATATTACTCTGTGGTTTCGATGCCACAGCTGATCGACTTGGTAGTTGGAGTGCACGTAGAGAATAGAGTGTAATGGAAGAATAAGCGATAAGTGACTGGAAGTAAACCATGTGTTAAATACATTTGAATGCTATTTAATGACGTTTGATTAATGCTAATGAATTTTAAATTTCGATTGAATAATGATACTGTATTTTCAATTTCGTTTAATGCGTATTTGAAATCTAAAAATCGAACTCTAACCTTTCCAGTGATTCCAAGGTTTCCGGTTCAAGAAAAACAGATGTTGCAAGCTCTTGCTATATTGCTCTATAGCTGGTGTAAAACTGTGAAATTTAAATTTGTTTTACACTTTTTTATTGACTGTTATTGTTTGCATACATTTGTGTTGTATTTAACATAATAATTTTTAATTTTAACACACAAAACGAAACGCTTTTGTTGTTATTTTGTTCGTTGTTTTTAACCATTGCCTCTATCTGGTATTATTGAAGCAATTCTTTTCGACATTCGACGTTCATATCACACCAGGCCAAATGTCATAAATTCGCTGAGAGAAATGTTGAGTCTAGTAGAGTAATTAGTCTATGATACAGACATTTCTTGAGTGGATGCGTGGACATTTCTTGAGCGTATCTGGAACATAGAAGTGTGTGGGGCATTAATGATGGGGATATCATATGCAGGCCGTGAGGCTAGAAAGCTGTGGTTCTATTAAAAAAAAGTTGTTGTTAAAGGTTTCTTTAAGAAAACTTTATTTTCAGAGGATTCTTTTGAGAACTTTGTTGACAGTGGGTTTTCGAAAAAGCTCTGTTGTCAAAGGGTTCTTTTGGAAAAATTTGTTGTCAAATGTTTCTTTTAAAAAACTTTGTTGTCAAAGGTTTCTTCTAGAATACTTTGTTCTCGAAGGTTTATTTTATAAAACTTTGTTGTCAAATGTTTCTTATAGAAAACTAAGAGAAATTACAAATGAGACGGATAACAAATCTATGTATAAATTAATCTATGGGTTCTTCCATAGAACTTTGTCGTCAGATGGTTCTTTTAGAAAACTTTGTTGTCATAGGTTTCGATTAGAAAACGATATTGTCAAAGGGTTAATTTAGAAACTTTTTTGTCAAAGGATGTAAAATGGTTCTTTTATACAGCATTCGCACTTGCATTGATTTTCTTGATTTTTCCACTTTTGTTGATTTCAAACAGAAATCAAGAAAATTTGCCTGATTTCCCATACGTTTTGACAGACGACAAATCGGGTATTTTTTCTTATTTGTGTAGAAATTTGGGGAAAAAAATGATGGATTTGCTTTATGCAACACTGTTTTATCTCACACTACAAACGAATAGTACTTTTGTTTACAACCATTTCAATCACGGCGCATCGATGTGGTGGTACCACTAGAATACCCGACTTATTTATTTATCGCGTTTCTTAGGTATTTATTCCCAAACATATATTTTTTATACTTTTTTGTTTACTGGTATTCCTGGAATACATTTGTGCTGAAATTGATTGTGGAAAAATACCAGACAAACCAAAATGCCTACTGTTATCGGCTTGGTGTGGTTGTTGTCGTAGTAACACTGCCTCGTCAATGCGCCTTGACTTTCAATCAAACCAGGAAACATACCAATGCGATCACTTCGGATTTTGTTAGGACATTTGATACGAAATCGGGAAAATATTTTGCAGTGCGAATGAGCTATTAGAAAACTCTTTTGCCAAAATGTTTTCTTTGCATAAACTTTGTACTCAAAGTTTCCTTATCATAAACTTTGATGTTAAATAAAAACGTTTTCACCAAAGAAAAGGCAAACTACATTTTGTGCCGTAAGGAAGCTGATACCAACGTATTTTTCTGTTCAAATGATATACCGACATTTCATCTTCCAGATGATGATAAAAAAATAATATTTTGTTGTTTTTCTGCAGTTGGGTGAAATGGAGACAAATTTTGTTCCAAACGTAGAACAGATTTTCGGCACCCTCTTGTTCGGCCGGCTCGTTTTTCAGGTCGGAATAAAAATCATGACGAACTAAAAACAAAATCAGTTGATCAAATTTTTGTTGTGGATAATTTATACAAGAAAGTCTGCGGTCTTATTGAATCACCATGTGGTAACAAAATCTTCTCAAACTCCCTAAAAGTATGCTTTAAATCAGGGGTGCCCAAAACCTTCTAAAGGCAGAGCAACTACCAATGAATACATACACACTTTGTTGGCACACAAAAGGAAAAAAAGCTTCATTACGTACACTGAAAAAAAGCGAGTTTCTGTTATTCTATCAGCAATGTAATACGCATGAAATGTCTAAAATGCGTTTCAGTATTATATTTGGTGTCCGTCTGTATTATTTGAAAACAAATAATACATTCTGCTTCATTTTTAAAATGTTGAACGATAAAAATTGGATTTCCCACTTGTGATTCATTCTGTAAAATAAACTTTCCAATTGAAACTCAAAACGCAGACTAATTTTGTTAACTATTTCTCTCTCCACATAATAATACAATAAATAGCAACAAAATCAACGTTGAGAATAACTTTCGTCAAGGCGTACCAACAAAGCATACGAAAGAGATCTTCTTGTACTCTCATTTGCTGTGCATATGAAAGTGTTGTTGCTTAGAACTTGGGGTAGACGAAATTGTTTGTGTATTTCGTACGAAGTGCTGTGTGTGCATAGTAAAGGGTTTTTCAACAGAGACGCTACAAAAGTAAATCAATAGGGACAGCAAACGATGACATATTTTTCCCCGCTCTTTTGACATTTCTCTTCAGTAAGGTTTGCCATTTCATCATGGAAAGATATACGAGCCAACAACGAGTCGAAATTATTAAAATTTACTACCGAAATTTGGAGTCAGTGGCCTCAAATTTAAGAGGCCTCGCAATCAGCGATGAGGCTCATTTCTGGCTGAATGGCTTCGTCAATATGCAAAATATGCGTTATTGGTCAGACAGCAATCCACACGTAATCCATGAGTCATCATTGCATCCCGAAAAAATTACGGTTTGGTGCGGTTTATGGGCCGGCGGCGTCATTGGGCCGTACTTCTTCCGTGATGATCAAGACCGGCACATTACTGTGAATGCGAATCACTACCGTTCAATGATAACTGAATATTTTTGGCCCCAATTGCATAATATGGACCACACAAACCACACAGCGAATGCCACAATCAATTTATTGGAAACCAAGTTTGGTGAACGTGTTATCTCACGAAATGGCCCAGTCGATTGGCCGCCTCGGTCGTGCGGTTTGACGCCGTTAGATTATTTCCTGTGGGGCTACGTCAAGTCTATGGTCTATGCCAACAAGCCAGCGACGTTTGATGAACTTCGTACGAATATCGAACGTGAAATTGCAGCAGTATCGGCCGATTTATGCTTGAAAACCGTCGAAAATTGGGTTCAGCGTCTCGACTTCTGCAAGCGTGCCCGTGGTGGCCATGCAAAAGAAATCGAGATCCATACATAATGGTATCGAACTTACTTTCACAGGAATAAAGGATTTCATTGGTATCTAAAACCGGTTTTGTTTTATTTAAAAAAACTTTTGTAGCGCTCTTATTGAAAATCCCGTTAGAAGTCCGGATCCCAACATAAGAAGTACTATGAAAGTGCGCACACTGGGTGCGAATTAGTCGTACATACACGTACGTGTATATCAGATGTACGAATTCAATCCAAACTTGTTGGGATTTTCATACGAATTCGCGCGTGCTCGCTGAAAAGTTTATGGAAATGGAAACCGAAAATCTTATTAACTTGATGTATGAACAGAAATGTTTGTGGGATCAAAGTGATCCAAGTTATCACCTACGCAACATTCAGCACAGAGCATGGAGTGAAGTATCAAAAGGCATGGACATTTCTGGTAAGAAAGTTATTTTATTTATGAAAAATATAGATTACATTATAACTAATTGTTATTTCGACAGAAACAGTTTTTAAGTGCATCCCTTATATTGTGAGCTCCTTTTATCTCCTGTAGTCATAAATATGTTTCCGATTTCATTTGGTTGACACGGTGTTTCCTTAGGCAAATTATGAATACCCTCCTCATCAATTATTACGTTATGAAGTAAACAAATACACTTTATTGCGACATCGGCAGTTTCACTGATTCGACTCAGTATAGTGTTGACTACAATAGTCGAAAGAATCAAAAGTTCTGCTACAATAACTGCCAAAAGGCGTTCTCAGTCACTACATCATGAAATTTAATCCTAATATAAATTAATGTATTTCTTATAAGATTTCTCAGTAAAAAATATAAATAAGTGATGATTTATCCGACCTTTTGTATTGTATTCAAAAAATTAAATTGTCCGAGCGTTTGGTCGTTTTTATTAATTAATTATATTTTTCGATATTTCGCTATCCTTTGGATAGCATCGTCAGGAAGATATATTAATAATTAGAAATGAAAAACAACTGTTTTTAATTTTTTGAATAAAAAATATAAAACACATTTTTTACTTCTTTAACTCAAAGTTACAATTAAACGTTCTTCAGGTGATATTGTGCCGCGAAAGATACTCAATTTTGTAAAGATATGTCGCACACTGTTTACAATATATTCAAACGTTTCTTTCTTCGTGCGTTCATAACCATGAAAAGTGTATGGGATCATGATAAAAAATCTTGCAATTCACCGAATTCATCTCTTTTTACACATATTTCCCGCATCCATTGGGTTCTATGATAGTGACGACGCCGCTGCCACGAATAGGAAGTGCATTTTTTTGAAGATACAGATTAATATTATTCATAGCGTACTGAAGAAGCTTTTACGAACTAAACTATTTACATTTAATGATGACAAACGCATTCAGTGTGCGCACTCAATACGTACGACCAATATCGTGCGTTTACGTACGACTTAAATTCGTATCCAATGTGCGGCCGGCCGAATACACAGCCTATACCATGGTAAAATAAGGAAGGTAAACTCGTTGGAACAGCTGTTTTCAATTTGTTCATTGTGGTTGATCCTTTCAGCTGTCAAACTCATACGTACTTTGTTTTTGTATAGATTGACAACTTACGCGATTGAAACAAAATGCATGTTGTTGCTGTCTACAACAACAACAACGTCTACTGCTACTACTTGGTTATTATACTATGACCTATACTGAGCGCTTTTACAAAACCAAATGAGAACCAAGAGTATAGGCTGTGGGCACCACTGCATTAAATTATTGTATATTTGTATAAGAACTGGAATAACATCGTTAAGACCGGTATTCAGGTCTTATGAAATTCCCATACCCATATGAAGTACATGTATAAAAGTACATGAAAATATCTTGAACTGGATATTTTGCATATTTTCTATTGCCTGCTACTCAGTTCATTGCGAAAATTTCGTAAATATTCACCAAATATTTGTTAGGTAAATCGGAGATAGGTAGTAACAGTCTACTAGAAAAATATCCATTTAGACATAATAGACAAATTTTCTTAAAAAACTTTCGCAAGACCTGAATGCGAGGCTGTATTTGAGTATAACATTTTAATTGTTTTTTCGCAATGACCTTATTTTTGATTGTTTTGAATGTTAATGTATGAGGAGTTCATGCTATAGGTTTTCAAGGTTTGATACATTTTTCTGAGTGAAAAATGTAACTTTATAATGTTATGCCGCATTTACACTGATTAAGATTATCGCATTTCCACGCTTACCAAGAAGATTAGTCATACAATTGTCTGAATCTGAAGGTTATTTTTTAAGTTCATTTTAAACTGATGTACAATTTGATGCAACACTACATTTGTAGAAAATAATGCAACCATTATGGGAAAGTACGAAACACTCAACTTCTTTTGAAATATTAATAAAATTAATTAAATTTGTAAATATTAATTTAGGTTTTTGGTATAAAAATATATTAAAGTGTTTTGAATTTAGGAAGCTTTATACTTCCTATATAGTCATAAAATTTTTTTTTTGTTTTCAGCGAAAATTAATTTTTTTAATGACTGAGGGTAAGCTAAACTACGCACGGAGTTACCACCTGAAATGTCAATATAATCTCAGATTAAGCGGTGAAAACGTCAAAGATTATAAAAGCAGGCTATCTGTCGCTAACCTACCTGCGATAAACTGCTTTCCAAATGCGACATTAGGCTGATAAGGAGTTTTGTGGCAATAATTCAAAAAGTGTTCGTCTGCTACAAATGAATTTAAATAATCGTAGATTGTTGGCCGAATCTGTTTCAAGACATTTGCTGTTTTGTAAAAATTCTTAACTTTCCCAATAATAAATCACATTTTGCCATTGGATTCTAATCAAGATAAATTCTCATTCATAAAGCCCATAATAGGGCGTAAATTCCAATATGAGCAGATTACGTTATGATTTACAATCATTACCAACACCCAATCAGCATATACGTTTTAACCATATAAATACTCCGAAAAACCAAGTACGCAGTCAGTTCACGCTATTCTACTTGATCTACAGTACGATGAAATTATCGGTGGTATTACTTGGTGTGATCGCTGCACTCGGCCTAGTGATGGCCGACACACAACCCATTTTGCCCAAGTTGGATGGTCGCATTGTGGGAGGATATGACGCCGACATCAAACAATATCCCCATCAAATTTCAATGCGCTATAAAGGACGTCATCGCTGTGGTGGCAGTGTCTTAACCAGCAACATCATCGTTAGTGCCGCTCATTGTGTCGTCGGTGATTTAGATATTTCGCGATTGTCCATTGTTGCTGGTTCGACCTTGTTGAGTGGAAGCGGCCATGAACTCCCAGTCAGCAAAATAATTGTTCATGAAAATTACAAGTCTTCTAATGATTTCGATGTTGCCATATTGGTGTTGGATGGCAACTTCCCCTTCAATGAGTTTATTCAACCCATTCCATTGGCGAAGTCCAGACCAGCAGATGGCGCAGAAGTTATTGTTACCGGGTGGGGTACCTTGGTTGAGGGTGGTGATAGTCCCGATCAATTGCAACAGGTCGTTCTCAATTATGTAGAAAACAGTACTTGCAAAAAATCCTATCGATATATGTTGAGCGACAACATGCTGTGCGCTAAAGTTGCCGGTGGTGGCAAAGATGCCTGCCAAGGTGACTCTGGTGGACCATTAATTGCAAACAATGAATTGTTGGGTATTGTATCCTGGGGCATTGGCTGTGCTCGCAAATATTTCCCTGGTATTTATGCTTCAGTACCAGATCTTTATAACTGGATTGATAAAAATGCGCAGGCGAATAATATTGAATATTCATTTCTATAAGTTGTGTTGAAATAATTAAAAAAAAAAATAAATGTTGCTATTTTAAAAATATGAAGAAAACGTATATTCGGGAAAATATTATACTACTGGAAGGGAAAGTGAAAGTGTCCATACAGAAAATTCATTATTTTCTAAAAATCGTGAATAATCACTATAAACAAGAGGAGACTTAAGCCAAGTCTTTTAAAAAAGATATATTTGAACCACATTTTTGGAGGGAAGGCTTTTTTGGGAGGGTATTGAAATCAGAATGGCAATCTAGTGTGCGATGGCAATATAACGGGAGTAACACGTAGCGTTACCACAAATAGATTTGTAGTATAACGTTGGGTTACAGAAATTATAAACTACTTATAAAAAAAGCACCAAAACTGTACACAAAATGTGGAAAAAGTATACAAAGTACAGAGAGTGTACACAAAAATGGCAAAAAGCCGGAAAAAGAATTAATTGTAAAAACATACTAAGCCCTTTATATACATTGAGTCAAACACACTTAAACAACACCAATACACGAACTGCATTCGCACATTCGCAATCACTCACTGTACAAGACGAACGGCAATAATTTAATAACAATTTCAACGATGAACAAATAAAGAGTTGGTGCTTCGTTAAAAGTTATATTCCTATATATACACTTAAGCCAGTAGATCGGACTGCAGTGTAGTTCTAAAATTACTAAATTTTTATATGAATTTCATGATGCTTGCTTTTTCGGTTCATCCTCCTCTTCCTCATCGTCAATGTAGATTGACGAATTCTTTGTAGTTTACGCATACGTTTGCGTCGGCTCAACCAATTCGGTGTAAATGTGTCCTCAGAGTGGAGTGTCCAGATAAAAATCCTGTGAATCAACTTAATTAATTTTCCTAGCTTTTTATTCTGATTCAAATCACCCCACATGACCTTTTCGTTACGTTTATTGATGAAGTTTAGCCGTTATTGCTTATAGTACGCTGGTTGGAGCCCTTTTTCACGATCTTATCTGTCCTTTCGTTCCCACAGATAATTTATTATAATAGGATATTAAAATCCGGATCGGCACTTCCGTGACGGAAATATATTGGAAGTAATATGTCGTATTACCGGTTATAAACTGACGACTACAACACGTAGCATTACAAACAAAAAAGTGTGCGCTGAAGTACAAAAGGATTACACAAAAGTACAATAACAGTATATAAAAATAGAAAAACATTTTCATAAAAATACAGAAGTTCAAAACGTGCTCACAAAAATACAAAGAGTGTACACAAAAAATTTTCACAATCGTGCAAAAATTTTACATAAAGCACAAAAAATTAAAAGGCCAACAAAATAATGAAAGACCCATTAAACACATTGAGACAACAAACACGCCAACATAGTAACAGAGAAAGGGTAATGGCATTCTTCTCGTCAGACATTTCCTTTCACGTAACGTAAATTGAAAAATTAAAAAAATTTTTGACATACATTTTTCATGTCGTTTTGATGAACAACTGTGAAATTGAAATGAATTTTTGGACATATTTGTTTTATTTTATAGTTAGTGTATATTTATGGTGTATTTACACAGAAATGTTAACGAACCAAACGAAATGCCGTTGCTGATTTATTGATGGATGGTTTGAGCCACTGCCTCTATCTGGTATTATTAAAGTAATACTTTCCAACAACCAACCGCCCATCTGCAACACACCAAATGTCATGAATTTACTGAGAGAGCTGGCCACTATATACGTCGTTACTCTATGGCAGAGGTCAAGGCTAATCTACTGCAGGTTATAGCAAGCTCACAGCTGATTCATATTCTGAACAGCTGATTCCAAGGCGAATTGAGCTCGAATTGTCAAACTAATTCGTTTTGTTTACATTTCTTCATTCTTATTGGCAAAGTGAAGTTAATTTATAAACTTGTGGTTTTTGAAAGTTTCCCCTTAAAAGTGAAAAAAAAGTATTTAAAGATGGTAAAATGTGCTATTTGCAATAAAAAGTTTGAATGCGGTACGGGACCGATGTTTCATGTTCCACGCGACGACAACAAACGCTCTTTTGTTTAATTAAAATAAAAATTTCGTCACAACAGAGACAGCACAAACAAATGAAAAATATGTATGTATATACGTATACGCATGCAATACAAATGTCATATTTTGACATTACCACAAAAGGCGAATTCAAGGTGAATTACTATTTTTGACAGAACCAGCGCAAAAAGTAAGCGAATTCTAGTGCTTCCACCCAAGAATGATAGAAATAAAGATTACGCCATGCGCATGATTTCCCGTTAGATGACGTAGTTGATCCCATCTAAGGGTTGCCAACTCCATGTGTAACCACAACTGGTAAAATATTTCCGATTGGAACACAACATAAGAAATATTTTATATACGAAATCAATTGGATTTCATTCGAAATCATTATTAAATATACACACAATGTTTTTTTGCTCCGATTATTTAAATTTTATACATAACTGGTTGCTCCATACATGAATTTGTTTGTACCCGCTCATAATAATTTATGTATTATATGAGAGTTGGCAACCTTGCAATTAAAACTAATTTGACAGTTCTCCACAAAATAGTACATTGAATTTGGAAATCATTTATAGAAAAGGCTCTATATTTCAGTAAAAAACAATATAAACAAATGCAATTAATAAAACAAAGTGAATACAGTGTGAATAAAGTTAAATAACAAAGAAAAACTAAATAAAAAAAGAAGAAACCAAACGTAAACATGAGGAGTACAGTGGGCAAATGAAACCAAAGTAATAGCAGGAAATCAAGTGAGATAATTTACAAGTGAGAAATTGTACGTTTTTTGAAATGTTAATAGTTGAATAGTTGTTGCTTACGAGCGGATTTTTGCAGAAACATTTGGCAGAAGCAAGGGACATAGAATCCAATGAAAAAGTAAAAAACTTTTTTTCCGGTGTAGGATGTATTTTAGAATAAGGTTACTCAATGACGAAATTTCTCAAAATATCAACAAACGAAAGAGAAAATTTAATAAAATATTAACGTAATTTAAATTTTTTTCATTTATCTATCAAATTACATATGGTCCCACTGTCATGTTTACACACATTTTTTAAGTTTGAGAGCTGAAAATTATTAGCCAATAGGAACACAGGTTATGTGACGTCACGCACCCGACCTGCGCAGAACATTTTTATTTTATGCGCGGGATGGCGTAATCTTTATTTCTATCATTCTTGCAAGGCTGATCTACTTCAGGTTATAGCAAGCGCACAGCTGATTCATATTCTGAACAGCTGATGCCAAGGCGAATTGAGCTCGAATTGTCAAACTTATTAGTTTTGTTTACATTCTTATTGGCAAAGTGAAGTTAATTTAGAAACTTGTGTTTTTTGAAAGTTTCCCCTTAAAAGTGAAAAAAACGTATTTAAAGATGGTAAAATGTGCTATTTGCAATAAAAAGTTTGAAAGCGGTACGGGACCGACGTTTCATGTTCCACGCGACGACAACAAACGCTTGTTGCGGGGCAGTCATTGCCGGATGTGTTTGTGCTGTTTCACAACAGAAACAGCACAAGCAAATGAAAAATATGTATGTATATACGTATACGCATGCAATACAAATGTCATATTTTGACATTACCTCAAAAGGCGAATTCAAGGCGAATTGCTATTTTTGACAGAACCAGCGCAAAAAGCAAGGCGAATTCTAGTGCTTCCACCTTGTATAAATTCGCCTTGCATTCTTGCTTCCACCAGGTAATAAATTCGCCTTGGCAGAGGTGACCAACAATTTGTATGGTGTAGTGTTGGTGAGAAAAACGATGTTGCTTCAGTCGTCGTTTAGACAGCGACGTATGCACATGACCACGGGTATATGATTTTTTGCTGATATATCAGCAAAAGATGAATATGTCCGCTCATTTCTTCACACGTCGCTTTCTCAACGACGACTGAATGGAAGAGCATAATAATAAGTGTGACTTTGTTTATGTGTTGGTCTACGCAATTGCGGTATGGGCTGGTCACCAGTGCTCTATGGTGACAGCCTACACATATACTTACATGCAATCACTCACTGTACAAGACGAACGTCAACGATTTGATTACAACAGTAACGAAAATCAGAAAAAAGTAGCCCTCATCTACGAAGACGTCAAAGTGAACGTACATACATTTTTAAATAAATATTTTCCCATTACTGTTCGTAAGCTGAGTACAAGGGGTACACCTTAGGGAGCAGCGTTGCTATTAGTGTTTAATTACATACTTAGGGACTTTGAATTGGCAGGACGTTGGATTGTGGCCTTCACAGATGACATGGTCATTGTGGTCGCTTGTAAATCTTTGTCAACAATTAGTGACCAAATGCAGGATGTATTGGGTGAGCTGTTGATTTGGGCTAGGGCTTTGGGTGTTAACCCGCCGAAGACGAAACAGATATTTGTTGACACATATGCGTATGATTGCGGAATTTCGGAGACCGAGGCTGGACGACAGTGTGGAGCTATCTACATCTTATGAGGCGAAATATCTTGGTATTGCCCTATACAGAAACTAGAATGAATGGTCTGAACGTCTGTTGAAATTCGATTGGTAAACCAGTACATAAATTTCAGTCGGGTGAGCCGACTTAATCATACCCTCTGTTAGGAGTTCTGTTAAAAAACGCCTATATTCAAAAGTTACCACATTCAATAGCAGATTGGCATTGCGCTATATTGAGTGTGTTTTTTTACCCCGCTAAAGTTAATTATAGCTTAATTTGTATGGGACAGCTAAGCGATATTAAGTGGCATTTCAATTTCCCGCTTAAATTCCGACTTGAGCAATGACATTGTTGCCACATGTTCAATTTCAAGGAATGGCGACAACAAAATATCTTAGTTAAATTTTGTTATCATTTCTTGCGAATGAAAATGTTATCAAGGAGAGACTCAAAAGCAGATATTTGCAAAATGGGTTACACATTTTAAGCTCATACAATTATTTTATTTAATGGAAGACTACGTATATTTTTATATCTCTAAATTTGAAGGATGTGTTTTTATTTCCGATTGAAAACAAAATGGGAACTAAATTGTTCACAACAACGCGCGGTAAATGTTGTACATATTGATATCATGGTAGAATTATCTATCAGGTATAGTCGTTTAAACACGCGACTAAATTTTTTCCATGTCATTTTTCGTTTCACTTGTCAAAATCATATGTATTTTGTTTTTATATTGTTTTGTATTCCTGTATTGTTGGTAACGGGTTTTTCAATAAGAGCGCTACAAAAGCTTTTTTAAATAAAACAAAACCGGTTTTAGATACCAATGAAATTCTTTATTCCTGTGAAAGTACGTTCGATGCCATTATGTATGGAACTCGATTTCTTTTGCATGGCCACCACGGGCACGCTTGCAGAAGTCCGGACGCAACCCAATTTTCGGCGGTTTTCAAGCATAAATCGGCCGATACTGCTGCAATTTCACTTTCGATATTCGTACGAAGTTCATCAATCGTCGCTGGCTTGTTGACATAGACCATAGACTTGATGTAGCCCCACAGGAAATAATCTAACGGCGTCAAATCGCACGACCGAGGCGGCCAATCGACTGGGCCATTTCGTGAGATAACACGTTCACCAAACTTGGTTTCCAATAAATTGATTGTGGCATTCGCTGTGTGGCTTGTGGCGCCGTCCTGTTGGACCACATGTCCTCCAAGTCCATATTATCCAATTGGGGCCAAAAATATTCGGTTATCATTGAACGGTAGCGATTCGCATTCACAGTAATGTGCCGGTCTTGATCATCACGGAAGAAGTACTGCTCAATGACGCCGCCGGCCCATAAACCGCATCAAACCTTAATTTTTTCGGGATGCAATGATGACTCATGGATTACGTGTGGATTGCTGTCTGACCAATAACGCATATTTTGCTTATTGACGAAGCCATTCAGCCAGAAATGAGCCTCATCGCTGATTGTTGAGGCCTCTTAAAGTTGAGGCCACTGACTCCAAATTTCGGTAGTAAATTTTAATAATTTCGACTCGTTGTTGGCTCGTATATCTTTCCATGATGAAATGGCAAACCTTACTGAAGAGAAATGTCAAAAGAGCGGGAAAAAATATGGCGTCGTTTGCTGTCCCTATCGAATTACTTTTGTAGCGTCTCTGTTGAAAAACCCTTTATATATTTGTGGAGAGTTTGACAACTGAAACGAATGAACGAAAATAAAATGTCTATTGTTGCTGCTTATAACTACAACAACATGTGCTGCTACCATGTATTTGTTAGCACTGGCTACAAACGTGCTGCCGTATCTAATTTTTTTTTCACCCATTACAGCATATGTTGCCACATTTCGTAGTATTAAGTGTGGATCGTTTTATTTGGAAAGTCGTAAGTGGCGATAGCTTAATCGAATAAAAAACAGCCTTATTATTTATTATATTGAGCATGTTTTTTTCTTCCCTGCTAAACTAATTTTTCGACCACTTTATATGGAGAGCTAAGCGATATTAAGCGATTTTAAGCGGTTCCCCATACAAAGTCGTCGAAAACTTAGTTTAGCAGGAATTAAAAAAACAAGGATCCTCAGTGATTTTGAGGAATTTTTTGGCTATCAACCAATTGCCCTCCCAATATTTATGTGGGAGGTACAAAAATTGGCATGGCAAGTTGTTGCCAAACTTTTGATCAGCACCAAATTATTTTAAGATCGGCTGTGATTTATTGGAGATATCCAGTCGGCAAACCGGAATGATTATGCAATCAGAGTTGCATTTTGGATGAAAATAAAAAAACAAAGAAAACGGCATTAAAAGCTTTTAATTCGTCACTTTTTATAAATGTTTAGTCTTTGGTTACAGTTTGTTTTTTTCTGTATTCTATTTTTATTTAATAACTGTTATATTTTGTTTGATAACTGATAGTGTTAATCGCAAGCAGAATGATAGAACGATTTCTGACAAATGGAAGAGAGTTTCATTTCAGTTCTCTCTTCGAGATTCGTTCCATTTGCTCTAATAGTCTAACACGGGCTTTAGCAGTGAGTTTAGTTGAAACATTCTAAGTGATTTTCTTAGTGTTGGAATAACTCCAAACAAATTTAAAGTCTTTGACAAAAGAAGAGTTAATCCACTTAATCTACGAGATTTCAAGGACGTTGTTGGCTAAACCCAAGCGAGCATTATCAAATACTTTTCCAATGGCTTACATATCGTATTGTGGATTAAAATTTAGCTTTGCTCAGAAGCACAACGTCTTCTGCAATGATACAGAGATTCTGTTAGGGTTCCCAGTGATATCATTTATCATATTACAGGATGGAATACTTAACAATGCCTACGAAGTGTCTACAATCAACTTTCAGCCTCTTTCTTTAACTTAAATGCATGCCCATTATTTCACCCAGGATTGTTTCCTTTGATACTGTTAGAAGATGAACATATGTATGATGCCAAACGAGAATACTGTTATGTCCTGCTTGGGGTGACACAGTGGTTGTAGAGCAGGATTTGAATTTTATATCTTGGTTTTTAGTTCATATATGTACATATGTATATAGACGGCTCTTTCTGAGACGGTGATATCTTCAAGAAATAGGTCATAAAAATATCATCCCTTTGCATTCGGTTTAAAACTTATCAAGAAAGGCCAAGGTGTGCAGCTGTGATGACGTGAGAGGCTCTCTTTAAACGCTGCAGGGAATGTAATGACAATTCGACTTTTAAGGAATTGAACAACCAGTTAACCTAATTACATCTCATAAAAAGATCTCAAGTATGTTATCCCTTTTTAAGTAAAAAAATACACAAACAGAAAAACAATTTTCTTCAATTTATTTTAATAAAAAAATCTACATTTCAACATTAATAGCAGCAATTGTTTCATCCACCCAATGCTTTAAGCTTCCAACAAACGTATATACAGTTGGGAATTTAGGACGAGCACAGCCAATGCCCCATGAGACTAAACCCACCAATTCGCCATCCAAAACCAACGGTCCTCCAGTATCACCTTGGCAAGCATCTTTGCCACCACTGTTCATGTAACCAGCACAAATCATTCGCTCCGTTATTTCCCCAGCACCATAAGATTCCGTACATTCTTGACTATTGATGATGGGCACTTGAACTTCTTCCAACTGTGCCGATGATGGGCCATACTCTTGACGATAACCCCAACCAGCTACTGTAGCAACTCTGCCATCGAAAGGCCGAACGTTTTTAATATTAATTTTGGAAATTTGGAAATGTGTAAAATCAAACACATCATTGATAATGATAATGGCAATATCATTATCGACTGTCCAGGATGAGTAATTGGCGTGGGAAATCCATTTAAGGACCGGATAGGGCATACCATCCAAACCTAGACGAGAATTAGCACCAGCTACTACCATTACCCTTTCCGTTGGTCCTATATCGACCACACATTGGGCGCCTGTGATCACCACCTGTTCGGAGTATATGGAACCGGCACATTTGTGTACATATGAATCATTAGCCCCCGATCTGTAACGGATGGAGACCAAATATGGATGCTTGGATATATCAACTTCGCGACCACCAATAATGCGGGACTCCGATGCGGCTGTAACTTGACAAGCCGCTTTGACTAAAATGACACCGATTAGTATAAATTTGATCATTGTAGCCACCAATGTGAGGCGTTTGAGTTTCGTTTAATAACTAAAGGTTGTATATCATTATCATATCGATTCCAACATAGTTGGCTGGTTCACTTATCGTCAATACTACGGACCACTAAACCCACAGATTATCTTCCGCGATAATGAGTTAATAGGGTAATTAAAATTAAAACTTATGATATGGCTTGTAGTAATATTCAGTAAATTACGGAGATGGTATTTCGAAGAATTAGACTGCCTGTTTTGTTTTTGAAGAATGTGGAGGAGAAATGTAAAGTGAAAAGAGTCGGCGACCTGAGAAGACTTACATGTTAAGAGAATTTCAATGTATGTATAAAGTATATAGGGTGTGCCAAAAAAAAGTAGACGATTTTTGAAATTTTTTTCCTGTGCACTGAATTTTTTGATAACTGTTGCTCCGATTATTGCAAATTGAAATTGTGAAAACCGATTACAAAAATGGGGAAAGTTACGCTGAGACCGCTCGCAAACTTCGTGGAATTTTCGGTCGGGGAAGTAAACTTAATGTGTCAACAATTCGAAGAGTGATCAACATTATTTAAGAAACTAGGTCTATTATGGACAGGGGTTCTCCTGTGCGTCGAAGTATCGGTCGGTTGCTCGAAATCCTTGCTACTGTAAACGAGAGTGGGAATCATCAATTCGTCATCGTTTACAACAACTTCAAATTTCCCGAAACAAGGAGCCTGTGATCGGAATCGAGAGGGCAATTTACCGAATATTTCAGAGTTAATCGGAACATGATAATGCAATAAAAATATCCCCACTCCGTCAAAAACCAGTACATAAATGAGCCGACTTGAACATATCCTCACACAAAGCCATCCATTACGTCCCACTTTTATTAAAAAACGAATCTATTGAGCCTTAACTTGAACGAATAGGTGTGGCAAATGTGACCATATTCAATAGCTAAATTTAGCTAAATTTAATAGCTAAATTCAATTCCTTTTATTTATTTAAGTCTTTGGAATTATATCCTTACAGACCAGCAAATAATATCATTCAATACTCAATTTAGTTAGGATTCTAACTGGTTTTAGGGAATTTTTGTGACTACTGACCAATTGTCCGTCCAATATTTATATAGGAGATACAAAAATGGACATGGCGAAGTTGTTATTTTTCTATTACACAGTAGGTTTTGCTAAAATATTGATCAGTAAGAAATTTTATTAAGATCGGTTGTAGTTTACTGGAGACATTGAGTCTGCCAACCAGAAAACGTCCTACGTACGAAACTTGGCGTGGCACAGTAATCAATTATTAATTAGACAGCAGCTGTTAACAAAATATTGCGTAGTACCGAATTTCATTAAGATTGGTTGGGGTTCAAAAAGAATTATCGTGTCGATCAACCCGTCATTCGCCCAACTTTTGAATGGGTGAGGCAAAACCGCTCATTTTTCATAGGAGAGTGGCATTTGACTAAATATTGTTTAGTACAAAATTTTACAAATATTGGTTCGGTTTTGCGGGACTTGACCAAATCGCCTTAAACAGTCCTAAAATGAATTTCGTTCTAAGATACTAAGGGTCTAATATGGCTCCTTCTATGCGTTATATTTTTATCCCGTATTAAATGATATGTGCCCCCATCCCTATGGGTGAGGGTATGAATATGCGTTTCATTTTTAAAGTAAATCGTGCAAGTTTATTGGTACACCTTATATTTGCTAGGGGAGGCAGAAATCAACTGGCTTTATCTTATTAAAGCTAATTGGGAACCGATAAGCGGTATCATAGACGAATTAAGTATAGACTAATTAATTTTCTCATCTGACTCTTCGTCGTAGGTTTGTGAAAATGAGAGAAATTCGACAAAAATTAACTTACAGCAGGTGGAGGTACAAGAACTGTTTACTTAACTTTTTCATCTCCTTTTCATATAGAACTGTGAAATTTTAATTTATTTTGCACTTTTTTGTTGATTTTTATCTTTGGTATACATTTGTATTGTATTTAACATAACTATTTTTCCGCAAAAACACAAAATGCGGTTGTTGTTCCTTTGTTGGACGTTGTGCGCTATTATTGAACCCATGCATTCCACCATCCAATGTTCACTTGCAACCATAGCTATGACGTTTAATTTATTGAGCGAATTAATGTGTCTATACTAAATTCATCTATGGACGGTACAGTCTTAGCATCTAAAAGTAGACTATGCATTTCGAACATCAATCGAAACCACATCACTATTTAGCAGTAATGCCTCGTATTCAGTTCTCATGTAATATTCGTTCCAATAAGAAGTGCGTGTATAGAAAATATCGATAAAAATTTCGTATTCAGCTTTTCAAAGAAATTTCGAGAACAATTTTGACATTTAGATTATTTTAACGAACAAAAGTGACACCATATGTGTTAAAACAAAAATCGAGTTCTAAGAGGAATTATTTATGAAATTTTTGCAAGATAAATCTGCAGCACAAATTTCCGTGTAGAGGCAAATTACAAAATAGCTTACGAAAATTGCGCAAGAGCTGGTTTTGTACAAAATTAAGCCTCCATAACTTTGGCATAAAAACCCTGTAATCGATTTTGTTATCGTCCTGTTCGCAAAGAGCTGAGTACCAAGTACAAAGGTGGGTACTATGCTGACTTTCCACGGTGAAAATCCATATAAAAAAATGGTCGTGAAATTCAAGCTAAATTTTTCCACCAGACAATACTATGTCCTTTTCACGAGGAAAAGTGATTGTTTTTTAAAAAAAAACTGATTTGCAAGCAGATTTATTTTAAAAAATTACAGAGGCAACTGCATGGTAGAATACGTAAGGTGAACTCGTTAGAACAGTTGATTTGAACGTTTTTCTTGCTTATGCCGTCGGTGGTGCAATGGTTAGTGTGCGCGGCTCTTGTACATGAGATCCTGGGTTCGAACCCGGCTCTGACCACCTTCAAATTTTCTTCGCATAGTGACGGCGACACTATCGAGTATCTAGCCATGAAAAAGCTTCTCAAATTACCGTTCGGAATAGGTGTAAAACTGTAGGTCCCAATCAGTGAGTGAAAACTGGAAAGCGCACAGCTCAGTGATTGTGAGAAGTTTCTCCCCAGTCCCTTCATGGGATGTAATGGGAAACCATTTATTTTATTTATGCCGCGTTTATGCTGCAACCGAAATCTCGATTGTCTAGATTTCATTCACACGAACAGCTGATTTGCTGAAAAATCAAATGTTTAGTTACGAAATCTAGATATCTCTAGATTTCGAATGCAGTATAAACATGTTTTTAGGCGTTTCTCTTATGTCAAATCCACATGTATTTTGTTTTTGTACTTTTTACTGTAGATACACACATGTAGAAAATTTTACAGATTAGGAACACAAAACAAAATGTCTGTTTTTGTTGCCTAAAATTACAAAAATTTCATGAATGTAATTACCTGGAAAGTTGGCCAAACCAACACAACTGGTATGATAATGGGCACCACATAGGTGGAAAACATATGTATGTAAGAACACGTACACCATGGACAGCTGATCAAGTTACTACTTGCAGAACTTATAGAGAAAATGATTTCAAAGAAGAAACGGTAATAGTGCTAAACACATCAACTGGGAGTAAATTTTGCTAATTAAATCGAAAATTGTTAAAATTAAAGATTTCTCTCATTCTCTACATGTTCTCCAAATCTTCCACGGACTTTGTTAGTACATAAAACAGCTGTTGCAAACTCTTGTTAATATTACTCGGTGACGTAAACAAACAAATGTCAAAACGTCTAAGAAAATTTATGTGTTGAAAAGTGGGAAAAAACACGTCGTTTCTGTGTTGGAACCTGCAAAAACACGTAGTCAACTTTCTTTTCAGCTTCACAACATTAGTAGTGTTATAATAAGCTCGACCATTTTTTCCTCGTGAAAAACATAGTACCCACCTTAAATGAAAAGTGAGCATAATTTTCGGTTCGAGAAATTTTCGTTAATTTTTTAACATCAACTGTTTCGAAAAAACCGCATAGACGTTGACCATAATCAACTTGGCTTCATCCGATTCCTTTCATTCTTCCTTTTATTTGTCAATTCGTTCATTTAAAAGTCAGACACAAAACAAAATTCTAAAAAATTCAATGTAATATATGAGGTGGTTATGCTGCATACACATTGCAGCAGCATTCTCTCACGTGGTTAGTAGCAGTGAATTATTGTACTGAAAACCAGATGTTTATGTAATCGAAATCTCCAAACACGAGATTTCGATTGCAATGGTTCAGGACTTTAATGCCACATTGGGGTATCACCGAATTTATAAATACACCAGGTATCGTAAACGAACACCTCCAGCCCGCTCGGTCGCCACGAGTTGTAAGAAATATACGACTCGAGAGCACGTGCGAAAAAAAAACAAACAACCCAGGCATCCCTGAGCAAGCCCCGTGCATTTATTTATATGCATTTTCGTAGGAACTTTTTGGACTTAATCGAGGAGAGTAGTAAGGGCAAATGGCTCCAAGTGCTGAACGTGGATCGGTGTCCTAATTTATTCGCCATAATTTTCACGAAAAGTACATACAATTTAACATAACGTACATACAATGTCCAGAAACTACATACAACATTTATTAACCATACCATGCATTTATGTACCACAAAGTAGTACATACCATGACCTATAACATACATACCTTGCACCAGAAACTACGTAAAATTCGTCAACAATTTTCAAAAAGTACACACCAGGAGTACTTTACCAAAAATACATTAAGTGTAGTAAAATGTACGTAAAATGTACCACAAATATACATAACGGTACTAAAATGTGTCCCAAAAAGTACATAAAGTGAATGCAAATAGTACATAAAGTGTACAAAAAAGTACACAAAAGTACCAAAATATGCATAAAGAGTATCAAAAAGAATACTAAGATCGTCAAGCAGACAGAACCGACTGCTTTCTTGCGAATCAAGTCATCGGAGTATCGGTGAAGTATCTGTTTATGAATCGAGCTGTTTGTCGGCTTTCCTCTTCACTTCACTTCCATTTGGGTATGCTTTAGTTGTCATTTGTTTGAAGTATTGTCTTGGAATTCTGCTTGTGGAAAAAGAAAAAATCAATAATATGTTATACAACTTTTTATATATTTTGTTAATAAAAAGTAACTACCCCTTATATTTACATCATCAATTTCGGAACGTCGGTGTAATATAAGAAATGGAATGACATACATTTTATATTTTTCATATAACAAAGCCAAACTTGGTAGCACTTTTATCGGGGTTATTCTCAACTTCTAAAATTATACATGTTAACATGCAGGTTTTCATTTTGTATGAGTTAACGTGTATAAGTTACGAAAAAAACGCCCCTATTGTTTTATTTGTGAATCGAGTCCATTCAATATGTAGTGCAAGATTCAATATGTAGTGCAAGATATATATGTATATATTCATATAATAATGTTATTTTATGTTTGGCAATGTTATATGTAGACAAATGAAAGACACAACAATTGAAAAAGTAAACAACTTTCATTATTAACCATTAAAATGTAAACAAAGCAGATCAGCTGTGATATACGTTCACATTTATTAATAAGTACATTATTAATACATTATTAACACATTTTCCTGCTCACAGTTTCTGTAAATAAATGGTCGTGTTTCGTTTTACAACTAATAAAAATAGTGATGTGTTGCGGTTCATAGAACTATACAGAAGCTATGAAGTTGTATGGAATATATAAGTAAATCAATCGTCATATCGACGGAAGGATTTGAAAATAAAGACATATGAACCAATTTCTGTTGACATGAAAACGTGTGTGAAGCTGTCAATTCAAGTGAAGTTTGACAAGCAGTATGTGTGATGAACTTAAAAGCAAAATCTTGAACGTATAACCGTAGTGTAAACCAGAAATTGTTTATTTTTTAATACCGAAGTGTAAACAAAGCAAAGCTTTGAGCAAAGCACGGAGTTGCCACCTGAAATGTATATTTAATCTCAAATTGTGGGGTGTAAACAGCAAAGATTAGAGCAGAAGATTATTATTAAACTGCCCGCGACACAGCGCCCTTGCATTGCTGGATAAGTTGACATCAACTTCATAAAACTTAAAATCGTTTTGATTTTCCCTTATTAAGCCCTGAATACATGGCAATCGACATTTTGTGTTTGGAGTTTTCGTTTAACCAAATATCTGATTGGATTCAATAATCAGTTGTTAATTTACTAGAAATCTGGAAATGAGAGAATCCTGCTGCATTGGATTGCTTTTGTATAAACCGCCAACTTCGCCTTACACGATCGGTAAGTTGAAGCAAACATGAAGTCGTTGCAACTTATCCACAGCCCTAAGGTCACCTTAAGAAACGTGATGCGGCTGAATAATTAAAACTTCAAAAGTTGATCATTTCAAATTCCAATTCCATTTTATTTCCTATTATTTTTTAGTTTTAAACTTTTTTCAAATAAGTCTTTAAAGCAATTCATAATTTATTTGCCTCTGTTTCTATCCAGGCCTTAAACACCACCAGATTTGTATAGACTCCGGGGAAATCAGTACTGCCGCAACCCCAGCCCCAAGAGACTAAACCAACAGCATTGCCTTTATACACTAATGCACCGCCAGCGTCTCCCAAACAGGCATCTTTACCATCTCCACCAGCGCAAAACATAGCCGTAGTTATACGTTCCTCGCCATAAGCGGCCTTACACTTGCTCTGTTCCACCACTGATACCTGAACGCCCTGTAACTCTTCTGAGAAATCGTAACTTGATAAGGGATTCGTACTACCCCAGCCGGCAATGCCGGCTAAACTTCCAGCTTTTGGCATTTCGGTTGCCACTGCAATGGGAGAAATCTCCCTTGGTTTGTCGGAAGTTAAATTGAAAGCCAATTTCACCAAAGCCAGATCATTATCGGTAAACCATATATTGTAATCTGGATGTATAATAAACTTTTCCACCGGATACAACAGGCCATCGAACTGAGTTCGATAATTGGATGCTGCCTTAATGTGCAAATGTTTAATATCCAGCCCCACAATGCATGTGGCCGTGGTCAGTATTATATTGGAGGAATAAATCGTACCAGCACAGCGATGTTCATAAGGTGTAGTCTCATTTTTCTTGTGGCGTATGGATACCATATATGGAGCTTGGGCAATGGTATGTGGCTTACCACCGATTACACGCGCTTGTGGGGAAGTTGCGTAGACATTACAGTAGATCACCGCGAATATTAAGAAAGTAAATGAAATTTTTAACATTTTGCAATTGAATTTTTTTTTCGTTTTCCGATAAAGTTGTCCGAAGTTTGGATTCCACAAATAAACTAAAGTGAAATGGGGGACAAATACAATAAATATTATCCGTTTCTTTTAATTCTTTGATTATAGTTCGAGCGGCAGAACTTTTGTTTGTTTTACGATTGTGATAATAAATGAACTGATTGTGAGGAGCAAATAAATGTCTTGAAATTTCACGATACTTATGTGGTTTTGATACTCTACGTCAGTTGGAAAATATTGACGGCAAGGGGCGGTCATTTGTGACAGCAACAGCAGAATAACCATTTAGATGCCTAGTACTTTATTATTGAACGATAGTTTGGTGGTAAATAAATTAAGGCATTAAAGCTTGAGTAAGTTAAGAGTTATGGTAAGGTAAGTAAGGTTTTACTGACTTAGATTAGATTACTTGTATCAACGGTAACGATAGCCCATTATCTATTTAAAGACAGAAGTGGACAGAAAAACATGTACGAGTATAGTAATATTATTATTATCGCAAAGTTTTGTTATTTATAATTAACTTTTTTTCCAGAACTTTTCAGCCAACAAAGTCACATTTTGGTCACAAAAACATATATTATAACGTATTAATCATTATGCCTCAAACATGTAATATTAAGTAGCAAAAACAATGTGTTTGGACACAAGAATCCAATATTTGCGAGAAGCTACAAACACGTTATATTTGCATCCAAACAACACAAAATCTGCAGCGTGTATAGACTTGATTACAAAGTAAAACTCGGGAACTACACTGTTAGAAAAACGTCCTACGGATTAAACAAGTTCGTTAGTGCGATTACATTGTTGGAATGAAAAGTGTCGTACATCCAATGTATATATCGCAGCTGTGGTTTAACATGTCACCTATTCTGCTACAACTCATTTTTAATAAATTTATTGTGCATTTTGGAGTAGACATAAAAATTAATATATTGTTACGAAAGTGATAGACACGAAAACTATCGATTCTTGTGGAATTGGAAGATTTGATTCCCACCGATTGTAGCCGACGATACCGATCTGTCCCGCTTCGGCCATTTGCGAAGTTCCCTTCCAGCTCCACCAAGAACCGACAACGTTCACCATTATTTGCCGACATCGCTCATAATTCCTAGCCAACTACATTCATCGTCGCGAACACAACCCTCCCGACTCCTCGACTTCAGGCAGTGGCGACGCGGCTACGCTCCCTACACTCAGGTGCAGAAAAATGTATCTAATTACAAACAGAAAAACCTCTCGGGAACCACAACATTTATTTTTCTATATTCCTAAATAACAAAATTTTCTAAAATAAATAACTGAATTTTAGATAAAAATAATTTAAAGTAAAATTTTGTTACAATATGGTTGATAATTCGTTAATTGTTTATCTGATAATTATTCCAATATTTTTTATTATATATTATGCAATTTGTATGCCACTTAAAGTTCACGAAACGAATTCGTTGCTGCAATGAGGCATTTGTTTATGCGACCAAACTTTAAATGTTTGTCTTAACTAACATTTATGCCTTCCCTGTCTGGTTCGGAGTCTCTTCCGCTCAGATGAAGAGACTTAGGAGATGGGATAGACGCATCCTTTAAGCTGCTTAGGCTTGCGGATGCGGATAGCCGACGATGGTTCGGTTAGGGAGCCTTCCTGTGCTACGATGTACAGGATGATCGACTTTGACAGAATAGACGTGTACCTTGTTAGGGGCGCGCTTCAATTTCTGGAAATGACAGTCTTTCTAGAAAACGGACTGGTTGAGAATAGTTTGGTCCAGGACGAACGCCTGGAGCAACTACTTGAAATAGGGTATAGGCCGCCGGTTGGCCTCGTGACCTTGGATAGGGGGGACTCCTCTTCGTAGGCGACAAACTCCTATTCTATCATAGGAAGATAAGGGGCGTTTTCGGAAATGCATCACTGCAGAGCATCTGATGCGCAACTGCGATGCGTTTGCACTGCTGATGCCAATCAGCTGATGCAGATGCTTGATTGTTGCTTATTTTGATTTGCAATTCCGAACACGAAAATATTTCAATGGAAAATTTTTTAATAAATTTAATTTGTGAATTGGATGATAAGCCAAGTGAATTGAAGTTATGTAGTTTGCAACAAAGTAAACTTTTAAAGAATAAAAAGAGGAATTTGTTATTACAATTTATGTGCGAAAAAACGGAGAATTCCAAAAGTTTTGTCCTTATAATCAATTTGTAGGCCCTAGCACCCACCTCGACTCTAAAAAATTTTAAAAATAGTAAGTTTTATAAAAAAACATAAACTAATATCAAATTCCGTACTTTTTTGTGACTTATTTGCGCATCATACGCTGTGTTGATTACTTTTAGAACATGCGACTCTTGCAGTGTTGCAAAGTGTTGCTTTTTCGAACGTGATGCGCATCAGATGCTCTGCAGTGATGAATTTCCGAAAACGCCCAAGATCTTTTAATCTGAACGACACAGTGTACATTACGCATTAGTAGTGGCACCTCTTACCAGTAGGTATGGCTTGTAAATAGTTGTAAATATGTAAATAGCAGTAGTTTTAAGTTGTAATTTCCTTTAAGGCTGTAAGAGATCATGTTTTCTCCGGTTAGTGGAAAAAATTTAAATGCCGCGTGTGGGATTCGAACTCACATTCGCTGGACGATCGTTTCGATGTTTGCGAAGCATCATCTTCAGCAGCGTCTAGCCCGTTAAGCCACTGCGGTTTGTATTTACACAAGTCACTAACCGAAGACATTTATTGATTGTGTGCAGAGTGATTATTGTCACTACTTACACATTGCTTTCCTACTTACACGCACTGATGCAGAAGTTTTGAAAGTTCTATTTATAGAATGAACTATTCTAATTGTAGTTGTCTCGTTCTGTTTTAGTTTGGCCCCACCATATGTTTCAAATTTAGTTGTTTTACATCCTCGTTATGTTTAAAGTTGTAATTTCCTTTAAGGCTTTAAGAGATCTTGTTTTCTCCGGTTAGTGAAAAAAATGTAAATACCGCGTGTGTGATTCGAACTCACATTCGCTGGACGATCGTTTCGATGTTTGTGAAGCATTATCTCCAGCAGCGTTTAGCCCGTTAAGCCACTGCGGTGTGTATTTACACAAGTCACTAGTTTTAATTTTATTTTTAAGTACGTTGATTAATCTCCTTTTTCTTAGTCCACTTTTGGGGAAGTTTCAAGTAGGCAGTTGAATTTAAATTTTTTGTTTTTATTGATAGATTTAAATTACCGTATAAGAACTTTTATAAAAATGAAATTTAGGGAAAACAAATGACTTGAATTGAACATTTATGCCAAAAAACAACAGACTGCTCAGAAACAGTTCATTATGCCTAAAAGTATGCCGCCGTTGCAAGTTGAAATGCTACTTCATACCAACTCACTACGAATGTTTGATGAAATCGCAAGAACAGTCTGAAACACATGAGAACAGATGCTATCTCCCACTTACCATTAAGTCGGGAACAATCGCGCATCGACAGTGTTACCACGAGATGGGTCTGGAAATGGCTGAAGTGGTATAAATAGACCATTGGTAGCAAAACTGAGATCAGTTTTATTTAAAACGGGTAAACGTACACGCTGCTTCTAGATTAACCCCGTTTAGATTCGATATGGTTACTGATAGACTGCGACATGTGGCAACATATCCTGGAAAATGTAAACCATGGTAGACTACTTCTGAGTCGTTCACTGCCGCCTATACCTATCACAATTAGGTTTTTTTTGTTCAAGATTTGTTATCAGTTATGTTATTTTTGTGTACCTGGGCGTTTAAACGTCCGGTCTATTAGTAATTTACTATCTTCGAGAAAACTTTTGGATATAATTAATGATTACCAAAGTATTAATTTTGGCGACTTTATAGTTAACTTTCAATTAGGCAGCAATTAGAACATTAATGCAATCACGGCACTAATGTGTAATCAAGTACATATTACTATTAATAATATCAATTTATGGTTCTGAAAACCCAAAACTGAAGAAACAGCAAATTTTTCCATTGAAACTGTTATAATTCTTTAAATGTAGTGCAAGGGTTATCGTATGGTGACCGCTGAAGACAACCCACCCTACCAGACAACCTTTTACTAACTCTGCACCTGTAGTGATGTATGGTAAAATTTTAGTTTATTTATTTATATTTTCAAATGTCAAGCAGTTTAGCGATAAAGTGACAAAGTTCATAATTGCAATTTGGGCGTAATCGATCAAACAACCATTGCAAGGTGTGCTCACTAAAAATTCACCATATGAAAGACTAGATGGCCATGCAGACTTCGCTCCGCCCACCAAAATAGTGATGACATCAGATGGTAAACAGTAATATAATAAATATAAAAATCCACTTGCTTGGGTATGAGTTAAGGTGTATTAAAAGGGTGGCAAGCTGTACTTTACAGGTAGAGGATTTTTTCGTTATATAGCAAAAACCTTTTCTTTGTAATACTACTTACCAAATTATTGGAGGATATTCGTATGTTATTTTAGTAAGGATCGTAACATATCACTTCAAAACTTTTTCAGTGCTCCGAAAGCACGTATCTCTCTGCAGCCATGAATAAGGCAATTAATAATGAAAGTTTACTACCATAGAGATTAATATTCGACAAAAACTACGGGCGCATTCACTAAACGCTGTCCAAGCTAATAGGTGTCCCAACCTATTCTGGCTTCCCGTACCAATTTTCAAAGTGTTAGCTCTAAGAAAACACTTGCTACGCCACATCACCAAGAAACTGAAAACCGAAAAATTAAAATCCGGCTTCGTATTGATATTCACCGTCGTATTTATTCCAATTTTTAGCCTTCTAGCTAAAGCCCAGCATGAATATATTCTGTTTGCTGATTGTACTGCTGTTCATACTGTAGCGGCACTTTACGAACGAAGGATGTAAACAACAAAACGAAAAGCGAAGAGACCGATTATGAACCGATAGTATGATATTAACTAATACTTGCTACTCGGTACTCGTAAACAGAGCATTGTTCTTATTCGGTCGAGAATTTGATAAAGTAGACGAAGACAGGGCAGCTACACCGAATATGTCGAATATACCGTAATTGTCTTTACTTATTTTTCTTTGCAATGCTCTGTGTGCTGTATAGAAGAGCCGAATAAAAACACTTTTTGGCACCCTATTAAAAATCTATAAGAATATTAAGACCAAAATGGATATGAATTAATTTAAATTACTTTATTTCTTATTTGTCTACTTCATATTTAATAACCCAATTTATAAATATATTATTTCCCATATTCCAGATATTAAACGTGCTAAAAACTTATTATCTTCTAATAGAAGACTTCTATTCAACCACCGTACGGGCACACTACCATTCCACCACCGACGATTACTTAAATGCATCCACGCAAAATTTATGGATGCTAGGGGTAATAGTCGTCGGTGTTGCAATGTTTAGTGTGCGCGGCTCTTGTACATGAGATCCAGGGTTCGAACCCTGCTCTGACCACCTTCAAGTTTCTTTCGGCGGCGGTCACCTCGCATAGTGACGGCACCACTATCGAGTATCTAGCCATGAAAGAGCTTCTCAAAATACCGTTCGGAATCGGTGTAAAACTGTAGGTCCCAATCAGTGAGTGAAAACTGGAAAGCGCACAGCTCAGTGATTGTGAGAAGTTCTGAAATACTTAGTCCAATGGGTCGTCTCTACCGAACCGATTAGTGCACTGCAAAAAGGTCCTAAGATCGTTCAGCTTAACTTCCTGAATGTCTGTTAGAGCCAACATTATATACTATTTTATTTATTGCCTCCAACTCACACTAAAGACCGGGCAGTATCGTAGGAGATGGCCATATGAGATGGTATCTTGCCCTCCCTTTCACTCCCACAAATTCTGCGGTAATCATGGGCTGAAATTCTGGACGCGTGTCTGTCTATTAAACAGTGTCCAGTGATCACAGATAGTAGCATATACTATATAGTTTATCTAGAACTTGATATCAGGTTTAGTCAAAACTTGTTCATAATTGTCTGATGATCCTGCATCCACGTGCGTCCAGATCATCTATCATTCGCATGACTGACAGCTTCGGTATTAAGCGTGAGCTTGCATGTAGAAGGCGACTTATGCACATGCTCTATATCAAGTGGAACAGGAACATAATAGGAATACATCGAATACACGAATGGGATGTTCATCATTGATGGCCAAGCGGCGATGGAAGTAAGAACAGAGGTATAATAAAACTGTAGAAAGTCAAACATAATAAAGTAGATTCTAGGCTGTTGTGACACCAAGTGATATCACATTCCGTCCCCATCGTTGAACCTGTAAATTAACTTGGTATATCATTCCTCATCCCAACATTGCAGGAAGTGACTGGAGAAGATACGAACGTTTGTCCCTGCCGAACCAATTAGTACACTGCAAAAAGGTCCTAAGATCATTCAGCTTAAATCCTTGAATGTCTGTTAGATGCTAGAGAAATGCTAGTAATTGCTTCCTACTCACACAAAAGGCTGAGCAGTATTATACGAGATGGGCTCTCGTCCTTCCTTTCAGTAGCCATGAACTGAAATTCTAAGTCTGGACGCTTGTCTGCCTATTAAAGAGTGCTCAGTGATCACAGGTACTAGCATATAGATAGCTTGTCTAGGACTTGATATCAAATTTAGTCATAACTTGGTCATAATTGCCTGATTATTCTGCATCCACATAATCTATTATTTGCAAGTATGAGAGCTTCGATTTTAGGTATGAGCGGGCATTCAGAAAGGGGCGTATGCACATGCTCTATATCCAATGGAATAGGTAAGAAAGTCCGAAATCTCAGCAGCTTATCCGATCTATGGTCACCCGAAATGGTTGATATCAAACTGCTTGGCTGTCTCAATTAGAGGTTCGATATCCCATCGGTGGTGCAATGGTTAGTGTGCTCTGACCACTTTAAAATTTCTTTCGGGGGCGGTCACCTCGCATAGTGACGGCGACACTATCGAGTATATAGCCATGAAAAAGCTTCTCAAAATACCGTTCGGAATTGGTGTAAAACTGTAGGTCCCAATCAGTGAGTGAAAACTGGAAAGCGCACAGCTCAGTGATTGTGAGAAGTTATCCCCTGTCCCTTCATGGGATGCAATGGGAAACCATTTATTTATTTATTTATTATCCTGCAGGATAGTGTCGGACAAAATCAATATCAATCAGTGTCTGGTCAAAACTGTAACAAGCATTGGCACCTTGGGCCTATCCAAAGTGGCTAAATTTTCCTTCTGCGTGTATAATCTATATTCCTGGTCAACCTTTCGACCATATTTCACGTAACAGTGTTCTCGTAGGATATTCCGGTAGGGGCATGCCAATACGTTATAATTCTTGTGAAACCTGTACCGTGGTCCTTAAACTACCCAGATCATTCATTCTATGATTCACTGGAGTGTCCCTGGGCCCTGTCATTCATGTAAGGTGACTATTGTAACGCTGAGCCATCTCGTTAGGATATCTGCAACAGTCGTCGGCTGATGGTGACTTCAATAAGTCTGTTTTTTTAGGATTAGTGCGCTATTAACTTTCAGTCATTCTGTAAAGCTGCAATCGACAAAATTTATGTTTGAACAACTCCAACCAACACTGTTCTATAACCGATGGCACAACACCTAGTTTGGGGTATGTCATAGCAACAAATTGGAGAACACTGAGGAAAACATGCGAAAAAAGCTGAACAGGCTGGCGAATCACCGTAAACTCGCTTTCGGAACCTGAAAACTTTCCAGACGGCCTTCGTGTTACGTTTAGAACTACTCCATTGAGTATTGAGTACTTTGTAATATGATCGTAAATTCTATTTTGCTATCACAAAATGTTCTTGAATTGATATGACGCTTTACTAGTTCACTTTAGTGCTAACGACTAAACAAGTGATGATGTTTTATTAACCTATTCCATTAACACAAATCTTTAACCTTCGGCTCAACTCAACGATATGAAATCCTCCAGCTGAAAATGTATAGAAAATCCACTTATATCGATAGCACTTGATTTACATTACAAATTCCACTCCGGTGGGGAAACTATAAAAGCCATTGATTCTCAGAGTATCGAAATCAGTATCTGTTGGCATTTACAAGTTGGAATATGCAGACACTTGGCATTGGGGTAATCTTTGGCACTTTGTCTCTCATCTGCCTCACGCATGGAGCCCATATTCCTTTGCCGCGTTTGAATGGTCGCATAGTTGGTGGCTATGAGGCTGACATAAAGGATATTTCATTTCAAGTTTCGCTGCAAGGAGCCTATCATTTCTGTGGTGGTTCTCTGATTGCCAAAAGATTTGTTCTTACTGCTGCCCATTGTACCGCTGGTCACTCCACGCTAAATCCGGCCTTTCAAGTGCGCATGGGTTCCAAATATTCTGCAAAGGATGGCATACTCCTGAAACCAGTAAAGATCCATCAACACGAAAAGTACAATCCCATGAATATCGATTATGACTTCTCCATATTGGAGTTGGAAGACTACGAAATCGGTTCATTGACCTTTGACGTCAAATTTGCAAAACTTCCTAATGCCTGTGATATTAAGGATGGTACAATTTTAACAGTTTCCGGTTGGGGTAATACTCAAAACTCCACGGAGTCTCGTGACGTTTTGAGAGCTGTGAAGGTTCCCATAGTAAACCAGCAGGAATGCTTAGACGCTTATCGTGGTCTTGGCGATATAACCGATCGCATGATTTGTGCTGGTATGCCCGAGGGTGGTAAAGATGCGTGTCAAGGTGACTCGGGCGGTCCTTTGTTCCATAAGAACACCTTGGTGGGTGTAGTTTCATGGGGCTATGGTTGTGCTAGACCCAGCTATCCGGGTGTGTATTCAAGAATTTCCTCGGTATTGGAATGGATTACGGAGAAAACGGGCATTGAAACTAATTGAAAAGGATCGTAAGTTATGGTGGAAATACATGAAAATTTTAAAGGAATCCTTTATGTGCTGTTTTAATCAGTGAGTAGGTCATTTCGGAAACATATTCTCAAAGTAACGATACATATATTGTTACGAACAGTGAAGAGTTAGTCTTGAGTTGCTTTAAAACTTAATACCCACAGAGAATTTTAAAAGTTGTAATACGGTATAATCGCTAATGGTTCCAACAGTTTGGACAAACTATTTTCAAAACTCAACTCATATTGTAAAAGTAACAAAATCTATTATAATTGGTATGGAGAGTGCCGCTTAATACATTGGATGGTAGCTCCTATGCATGGGTTCAATAGTACCAGATAGAGGCATTAGTACAAAACATCCAACAAGACAACTTCAGCGGCATTTCGTGTTTGTGTAGTAAAATAGTTGTGTTAATTACAACGCAAATGTATACCAACAATAAAAGTCGTCAAAATGTGCAAAATACATTTAAATATCACAGTCCTATACCAAAATGACATGAAAAAGTTAAGTCAACAGTTCTTGTAACTTCACCTGGTGTAAGTCAATTTTCGTCAAACATCTTTCATTTGCACAAAACTATGATGAAGAATGTGAAAGGAAACCTTAGATGAGAGAAATTGTTTCTCTATTCTAATTTACTCTATAGTCATGGCCTTTAGCTGTAAGATGGCGCTAATAGCTACCCAGCATTGCCATGATCTCTATGCTCATAAAGCAACTATTGTATAGAGAAGAAAATTTACTCATGGAGTGGAATGCGATCAAAGAAAACGAGTGTAGCGTGTCGTTTCTCTGCTCGCTGTCTTACTTTCTTCGTTGAATATTTCAATACACGAGCAGTTTTCTCACGATGCTGTTCTATCTAACTATAGAAATTCCAACCATATTTGAATAAAATTACATAAAGTATGTAAAAAGTATGAAATAATCAAGTTATGACGCGGTAAAGAAATTCATTTGAGTGAATCGCGTCGACTTTTTTGGTTCTCTTCTACTAGGGTTGCCAAATTGCGGGGGGTTTTTTCTTCTCTACCTGTACATCCTTTTTGCTATGGTTTTCACCATCTATACATCGCAATGGAACATATGCGTCATCTGTACGTTACAAAACAATTGTACAGACACGTAAGCAATGACATATATAATATTAGAATACCGAGAAGTTGCAAAATGTCCAATTATTGATTCAAGATGGCCGCTTGATGTAGGTGGTGTTAGCGTCAGATGGGGAATTAATAGCATAGATAAAATATATATGTAGATATCGCACAAGACTTGGAAATTTCTTGTTCAATGGTGGGATGAGGGAAATAATTATAAAGTTTGATCGCAAAAAAATATACCTTGCAATATTTATTCAGAACAACTGGTAGCAGTAGGTGTTGTAGGCGACATCATCAGGCACTTTGTTTTTGTTTGGTGGGCCGATGCTCTCAAATTCACCACAAACGAATACCAACAATAACAGTAAACAAAAAGCACATAATCTGAATTGGAAAGAGGGAAACACAACAGCTTTGAAAAAAATTGAATTACTTGCTCGAATGAATAACACAACCTGGGAAATTATACTTTTCTGTATGTAAACAATTTCCCAATCTTAAATAAACCAAAGACGATCAAGAATGAGACGACCAGAAGATGTGGGCAATTTGGCAACCCTGGTAAAAGAGAACCAAAAAGTGCTAGAAATTCACTCAAACTCATTTCTCTCTCACGTTATATCTTGATTATTCCATACTTTTTGCATAGTTGATGTAATTTTACTTCAACATGGTTCGAATTTGTATAGTTATATACAATATAACTATCAAAAAGCTGCTCGTGTATTAAAAATTTCAATGAAGAGAGTAAGAAAGAGAGCAGTGAAAGATTAACGCTTCACTCGTTTATTCTATTGTTTTCCAACTCGAGAGAAATTTTGACTGTCTGCTTTAGTACATCGTTTTTGTATAACGTGGCCGTTGTCGCGTTCTGCCACTAAGTGCTGTACAGAGCACCTGTTGAACTGAGATATTCAGAAAACGGAAAACAGCAATGCCATTATAAAACATATACGGCCTTATTCATAAAAAGCTGTCATAGGCTTGTTAAAGGTTTAAGAAGGTAAAGTCCAAAAATTGTATTCATAATCGAAAAATTCCTCTGTTAAGAGTTCTCTAACGTCGCCAGTTTTGTTGAACGCGTAACCCTTCTTTAAGGCCATTTTATCCTCATTAATACACAAATGAAATAATTTTTTTACATTTCACGCGTGCCGTACTTAAATATTTATGCTATATAAACAATTGGAATTATTTTGTGTATATTTGCAGCGTTTATAGTGTCACATTATCCTGCTAAGCAACCAAATACTTTCGTTACAATTTTTATAATTTTTAACCAAAATGAACTTTTGTTTACATAGTGATGTATATAAAATCAAAACATTGAAACTACAACCTATTATCCGGTTTTATATTCGACTACCCAAAACTGAAATCCAATTCAATATGATTTTTTGGCACTTCTTCCAAATTTATGAATATAGCAAATACTAATTGATCTTTTTATTGAATAGTTCTTTCCATTAATGTTTAAAATTTTGCAAAAATGAATTGACGCAATTCAATAAAAAACATTTAATTCGGTCTATCGGTTATTGTTCATCTTGTTTTTACAACACAAGCACTATGAGAATACATAAAACAGGGTTGTCAGTCAATTATCTGTTCCCTAGTTAAAATACTCATTATGAATACGGTTCTAATAAAACCTTCGTCAAATCTTAAGCTTTCAATAACTGATTTAATGATTTTTTATGAATAAGGCCGATATTCTATAAAAACCAGCAAATCTCTTTTGGTTGTATTACATTTAATTGCATGTAACTGTGAGAGGTGACTTTGTTCGTCAATATTATTTAATCAAAAATTTGACTTATTTGTTATCCGGAAAAGGTTTTTTAGCACTTTCAGAATTTTGCATAAAGACCTCAGTATGAAGGCTTATAAGGTCCAATTTGTACATGAACTGAAGCCACGTCACCATCCGATGCGTTTTCGCTTTGCTGAATGGGCTGCAGATCGATTGGCTGAAGATAACAATTTTTACAGAAAATCATCTTCTCCGATTAAGCGCATTTAAAGACAATAAATGTGTTTTTTTACCCCGCTAAAGTTAATTATAGCTTAATTTGTATGGGACAGCCAAGCGATATTAAGTGGCATTTCAATTTCCCACTTAAATTCCGACTTGGGCACTGACAATGTTGCTACATGTTAAATTCCAAGAAATGGCAACAAAAATGGCAATCTTAAGTGGGGTACAGACGATCATTCAAAACTGACAGTTTTGCTGAAATTTCCCTTGACTGACCGTGTGACCGTTCATTTTCATCAGCCATCAGTCAACCACAAAAATGTTTGTGGTTGAGTGACAGTCAGCGACCATGTTTGTTTGGCTGATGGTTTTGACTGTTGGTATGTACCAAAAGCCATCAGTCAAGCTAATACATTTGTGGTGAAAGTTTGTAATAATGGATTTTTTGTATTTTTTTCACTTAGCGCAATAAGAAACAATGCGCACCCAATTTTTTTATTATCCATCGTTGTTAAACTTTCACAGCTGATTGACGGTTTGAGCATCATTCATGAATGAATGCACCATCAGTCAAAACTGATGTCAGTCTGTACCCCACTTTAGATAAATTTTGTTATCATTTTTTGCGAATGAAAATGTTATCAAGGAGAGACTCAAAAGCAGAAATTTGCAAAATGACTTACACATGGTCAGTTCATTTAAATTATTTTATTTAATGGAGACTACGTATACTTTTATATCTCTAAATTTGAAGGATAGCTTTTTATTTCCGATTGAAAACAAAATTGGAATTAAATTGTTCGCAATAACGAGCGGTAAATGTTATACGTATTGATCATGGTATAATTATCTATCAGGTATAGTCGTTTAAACATGTGATTAAATTTTTTCCATGTAATTTTTCGTTTCACTTGTTAAAATCATATATATTTTGTTTTCATACTTTTTTGTATTCTTGGTATATATTTGTGTAAAGTTTGACAACTGAAACAAATTAACGAAATTAAATGTCTTGCTGCTTACAACTACAATAACATCTGCTGCTACCATGTATTGGTTGGCACTTGGTACAAACGTGTTGCCGTATCGCATTATTGTCACCCATTACAGCAAATGTTGCCACATTACGTAGAATTCAGTGTGGATCGTTTTATTTATAAAGTCGTAAGTGGCGATAGCTTAATGAAATAAAAAAAAACAGCCTTAATGACATGGACGGCTAATGGTTTCAACAAGATGGCGCTATGTGCCACAGACCCAACAATACAATCGATCTTTTCCGCACTGTGTTCGAAAGCCTCACAATCAACCGAAACTCGGAAGTCCATTCGCTGCCTCGCTGCTGCGATTTGACCCTGTAGACTATTAACTCTGGGACGCCGTGAAAGATACGTGTTACGCAATCAATCCCGAGGCCATTGATGAATGAAAGCAGTTCGTGGAAGCCATTTAACCGAAGTTGTATTTCATTCATACATATTAATGATGGACCATACCAACAAAATCATAATTTTGAAAAAAATGTATATTACAATTTTTTGAAAGCGAAATTAAATTACAAATTTTACATACCCGTCCTTTACAAGGTACAACGTCAGAAACATTTTTCGAATTGGAAAGTAGTTGGTTTTGTTGGATTGTAATTCCGGAAACACACTCACTGGTGTATGACTAGTTTCAAACTCCGTAAGAATTTCATCATCAGATGCCTAACTACTGTCCCTAAATTGAGACCAATACTCCATGTGGTGCTGGCGTTGCGTATCTGCCAAAGTGCAACTTCCTCTATTGCCATTACTTCTGTCTGAAAAGCATTACAACGGTCTGGTAGCATTTGTGCCTCTTTAAAATAGACTAAAAACCTAAGTAGGCTTCAGTGGCTAAACGAAGCCCTGCTAGCAGGAATTCTCAAAGAAGTTAGGTAGGAATGGGTTTCGAATCTTCTAAAAGGCAGAAAGAAGGCGATTTAAAACATGTTTTTCCAGATGAGATCTGAAGCTGGTACAGATAATTACTTAAAAAGAATGTTGGAGACCTTCCGTTACGCCTTCCAAAGGAATACAAAGCACCAGGAGTCCCTAAGACAGCGGTGATGGAATGATCTTGAAACGAAGGAATAATTGAAGGCGTATCCAGCCCATTTTATAATACCATCACAGTCGTTCCATTGGTATGCTTACCTACTCAGGCCTGTGCATACACACACCCAGATTTCATTCCACCATACCATTTGGACACATAAGTAGCATTTAGGACACAACTTTTCCATTTCCTGATGAGGTCCTGTAGAATAAATGGTTTGGGATTTCATAGGAACCACATCCCTTAAATTGCTAATGTTCATGTTACACTTTCAGAAATGCCACGTACATATGTATGTATCTTTTGTCAAACCGAAACGCCATCGGCATGCTGCAATGATAGCAGTAAAATGAATTTATAACAGGTGATAGCAGTAGGTTGAAATTAAGTCAGCTATTCTCATAACACAACCTGCAACATGATTGAATCATGATTAGCTGGTTACAATACCACTTCTTATGAAAAATCTTTAGTTTTTTGATTATGTTCTTGATTTGTTTCAATTTTTGCACTTTTAAGTAAAAGAAAAACACTATAAATTTTATTAGCTTAACATTCACATTCACATTAATGTTAGCGTAACATTAAGATTAACATTCGTGTAAATATTGGCCAAGGAATTTTATTCATATTGTGCAACTTTTTCCAATATCCATGATCTTAAAGTCCAAACATTGGCATACACCCCCGGATATTCCGCACGACCACATCCCTCACCCCATGATACAACACCGGCCAGTTTATTGCGTATAGTCAATGGGCCACCAGCATCACCTTGGCACGCATCTTTGCCACCGTTGCCCCTTAAGCCGGCACATAACATTTCTTCAGTTATGGCTCCTTCATAATCTTCATTACATTGATCATTGCCGACAACGGCAACCTTAACTTCTTGCAGTTGATTTGACGAAAGTCCTCCCTCTACCAGAGCTCCCCAACCGGTGATTGTTGAAATTAACCCGTCAATGGGTTTACTATCAATTAACTCAATATTGCGTATGGTGAAACCATTCAATGCCAAAGGAGTGTCCAACACCAAGATAGCAATATCGTTGTTAAATGTTCTTGGATTGTATTGCTCATGCATAATAATTTCCTTTACAGGCACCATGACGCCATCATTGCCTCTTTGGAAATTCGTACCCGCCACAACTTTCAATTGACTGGCCACGGTGGCGATAATACAGTAAGCTGCAGTTATTATGATTTCATCGGAATATATACTGCCTCCACATACATGTTCGTATGGAGATTGGGCATCAAATAAATCTTTTTTGCGCAAACTTATCTGATAGCCATGAGCCCCGATATCAACACTTTGACCTCCCACAATACGAGGGACTAGATCGGCAGCTTCCAAAGGTAAACTGTAGCACACAGCGACCCAGCACATCAGACATATTACAGATAATTTCATTTTCCCACTAGATAGTGCCTCGATGTAATACCTTACGGGTTTAAAATAATACTATTTGCCAGGCCTATGGTCATTTCTATTCGATTCGATTGCTTGCTCAAATTACTTATTGACTTGTTGATAAAATTTTATTAATAATTTGATAATAATAGTTAAATGGTCAATAATATGAAATTATGATTAGACGGGGCACACAAAGCATTAATGGTTTATTGCAAAACGAGATTATAATTTATAGATTTATATCTTGTTTGTACCAGACGCGATAAAAGAGTTATCAACAAGTTTAATAATGTTCTTATTGCCTAAAAGTATGCTTTACATTTTGTATACTAACAGTCAAGTTGTCACAAAACACTGACAACAAATTTTGGGTTTTCATTAAACAATTTCCCCAGATCACTTATTTCGATTACAATATTGTACAATATGTTTTCTCCAGGATTCGGCCATCAGGTAGGAAGAAACCCTTCATAATTCGTTCCGTATTTTCCCATTGCAATCCCGATCATGTGTGGCCGTCGGTAGTGCAATAGTTAGTGTGCGCGCCTCTTGTACATGAGATCCTGGTTTCGATCCCTGATCTGACCACCTTAAATGTGTTCCGACGGCGGTCACCTCGCATAGTGACGGCGACGCTATCGAGTATTTAGCCATGAAGAAGCTTCTCAAAATATCGATCGGAACTGGTGTAAACTGTAGGTACCAATCCGTGAGTATAAAACTAGAAAGCGCACAGCTCACTGGTTGTGAAAAGCTCTCTCCAATTCCTTTATGGGATGTAATGGGAAACCATTTATTTTTTTAATCCCGATCATGTAATTTCTTGTTATATCCTCTCTTTATCGCTCCTAATAAATAGTACTTCGCCTTCCTTAGCATACCATTGTTTTTCAAGACGAGGTCAGGTTAGGTAGAACTGGCGGTACACTATTGACACCCTAGTCCATTGAGGTCCGTTGTGATACTCCCGGACCTGTAAATTAACCTTGTGTGGTTAAGGGGCGTTCAAGTCACATGAGATCTCATCCCCATATTTCAAGTTGTGGCTGAAAGTGTTGTGGATGGCCAAGGGACACAACAAAGGGATACGAACATTAGTAGCTAGTAGCAATTAGAATTCCTCAAAAAGGTCATAAGATCATTCATCTTGACTACCTGAATGACTGTTAGACCCAAACTGAAGCAATATCCTAGATATTGTCTACTACTCATATGAAAGAGTGGCTATGAGAAACTTTCCACCTCCACGGTCTGTCCCATGAATGATATAATCTTTAAAAAGTAAATGTCAGGTTTTTTTCTTTCGGATCATAGAACAAATTTCGACATCCAATTCTATATTGAGTGTTTTATTTAAAATTAAAAAAAAGGTCAACATGTATTACACTTTATTTTTTTTAATTAAATACAGGACATCTAAAGGGTGTCTCAGTAAGATTGCACTTTTTAAGTTTAGTGCCATTTTTTTTGTCCAAGTGGCAACTCTGAAATTTTACAGCTGTCATAAATATTTATTGCGATTAATAAAAACAGAGCGCTTTACGAAAGAAAAACGTGTTATAAATGTGAAAACTTATCACAAAAATTTTGAAAGTTATGCTGAGACCGCTCGCAAACTTCGAAAAACTGTCAGTCGAGAAAGTGTAACTTATGTGTCAACCATTCGAAGAGTAGTCAACAAATTTGAAGAAACTGGGTGGACAATAAGACTCCTGTGCGTCAATGTACCAGTCGGTCTCTTGAAAACATTGCTGATGTAAACGAGAGTGTCGCTGAAACCCCGAAAACATTAATTTGACATCGTTCTCAACAACTTCAAATTTCACGAAGCACTACGCAGCGAATTTTAACAAAAGACCTCTGCCTTCATTCGTACAAAATGCAGCTTACTCTGGAGCTCAAACTAGCAGACCATGAAAAGCGCCGGCAATTCGTTCCATGGGTAATGGAGCAAAGTGAAGTCAATGCCAATTTTTCAAAAAAAAATCAGTTTCTCCGATGAAGCTCATTTCCATCTGAATGGCTTCGTGAATACACAAAATTGTCGAAGTTGGAGTTCGGAAAATCCTCTTGCAATCCATGTGTCGCTGATACTCATGTTTGTTATTGTATTTACTTATATTTTTTTGTTTCTATTCATTTGCCCTTTTTTTTGTCATATTGTTATCATTTGGTTGTTTATGATCATTAACTTGTTATTATTGTTTGCCTATAATGATCATTTGTTTGAGTTTTTTTAAGTCCCTTTTTTGTCGTCATTTGTTTACGACTTACCGCAGTTCCCCCTTTGTCCCTATATTGTACTTGTTGTGTTGGAAAGGAACTGTTAAGTTTTGTAAACAAGTACAATGTAGGGCTCCAGCAAAGCAGTTGTTCAGCTATTAAATCAGTTTGTTGGGGATAAAGACTGCGGTAAGTAGCGTTGGTTTATATTTGTTTTAATTTTATTATAATTATAATTTTTTTTAGAAATAAACCCTACCCTACCCTACCACTATTCCTACCCTACATATTGCCGTGTTTTATTGGGAGTTAAATTCGCTATCCCCGCAGGAATAACTCATAACTTCGTGCGGCTTTGTTGTTTTTTGCCTTTTGCCGATTGCCATTTAGATATCCATGCAGCGTTCACCTCCAAGAAGAAGCCCGCGGAACCTGACAATTGCCGATTCGTTGCCCTCCTCAGTAAGTACACTCAACAGTTCCATGCCTGCCGGAACAAATGAAATTGTGAATGTGGCCCATATGCCGCCGGAGCCCAATACAAGTTCCTCTACTGCCGGAACATCATCCGTGTTCTTCGCCACTGCCGAGACGATTCAGACGGCGTCAGGTAAACATAATCCTGGCCCTAATTTTTTGCTGTCGCATATACCGCCACCGTTGACTCCAGCGCCAGGTGTAATGACGTCCAGCTCCAATTTAGTTGCCCAGCCAGCCATGGATAGCCTTCAGCATCAAATCGATGTTTGCAGGCGCAACTTTTAAATGCCCAACGAGCCCTGAAAGCAGCTTCAACTACAAATAACTTGAGCATTTCGACAACTATGACGACATCGAGTAGCACAGCACCAGTTATGTCGGTTAACAGTGTCGCCGGTAGTTTCAATAGCAGTGGACCAGAGGACATTTTAGATCGTCGGGATCCATCGCCATTTTCCTTTGCAAGTAATGGCGCCACAGTGGCTCCATGCTATGGAAATCAGCAGCATCAGTTAGCAGCGCAGTCGCTAAATGTACAGCAGCCGACAGCGACGTATCAGATGCTGCCAGCGCCGTATCAGATGCAAAATTCAGTGCCGATAGCGAGAAAAATTGTTGACCTACCGGAATTTAATGGCATCCCAGAAGATTGGCCGATGTTTTCATCTGCTTTTGATCACTCAACGGCCGCATATTTGTACAGCAATTTTGAAAATTGTTTGCGTTTGCAAAAGGCATTGAAAGGTGAGGCCCGGGAGTGCGTCAAGTCTCTGCTTATCCATCCAAATAATGTTCCCACTGTTATTGAGCAACTGAAATTACAGTATGGTCGCCCGGAATTGCTGATAAGATGCCAGCTGCAACAAGTACGAGAATTTTTGCCAATTGGGGAGAATGCTGTGGATAAGCTGATACCATTTGCTGTCAAGGTGAGAAATTTAGCCGCCTTTTTAGAAAATGCAAATGGGCATCACCATTTGTCAAACCCAACTTTGATGGAAGAGTTGGTGCAGAAGCTCCCCATGAGCCGCCGTTTAGATTGGGCCCAATATGCAGCGAATATACGCCAGTGGCCCACTGTTATGGATTTTAGCAATTGGCTCCAAGGTGTAGCTAGTTTGGTACGTAGTATTCAAACGACCAATGTAAGTACCAGTCGCTCAAACAACAGTGAGTCAAAAAAGAAAGTGGTTCTTTATACATCAGATGAAAGAGATACAGTGTCCCCATTGCCGAGGACAACATAGAACATTTGAGTGTAAGAAATTTTTATCACTGAGTGTGCGGAACAGATGGAGTGAAGTGAAAAAGTTGAAGTTATGTTTCTCATGCCTTAATGAAGGACATTCAAGCAGAGATTGCCGCCGGCGTAAAGAGTGTCAAGTGAATAATTGCCGAAGGAAACATAACAAGTTATTGCATGAAGATCAGTCTAAAGCTTCAAGTGAAAATAATACCTCAAATGTCTTATCAGCTGATAGTGGTCCGATTGGTGAACCAGTTTTAAGTTGTGTCTCAAGCATAACTGAAAAAGTGAATTGCTGTTTAGAGTGCTACCAGTGAAACTTTATGGGCCAAATTGTGTTGTGGAAACTTATGCTCTTTTGGATGAAGGCTCATCGGTCACTATGATGGATAGTTCACTGGTGAGACAACTTGGACTTCAGGGAAGACAAAACAAATTAAATTTGAGCTGGTACGGTGGAAAATCGTCTCAAGAGGTAGCCACAGTCGTCGATCTTCATGTGAGTGGTGTAAATAAGCAACGGAAATATGCTTTAAAATGTGTTTATGGTGTTTCAAATTTGAAGTTGCCCAATCAAAGTTTCAAGGCGGACTTGATAAAGAATCATGGCATTCCTATAGCCTCATATGGTGATGTGGCTCCAAAATTGCTCATTGGATTGGACCATTACCACTTAGGATTGCCCGATAAGATAGTTCCGTTGGAGAAAGCTGGTCCATATGCTGCCAACACTCCTTTAGGGTGGATCGTTTTCGGGAAAATGGATGGAGGTCACCCTACAGCCCGCACTTGTTTGCTGACAGCACAGCCGGACAATTTAAATGATTTGGTGGCAAGTTATTTCGAGACAGAGAATTTTGGCGTCAAGGCTCTACCAGTCATTGATTCGAAGGATAATTCACGTGTTCGGAAGACTTTGGAAAGTTCTACAAAGAGGGTTGCCGGAAGATTTCAATCCAGACTACTGTGGTGCCAAGATGACGTAGTCTTGCCGGATAGCTATTCCATGGCCCTCAATCGCCTTTATGGTATGGAGCGAAAGATGAAGAAAAATCCCGAGTTTAGCGTGGCATATAAAAATATAGTTGCTGAATATGAGGAGAAAGGGTATGTACGGAAATTGTCACCAAAAGAGGGTCAAGCTTATAACCCGAGGACATGGTACTTGCCCCATTTTGGAGTTGTTAATCCCAATAAGCCAGGGAAAATTCGTTTGGTGTTTGATGCTGCTGCCAAGGTAGAAGGAGTCTCATTAAATTCAAAATTATTGAAAGGCCCTCAACAATATAAGCCGTTACCTTCAGTACTATTCAATTTTCGGGTTGGTGCAGTAGGTGTTTGTGGAGACATAAAAGAAATGTTCCATCAAATCATCGTGGCTCCAGAAGATCGATGTTCCCAGAGATTTTTGTGGCGTGAAAATGAAATTCGTCAACCAAATATTTATGAAATGGTCGTGATGACTTTCGGAGCTGCCTGTTCGCCGTGTGTTGCCCAATATGTGAAGGAGAAAAATGCTCTAGAATATCGAGATCGTTTCCCAAGAGCCGTGAAGTCAATATTGGATCACCATTATGTTGACGATTTTGTGGACAGTTTTGACAACGCATCAAAAGCTATCGAAATATCGAAGCAAGTTCGTGACATACATAAGTCTGCTGGTTTTGAACTGCGTCGTTTTACATCAAACTCGTCGGATGTGATCGTGGCTCTTGAAGGTGATTCGGATCAGAACGTCAGTTTTGAAGGAGCTTTAAATGAATTTGATTCATCCGTAGAAAAAATTCTGGGCATGTATTGGCATCCGGGAGACGACGCATTCAAATTTATTTTTAAATTTCATCGAGTAAATGCAGAGATTATAAACGGCCTAAGGTATCCCACAAAACATGAGCTGCTCAGTGTTATCATGTCCGTATATGATCCAATTGGTTTTTTGTGCCATTTCATGATAACTGCAAAATTGTTATTGAGAGAAATTTGGAGAAGCAACACACGTTGGGACGAAAAGTTGCCTGAGGGACTAGAAGTTATCTGGGATAATTGGCGGCAGGAGCTGAATAACGTTGCTCATGTCCATGTACCACGGTTTTATTTTGGAAATGGTATGCCTGGTGTGTTGGAGCTACATGTAGTTGTCGATGCCAGTGAAGACGCATTTGGTGCCGTGTCATACTGGCGATATATAACAGCTGGTGGAGAAATTGGTGTCTCCTTTATTTCAGCTAAGTCTAAATGTGCTCCAATGAAGACCATGACTATTCCCCGACTGGAACTACAAGCTGCCGTATTGGGAACAAGATTGATGTGCACTATATTGGAAGAACACTCACTCAAAGTTGCCCGTAGTATTTGTTGGAGCGATTCTACAACTGTTGTAAATTGGATTGGAAGATATAAGCCATTTGTTGTCCATAGAATAACAGAAATATTGGATTCCACTCGCCCGGATGATTGGAGATGGTTGCCCACAGATCTTAATGTTGCAGATGAGACTACCAGAATGAAAAGCAAAGTTGACTTTTCTAATGAGACACGATGGTTCCAGGGGCCTCAATTTCTTTATAGCCACGAAGATGTTTGGCCAACGCCTGTTTCTAGAGTACAAGATGATTCCTGCGTAGAAGAACTGCGCCCTAAATTTGCATTACTGGTTGGTTCAAATTTAATCATTGATTTTAATCGTTTCTCTTCATTTCTCAGGCTAAAACGTACTATAGCATGGGTACTGAGATTTGTTGATTGCTGCCGTAAGAGAAAGATTAATAATAACACAGCTTGCCTGACTGCTATCGAATTGCGATCTGCAGAAACAATTCTCTGCCGGATCGCACAAGAGGAGAGTTTTGCGGACGACTTCAAAATTTTAAGATCTGGTGGTAAAATACCGAAATGTAACGACCTGTATTCCCTTTCGCCATATATTGATGAAAACAATTGTCTCCGAGTATATGGTCGTATCGATGCTGCCAGCTGGTTACCACTAGATTCCAGGCGCCCCATCATTTTGTCGTCCAATCATTACCTGACCCAACTTATTGTGGCTCATGTGCATATCAACATGAAACATCAAAACTTTGAAGCTACATTGGGTGAAATAAGAAGAACGTTTTGGATTCCACGACTTAGGAGTGCTCTTAATAAGTGTGTCTCAAATTGCAATATTTGCAAAATTCGTCGTGCCACTCCAGTACCGCCATACATGGGTCCCTTGCCAACGAACAGACTGACTCCATATGTGCGGCCATTTACATACACTGGTGTGGATTACTTTGGGCCAGTCAACATAACTATTGGACGTCGCCACGAAAAGCGCTGGGTAGCTCTGTTCACCTGCCTAACTATCAGAGCAGTGCATTTGGAGGTGGCCTTTGACCTTTCAACAGATGCTTGTATCTTGGCAATAAGAAATTTTATAAATCGGCGTGGTACCCCATTGAAGATACGCAGTGATAATGGGAAGAATTTTGTTGGTGTCGACCAAGAGGCTAAGCGGTTCGAGGAAGTCTTTGACGTGGCTCGAATCCAAGATGAGTTGTCTTCAAAGGGCATAGACTGGCAGTTCAATTGCCCACATAATCCGGCAGAAGGTGGCATATGGGAACGAATGGTTCAATGTGTCAAAAAGGTTCTACGGGTGACTCTTAAAGAAGTGGCCCCTAAAGAACACACCCTACAAAGTTATCTAATTGAGGCGGAAAACATCGTTAATTCTCGTCCATTGACTCATTTGCCTGTCAGCCATGAGGATGAGGAGCCATTAACGCCTAACCATTTTTTGCTGGGATCATCGAGTACTGCGCAAACACCAGAGGGAACAGTCGTCGATACGCCAGCTGTGTTTAAAAAGCAGTGGCGAATATCTCGTCAGCTACGAGACCACTTTTGAAAAAGGTGGATTGTTGGGTATTTGCCTACACTAACGCGCAGGTCCAAGTGGTGCGAGTATACAAAACCTGTGGCTCCTGGTGATTTGGTCCTCATATGCGATCCAGCTGTTTCCCGCCGTGAATGGAAGAGAGGCCGCGTAGAAGAAGTATTCAAGGGAAGTGATGGAGTTATACGTCGAGCTGATGTCCGAACGTCTACTGGTGTCCTTAGGCGCCCCGTATCCAAGCTTGCTGTTCTGGATTTCGAAGAGTGAATCGAGTCGATCCACGGGGGTGGGGATGTCGCTGATGCTCATGTTTGTTATTGTATTTACTTATATTTTTTGTTTCTATTCATTTGCCCTTTTTTTGTCATATTGTTATCATTTGGTTGTTTATGATCATTAACTTGTTATTATTGTTTGCCTATAATGATCATTTGTTTGAGTTTTTTAAGTCCCTTTTTTGTCGTCATTTGTTTACGACTTACCGCAGTTCCCCCTTTGTCCCTACATTGTACTTGTTGTGTTGGTAAGGAACTGTTAAGTTTTGTAAACAAGGACAATGTAGGGCTCCAGATAAGCAGTTGTTCAGCTGTTAAATCAGTTTGTTGGGGATAAAGACTGCGGTAAGTAGCGTTGGTTTATATTTGTTTTAATTTTATTATAATTATAATTTTTTTTAGAAATAAACCCTACCCTACCCTACCACTATTCCTACCCTACATATTGCCATGTTTTATTGGGAGTTAAATTCGCTATCCCCGCAGGAATAACTCAGGTCGCAGCCAGCGACACCATGAGAAACAAATGAACCCACAACGAGCAACTGTCTGGCGCAGATTTTGGTCAGGGGGCATGATTGGGCCTCATTTTTTGAATATGAGACCGACATTTCAGTCACTGTGAACGGCATTCGTTACAGGAACATGATAGCGGAGTTTTTGTAGCCTCACCTGGACTGCATGGATCTGAACAACATGTGGTTTCAGCAAGACGGCGCCATCTGCCACACCGCGGATGAAATAATCGATTTATTGCAGCAACGATTTTCAGAACAAATGATCTCAAGAAATTCTGATGTCAACTGGCCACCAAGATCATGTGATTTTGGGGTCTTTGGGGTTTTGTGAAATCTCGGGTTTATGCTTATAAACCAGGAACAAGATACAGCCACAACTCTGTGCCACAACTTGCCCCTACCCACGGCTCTGGGTGGGGCAATTCGACGGACATTTTATTCCATACTTAATCGGAACATGTGTTCTTTACAATCCAATAAAAAAATCACAACTATCTCAAAAAATACGTGTTTTTATTTTCAAATTAAAAAGTGCTTCTTACTGAGACACCATTTACATATACTTATACATATATGCTTAAGCCCGGTATTCAGTTTCTGTGAAATTTTTGTTGTCATAAAAAATAACGAAAATTTCAGGAACCGGAAATTTGGCTCACTTTTCATTTGCTTTGTACTCAGCTCTTTCCGAACATTTCGTAGGCAAAATCAATTACAGGGTTGTTACTCCAAGTTATTTCGTACGATTGATTGTTTAATAATTGTTTGGGAACGGAACATTGACATTTAGATTATTCTAACAAACAAAAGTAACATAATTGCAAGGTAAATCAAAGTTAGGTGGTAACACTCCGCAACAACACTTTCCCTTTAGTGATAAATGACAACATTTCTTATGAAAATTTTGAAAGAACTTTATACTTTATTTTTCCCAAACATTCTCCGTTTTTTCGTCACTGATAGCGAAAGGCGATAACGCCGATATCTTCAGCCCTATAGCTAAAGGGGTGATAAACAAATTCTGCATAATTTACAGCTTGAGGTCCATGAGGATTCCCGTGCACGGTAGCATCTTGAAAAAAAGAGTAGATTCGATAGCTAGGGTGGGCCCAAACAGAACAGCTTATATCCCGTGTTTCGGTCAGCATGGAAGCTGGATAATCTCAAACTTTGTCAATTCATGGGAGTTCTTACTAGACAAGCCCACACAAATGAATAAAAACGACGGAAGACTTTCTTTGTCCATTTCCTGCTATTACGAAAATATGACTTTAACGCCTCCCCGCTTATACAATACCCAGTTTGCTATATCTCAGGGGTAATGATTGTAGGACACTGGAGAAATTTGTACGTGATATAAAAAAGATGAGATACTCCCGGGACAACGAAAAGCAATGCTTCGACTAACCAATGTTGTAGAGTTCTGCCCAAAACTTTTAAGACCCGACGGACTTTTTACGATTATGCTTAACGAAAGAGTTTCTTTCACACATCATTCAGGTGGTTTCTTGTCCAATGTAGTTATACATTCCCGGAAAGTTTTCAAAATGCTTCTATCACCTTTTCAGCCGAATGAGTCCCAGACACCATATCGATCTGTGTTTTATAGCTGGCAGTTTTTACGACGTTATAGACTTGGAGTCATTCTATAGAATCAAATGAATAAACACCCAAAAAATTAAGATATCAGTTAAGACCTTATTAGCAGAATTTATTTCAATTTAAATTATTTTAAGAAATTAAGAATTTTGTTCCAGTGTTTTGTAAATCCAATTCTTGAGGTTTGCCACATTAGCGTACACCCCGGGATATTCAGGACGAGCACAACCTCTTCCCCATGATATAATGCCCACCAATTGTTCACCACACACCAACGGCCCACCTGAGTCATTCTGACAGGCATCACGGCCACCTGCACTTGCACCAGCACACAACATATCAGACGTGATACGATCAAAGCCATAGGCCTGTTCACACACGGCACGATCAATGATATTTACATCAACCTGTTGTAGTTTATAAGAATTTGATCCGCTCTCGGAAGTGGCACCCCAACCGGTGACAACAGCCACTGCGCCGGGTGACGGCTGTTCACTAGCCAACTTTGCTGGCCATACGGTAATCTCATTCAGCTGCAATGGCGTGGAGAGGAACATTAACGCTACATCATTTTGCGTCAATGCTGGATTGTACTCCTCGTGCACTATGAGTTGATCCACTAATGCAATAATACCATCTGAACCGGAACGATTATCAGTACCGGCAACAACAACAAATGAATTTGCCACCCGTTTATAAACACAGTGGCCTGCAGTTATAATAGTCCTCTGATTCAGGATGACACCACCGCAGGTGTGAGTGAAGGTGCATATCTCACAGGTCTTACGACGCACTGAGACTTGATGAGGATGATTGGTAATGCTAACATCACGGCCGCCAACAATACGTCCCTGGTTCAGAGAGGCGCTCTCTGCAAGGAATACGAGTAGAAGAAGTGTGAATGCGATAACTCTAAACATACTGCAGTGTAAATTGTAACTGAATTCGAAGGAATCTGAAATGTTTCGGTCTAGTTTTTATTAACTTGTTGTGTCGAAATTATCAAAAATACGTTAAACCTGGTAGCCAAACTGATAACAAACAGCGATTGTTTATTGCGGGGATGAACTCCATTTTAAAATGCTGGAACACAACATGATTAAAAGCATTGACTAAATACACTTGGAAAAATGAGTACATAGATTGTTTCTAAGCACTTTTGAAATTTTTTTGCGGTTTATATTTTTATTTTAAAGTCATATAGCGACAAATGCATCCCCTTTAAAGATTTCAAGTTAATTAACAGTTGATTTTTATATTGTAGCAGTCCAAACAGAACCCGACAGTCTAGCGGTGATTAAGGGTAGTATTCTAAAATCCCGAAAGTGAACGTTAAACGCAAACGCTAACGCGAACGCCGAAGTCAAAAATGGTAGTTTATATATCACTTCGCGCTTGCGTTTGTTTACGAAAGCTGTCACTGACATATGCGGTTTATAGAGTTGCAAAACTAAAATAAACAATTATAGATCAGAAAAAGTTATCTTGAGTGAAGTGCTCAGAATGAAAATGATTACAAAATCTATCTCCATTTGAGTAGATCAACAGATGTTAAGATTGCTATTATTTATAATACTGCAAATACCAACAATATTCACATAAAATGTGTAAAAAACCTATGTTATTTTGGGGTTCAATGCCCAATAAATTTCCCCATCTATATTAAATTAGTTGTCTTTTGAAAAACACGTGACATTTGGCGGTATTTATTAATTGTAATGTATTGGTTCTTTTGTTTATTATTGTCAACATCAACTGCTGTCTCTAATTTTTAAATATAATTATAATAGTTTTGCAACGCATTATTTATATGAACGTTCCATTTCCATTATTGTAAATAAGAATTTCAGTGCGTAAACAATATAGTTTTGAATTATTTAAAAAAAAAGTTTGAGAGTTCATTCTCCCACCCACTCTCTTCTCTGGCAAATTCCAACTATGAGTCAAAACATAATCAAACACGCTACAGTCGACGACGTTTTTTATACATAGGTTTCTTATGGCAGGGAAAAATCATCATGAAAATCCGCTGAGGCTAGCCGCTGGAATAGAATCTTTTCTAATTTCTTGGCGGCGCTCTCACGAAAGCAACCAACACATACATACTGTGGTACATGTGAATACAAAAGAAAAATAAAGAAAAGGGCTCAAAACGATTTATTTCTAAACACAATGCAATAAAAGTGAATACACAATTTTTAAAAGCGGTATAAAAAATTAAAATCCTACACAACAGAAATATTATTTTCTAAACCATAGATAAATAAAAACCATAGATGGTGAAAGATAAGTGGTGGATTTGAAAGTCAAGGGAAATTTTCTAGATGGCGCATCTATGGTGGAAATGAGCAAATTCCCCTGGAAACAAAAACTATTGAAAAAACTATATAAACATGCTTTTTTGCCTTTTGTATTGTGAACAAATATCAAAAGCGAAATGCTTTTCAATTATTTATATTCTATTTTCAAATTTAAACAACAGAATCGAAATAAGAATGATGTTTGAGTGCTTTTTCGTCGCATCCGAGTGAAAAATGGTCGCACGGAAACAGCATGTGCCCTCTGGTGAAAATGGTGATTAAGCAAATGAGTCATCTATGGTTTTTATTTATCTATGTCTAAACTTTCAAACAACTTGCAGAAGATCAGCTAATATGAGAGAAAATAAACCAACTGAAGTCGCCAGACCATAGAGTAATGACGTATAGAGACACCAACTTTCTTAGCAAATTTATGACATTTGGTGTGTTGCAGATGGGCGGTTGGATGTTGGAAAATATTGCTTTAATAATACCAGATAGAGGCAGTGGCTCAAACCATCCAACAATAAATCAGCAACGGCATTCCGATTTGTGCGTTACAATTTGTGTGTAAATACACCACAAATATATACTAACAATAAAACATATCAAAAAAAAAGTCCAAAATAAGTTTAAATTTCACAGGTTTTCATCAAAACGACATGAAAAATGTAAGTCAAATTTTTTTAAATTCAACCTAGTGTAAGCCAATTTACGTCAAATAACTCTCAATCGCACCGACCGCACCACGAATAATAGCGCCAGATCTCTGTCTCATTTTTTTTAGACGCTAGAGATTTTTTCCGTCGTCATATGAAGCGTGTCTGGTTCTCTTTGGACTCTATCACTTCGATCAGCTGTCACGAACTCTCTCAATTGAGAGAAGGGATTCCCACATTTTCATGAAAATCTTAAGTAATTTTAACCATATATTAATTTATACAATAGACAATTTTAGTATAGACGAATTAATTCTCTCAATATTTCTAAAGTGAACATTGGATAGTGGAAGGCATAGGTTCAATAATGCCAGACAGAGGCAATAACACACAACGTCGAACAAATCAGCAACAACCGGATTTTCTCTCTCTCTCTCTCCCATTTCGTTTAGAATCTTTAGATCTATGTATCAGAGTTCGTATTTACCCCCCCATGAGTAACCCATACACATCGTCGTGGGGAATGTGTAATGAACGTTTACCCATTACCCGCAGGGTATGGGGAAAATAATGGGTAGCTACCCACGAAAATGAGGAATTACCCATCACGATTACCCATTATCCTCAGGGCAATGGGGAAAATAATGGGTAGCTACCCACGACAATAGGGAATTACTTATCGCGATTTCCCATCACCCTCAGGGAATTGGGGAAAATAATGGGTAGCTACCCACGACGATGGGCAATGTGTTATCCAGGGTAATATAAAAAAATATAAAAAAATTAGAAAAAATGTCTATATCTCGGAAATGGAGCGTCCAATCGAAAAAATAATACGAAGGAGGTATATATCGTCGTGATCTCTAGCGCGCCTTATTCTGTTTGTAGACTAACACAGATTTTTGGCTGAACGAAATCTCAAACAAACCTGAATATGACTTTAGTACTTGAATATTTGGAATTGCTATCTATTTCAGAAGTTTTTTGCTCAGTTTCACAACGACCCATTGCCCACTTAAATTAAGTTTAATGCCCCATGTTTGTCGTATAATATAACCATGGACTCGGAGCCTTTTACATTGAATTTTAAAATGATGATTGTGAAACTCGATCTTAGCATTTGAAAGAATTTGTCTTAAAAATACTTCGAACCAATTCTGAGAAATTTGTCGATTTGGTAGAATTTACCTACCATAGGCCCTCCCTTACCTCTATTTCTACAATAAATTCACTTAAATCGATTCAATAGAAAATTTATGATTGCCCATTAACAATGCTTGACACGTTTCATAAATATGAGCAACTATCTCGGTAGCTTATCAATAACAATATAAATTATATTGCCTTTCAATTACGACCCTCTTGCATAGAGCAATAGATAAGAATCGCCATACCTCCCTTTACGTTCTCTCGATGACGACGAGGTTATTTCATCGAATTCGAGTTGCTGCTGTATGTTACTCTTTGGTTGGACATAAAACGGACAGAAATAAAAGGAAATGCGTATCGATGCAACCAACATAAAACATAATTTAGCTGTCATTAGTGTTAATCAAACACTATTTAAACTTAGTTTGTTTCTGGTTGCTTATCGCTCTCTCGCCCAACTACATTGATTTCTATAAATTTCCTACTACACGAACATAATCTCCATGTTTGATATTGCGATTACGTTCGTGATTATTATGTTCGGGCACCTTCAACGAGTTCGAGAACTAGTGAATGAGTTCGAAATCTAGTGAATGAGTCCGAGAACTAGTGATAGAATTCGACACAAGTCTAGTGTGAATGAAACGTCACTGTGAATATGAAATATTCATTGCTTGAAATGAACATAATGGTTGTTAGAAGCGTTTTTATGCCAACAATTGGTAAGAGGCAAGGGGTATTCATGATACTTTTACATGAATGCCCCTTGCCTCTTGTCAATTGTTGCCATAAAAAAGGTTTTAACGACCTTCATGTTCGTTTCAAGCATAGAATGATTCATATACAAAGTCACTTTTACGCTCATCTGACTTTTCATTCCACACTAGACTTGTGTCGAACTCATTCATTAGTTCTCGAACTTATTCACTAGTTTTCGAACTCAATCACTAGTTCTCGAACTCGTTCATTGAAGGTGCCTGGACATAACAATCAGGATTATAATCGCAATAGCAATCATGTAGATTACATGCTCGTGAGAGTAATGTCTGGTCACCCTAAATAAACTATATAGTTCATGAACCACCGACCTCTATTTCACACTATTCGTCGGAGGTGCGGTGCATATCACACATGTTCGATGCATATTCTTCGATGCATATTCGTGGGAGGTTCGGTGCAAATCACAGATGTTCGATGCATATTGTTAGAAGAAGAGTTGACTTAACTTTCATGCCGTTTTGGCGGAGATATGCTTTTATTGTTGGTATACATTTGTGTTGAAGTTGGCAGAACTTTCCTACTACACTAACACAAAAATGTCAATGTTGTTGCCTTGTATTGAACTACTTGGTACTATTGAAGCCTTCAGCATGCCTGTTTGCCAGACTGCCTGAAGCATTCAGCATCTGCTTACATCCACACCAATGACTGAAAAATAAATGGGCGCAAAAGTGCCTCTAGATAGGGTTCCAGCAAATACAAAATCTCTAAAATTTATTATATTTAAAAAAACACGATATTTATTTAAAAATATTTTAATGTCTAATAATACCTAAGGTAAGTTAGCCGCAATATTGGCTAAAATCCAATCCTTGAGTTTATAGACATTGGCATAAACACCAGGATAATCCGGCAAAGCACAACTACGACCCCAAGACACAATACCGGCCAATTCACGATTCACCAAAAGAGGACCACCGGAATCACCTTGACAGGCATCCTTACCGCCACGTTCAGACCCAGCGCATAACATACTGTCAGTGATGCGACCAGGTCCATAAGATACAGCATAGGCTTGATCACAACGTTCATTACTTACAATGGGTACTTCGACAGCCAATAACGTATCAGAGGAGTAGCCACCAGCGGCGACAGTACCCCAACCAGTAACAATGGATTTGGAGCCATCTTCAGGAACTTTGCTAGCCAATGGGATCGGTGCAATTCTGATGCCATCTAATGGCAGTGGTGTGGCCAAAATCATTAAAGCTACATCATTATCCGTACGAGCACTGTTGTAATTCTCATGCATTACAATCTTAGCAACGAGGGCCGCAATACCATCGCCGCCATTTCGCGTATTGGTACCCGCAACAATGGTGAAGTTTTCGGCATAACGTCCACTGACACAAAGGGCCGCGGTCACGATTACTTTCTCGTTGTAAATGCTACCGCCACATGTATGAGTGAATGCGCAAGTCGCACAGCTTTTGCGACGCATCGACACCTGATGGGGGTGATTGGATATATCTATTTCTTCACCGCCAACAATGCGACCATCCAGGCGGAGCGCAGGTTCCACTTCATCCAACCTTGAGAGGGACGCTCCAAAAGTGGAGGCCAACAACACTAGAAGAGTTAGGGCGAATAATTTTGACATAGTGTCGAGGTCGAGTTGAGTGAAACTAACCCTTTCGCTTTGAAACGGCCAAGACTTTATAGAAATTGTAATCGCGATTATCAGTTGATAACATTTCTTAATCAAATTTATGACAAAACAACGATAACGATATTTTTGTAAGAGATTGTGTATAATGGATAATGTGATTTTGTATAATTACCCAAAGTCAATTAATGACCACAATACGGTAGCGACTTTCGAGGAAATCAGAAAAAACTCATACAGGTTACATGTTCGTATCCTTGAGAATTAAGGCTTGAAAGTCTAACTGTTCCTATAGTCTAGCTCAAATCGGTGGCTTCAGCATACAATTTTCTTCATTAGATTAAAAATTCACAAATTTAACTCTGTCATTTTCAATTCAAAATATTAATTTATTACATTCTTATAAATATTGAGCAGCTTTGGTTACAATCCAATCTTTGAAATAGGCGACATTGGCATAAACACCAGGATAGTTAGGCAAGGCGCAACCAATGCCCCACGAGACTACGCCAGCCAACTCACGATTGACCAACAATGGCCCACCTGAATCACCCTGACAGGCATCCTTACCGCCCACACCATCCATACCAGCACACAACATACTGTCGGTGATACGTCCAGGACCATACGTGGCCGCATAAGCTTCGTCGCAACGTTCATTGCTTACTACGGGTACTTTAACAGCCATTAAGTTCTCGGGGGAGGAACCACCCGAAAAAAGAGTACCCCAACCAGTGATGACGGTAGTTACACCTGGCTGGGGAATTTTACCAGCTAAAGGTACCGCAGCAATGCTTACATTATTCAGGGGCAATGGTAATTCCAAAATCATCAAAGCAATATCGTTCGTATACAGGGTATTATTGTAATCCTCATGCATTATAATTTGCGATACGCCCACCACTACACCGTCGGCTGCATTGCGAATATTGGTACCAGCCACAATCTTGAAATCTTTAGCTTTACGTCTATGGACACAATGAGAGGCGGTCACGATGACATTCTCGTTGTAAATGCTACCGCCACATGTATGAGCGAATGCGCACTTAGTGCAGCCCTTACGACGCATTGACACCTGGTGGGGGTAATTGGTAATGTCGACTTGCGTGCCACCAACAATGCGACCTTCCAGGCGCAGGGATGCTTCAATTTCATCCGAATTCGACAGGGAAGCTGCCCACGCGGAGGCGACCAATAATAAGAGTGTTAGGCCAACAAATAACTTTGTCATAATCTCTAGACGCGTAAAATAAAACTAAACATTTTATGTTTTACCTTAAGACTTTATACAGAATGTAATCAAATATCTAAAATCATTTCAAATGGAATTTATTACTAAACTGCGATAAGAACGATTTAGTTATAGATTATGTTTATAAAGTGTGATTTATTTAATGAATTAGTCAAGGCCAAGGGTTATCTAAAACCACAAAAAACCCATAAAAAATGGTTTGATTTCTATTTATTAATCTTTTGTCATGTCCAGTGGCGGTCGGTGTTGCAATGAGTAGCGTACGTGGCACTTGTACATCACAAGGTAGATTCAATCTAATTTTCAAATCAACGATGGTTGAATTTTATGTTTCGGGATTAGAGAATAAAAACAAATATTAATCATCGAAAATCACTTTATTGTTTTTCAAAATATTCCCCATGAAGATTTATACACTTTTGCATGCGTTTGAACCAATTGTCGAAACACTTTTGCCACTCTGATTGAGGTATCTCCAAAACATGCATTCTGAATGCAGCAACCGCTTCTTCAGGTGTCGAAAAACGTTGACCACTCCGTTTGTTTTTTACGTACGGGAATAAAAAGAAGTCATTCGGTGCCAAGTCAGGACTATACGGCAGATGACCCATCAAATCGATGTTTTGGGTGCTCAAAAATGCAGTTGTTTCAGCCGATGTGTGAGAGCTCACATTGTCGTGGTGAAGAGTGATCCGTCTTCGGCAGTTGGTTTTCCTGATTTCTTGGAAGACAACTGGCAAACAAATGGTTGTGTACCACTCAGAATTCACTGTTCTGCGTTGTTCTAGTGGTACGGTTGCGACATGTCCGGTTTTTCCGAAAAAACTGGCGACCATTTGCTTGGAAGTGCTTCGGGCGCGAACAACTTTTGTTTGATTTGGCTCATCTTGAAGCAACCATACAGTTGACTGATGTTTACTCATACGCGTAAATCCAGGATTCATCACCTGTCAAGATGTCATAGACCTGTTTCGAAGCACCGCGATCGTATTTTTGGAGCATTTTTTTCCACCAATCGACACGAGCCTTTTTTTGAACGATTGACAAATTGTGTGGGATCCAACGCGAACAAATTTTGTTGCCAGTCAAATGTTTATGCAATATTGACTGTATGCTGGTCCCACTAATGCCTAAGGTTGTCTCAATCTCACGATAGGTCACATGACGATCTTGCAAAATCAGTTCGCGCACAGCATCAATGGTTTTCGGAACAACAGCTGATTTTGGACGACCTTCACGAAATTCGTCTTGGAGTGAACTACGACCACGATTGAATTCACCATACCATCGATAAACACTGGTCCTTGATGGAGGTTCATCGCCAAAAAAATTGAATTAAGTTCATCCATGCACTGTTGCTAAGTTAATCCACATCGAAAGTTGTAAAAAATAATCGCACGAAAATGTTCACGGTTTAATTCAATATTTGGGCCGAGATGAATCTTTTACGTTACTGCAAGCAACACAAATAGCGCTCGTATGTCAAAACGTTCTGAGTACGCATAACATCAAAAATGTCCAACTTTACGATAGAGCTGTCAGTTGCCAGATTGCAACACTAGTGTTGCCAAATCCCGAAACATAAAATGCAACCCTCGTATTACTTTTATTCACTAAAATAATTGAAATGTCAAAATTCCGACGATCTAGAATTAGACGACCAGAAGATGTGCGCAACTTGGCAACCCTGGTAAAAGATAACCAAAATGTGATAGAAATGTTATATACAATAATACTATCAAAAAGCTGCTCGTGTATTGAAATATTCAATGAAGAGAGTAAGAGAGAGAACAGAGAATGACTAGGGTTTCACACGATGTGTTTGTTGGCATTTGAGTTAAAAGAAATTTTGACTGTCTACTTGTACATCGTTTTTGCTATACATGTTGTGTTTAGCATAGATAAAGTAAACAAATAGATGAAGCAGAAGTGTTGCGAAAATTTTAGTGTAATGAGTAATTTACTAGATGTCGTTGAAAGCAATAAATGGGATATCTTTTGTTCCCAAAAAAAAGTCAAAAAATATGACTTTAAAATTACATATCAAAAGAAAAAATTATTTTCAATAAAAATATCACTTCGAAACAAGAATACAACAAGTTACTTAACGTAGAATATCTCATGGCAATCGAATTGAAAAGCCATGACAACGCCAACTAAGTCCTAATAAATTGGTTCTTCCTCCGGTTCAGCTACCATTCCTTGTTGAGAATCCCCAGACACTCTAACGGTTTTGGCCTCTGCGACCACAGAAGTTGATACAGTCTTTGCGCGGGGAAGCTTTAAGATTAAAAAGGCGTTCCGGCATGTTCATCTTTGGGCGGTTTTACGGGTTTTCTCTTATAAATATACCAACACCGGCCTCATGGCTTTGAAATTGATTTTTATATTAGAAACAAATGCTATTACATAAAATCATTTAAATTTTGTCACATTTCCCTTGATTAAATTACCTTAAGAAAAATTTCCCAGAACTTTGAATAAACGTCAATGAGAATTATGGGGAACTTCAGTGAAAGTGACACTAGTACAGGACAGCACCTAGTGAACAAAGTTGACAATGGGCGCGCTATATCTATTATTTCCTTTATCTATGGTGTTTAGGAGCAAATGGAGTGAAATTGAACTCTCTACTTTAGTACATAGTTGTTGATATGGCTTGAGCGAAGAGCATAGAATTTTAAGTAGAGAAGAAAATTTACTCCTGGAGTAGAATTCCTCGTTTCTTTGCTCTCTATCTCTCTCTTACCCTCTTTGTTGATTATTTCAATACACGAGCAGTTTTTGAAGAAAAAGTAAAAATTATGAAATAATCAAGTTATGACGCGAGAGAGAAATGCGTTTGAGAGAATCGCGTCGACTTTTTGGTTCTCTTTCACTAGGGTTGCCAAATTGCGCACTTTTTTTCTTAAAAAAGTTCATGATTAGGCCGTCAGTGATTAGAATGGTCAGTCACGTCGTGTGCAAATTCAATCACCTACTCATTTCTAGCCTAATTATTAGAGAGAATCAAAATGTAACACACAGTATTTGTTAGATCCAACAGCATGACGATAATGTAAACATTCGCCGCGAAAAAGCTTTGCGCCTGCAGTTTCAGACTTGAAATCTGATTCGACAAATTATCTGGTCTGATGATAATTCCTCTACTAAAAAATACTTCTCCAATACGAAAATATGGAGGATTTAGAATTTATAGTACGTTTTGAAATAAAGGGTGTCCCAACATGAACGCAATTTTTAAATCTGGCAACATTCGAAGTGTCATTGTTTGACATTTGAACAATTGTTATTGTTTGCTAGTAGAAGGTACGAGGTTAGTAAAAATGGAGCGCTACACGAATGAACAACGCATTCTCATTGTGAAATTGTTTTACCAAAAAAAATGCTGGGTTTGCCGCTAAAATCATCTTCAGTGACGAGGCCCATTTCCATCTTGATGGCTTCGTCAATAGGCAGAATTGTCGCATTTGGGGTGAGGAAAATCCTCCTCGAGTGATTCACGAGAAGCAAATGCATCCTCAACGTGTCACTGTGTGGTGTGGTTTTTGGGCTGGAGGAATCATTGGACCTTTTTTTTATGAAAATGAGGCAGGTCAAGCGCAAACAATCAATGGTGTTCGGTATCGTGAAATGATAACCAGTTTTTTCTTGCCTCGAATTGAAGAAATGAATGTGGAGGGCATGTGGTTCCAACAAGACGGCGCCACATGTCATACAGCCAGAGAAACAATTCAATTGATGCATCAAAAAAAAAAAATTGCGCTCTTGTTGGGACACCCTTTATAATTTCAATAATCTCCAATTGCAAACAAATTATTATAATTGTTATGTTTCTTTATTATTTACAATTTAGCGGCAGTTTCACGGATCCACTTGTGGACTGAAGGAACGTCGGCATAGACTCCAGGGTAACCACTTTTAGCGCAACCATAACCCCATGAAACAACACCGACCAATTGATCGTTGGCAACCAATGGGCCACCAGAATCGCCTTGGCAAGCATCTTTATCGTCAGCATAAGCGCAGACCATGGTTTCTGTGATTTCTGATCCATATTTGTAATCGCTGGAAGCGCAGTCCTTCTCATTGACGATATTAACTTCGACCTCTTGTAAGGTCGTGGGCAAACTCATGCACATTAAGAAACACTTGGTGCCCCAGCCAGTGACAACAGCGGCAGTGCCTGTAGCAGGTGTCTTCTCAGCCAATTTAACATAACGGATCGTGGAGGATTCCTTGACAGGAGTGGCCAATTTGATAACAGCCACATCGTTAACCTTGGTCTTGGAGTTGTAACCTTCATGAAACTTGAAGTCCTTAACAGCAACCACATCGCCACCGGTCTTGTATTCAGTAGAGCCAAGACGTACCTTGAATTCTGAAGCCTTGTACGACTGCATGCAGTGGGCAGCGGTAACGATAATGTCCTCGCTGATGATGGAACCACCACAGAAATGGCTGCCAGAGTTGGTTTGTAGGGATACCTGATAGGGATGATCCTCGATGGTGGTATCAACACCATTGACGATGCGACCCTCCAATTCATCGGGCAAAGTGCCAGCAAAGGCACTGCTTACTAAGGCGAACAAGGCTACGAGACGGAACATTTTGAACTAATTTAAATTCACTAAAGAAAATGGCATTTTATAGCTGAAATCAAGGGACTCAAAAACCAATTCGTTATTATTATCTTCCATCTTTATGAGGGACTTCAAAATTAAAATGTCGTACGAGTTAAATTTATAATGTTTTCTTTTGAGTTCTGCGGAATAGCCCCAATTTTAATATATGTACATATTTTTGGGAATTTTGTCACAGTATTATCATTTAATGTGGTCAAGTACTCAGATTAGATAAATTTAAGGAAAACAAGTAAAGCTTCGTCAGGTTGTGTTTGTTGTCTACTTCGTTTTGAACTCAAATTTTCGATAATGAGGTTAATTTTTTTTTATTAATGCATACCACCAGGGATAATAATTGTACTTATAAGTATGATAATATATAACTAAATTCTCGGCTTACTCTTTGGGTCTATACTAAACTAAGAAAATACGTTAATACGGCATCAACTTCATCTCCCTCAAGGGAAACAATCACAGTGTCATGAAGACACGCGACATAAGCAGTGTTGCCAGAATCTTTAAAAAAAGAGCTAAATGGTAAAAAAGAGAAAAAATAAAAAAGATAAAGAAAAAAATATCAAATGAAACAAATTTCAAACAAATCTTGGCAAACAAATTTATAAAACCACATTTTTGGAATAATTTATCTACTGCTCCCAACAAACAAAGGACATGCTATGTACCAAATACTATAATACATAGATTTGAAGACCCTTTTTCATACAGTGTAGTACGGTAATATAGTGACAAATTTCAAGTATTTTCCCAAAGATTATTTAACCAAAGACAATAATATTTCATGCATTTTACAAATACAATACATATAAGGTTTGTTCCCGTACATTTTTAATAGCAAATCTTGTAAAAGAGAGTTGAAGTCAAAGTAAATTTTAAATTTTCATCATATCCCTTGCAGGAGTTTTTAAATTTATCCAATTCAAGCTTAATATTAAAAAGAAATAATAAATAATAATGAATAAATTAAAAAAAAAATAAATTTTTAATATTTTATTTATTTTTTTTTAGTTTTTAATTATTATTTTGAAACGCTCATCGTAATGGTTTTTGGTTACTATATTTGGCAATATTCTCAAGAGTCTTAATCATAGATAAAGGAAATAATAGATATAGCGCGACCATTGTCAACTTTGTTCACTAGGTTTTGTCCTATACTACTGTCACTTTCACTGAAGTTTCCCATAATTCTCATTGGCGTTTATTCCAAATTGTGGGAAATTTTTATGAAAGTAATTTAAACAATGGAAAATATGACAAAATGTGTGTGATTTTACATAATAACTTTTGTATCTTATAAAAAAACTATTTCAAAGCCATGAGGCCGGTGTTGGGATATCAATCAATAGGAGAAAACCCGTAAGACCGCCCAAAGATGAACATCCCGGAACGCCGTTTTAATCTAAAAACTTCCCCGGCCAAAAACTGTAGCAATTTCTGTGGTCGCAGATGCCAAACCGTTAGAGTGTCTGAGGACTCTCAACAAGGAATGGTAGCTGAACCGGAGCAAGAACCAATTTATTAGGACATAGACGGTGGTGACATGGCTTTCGATGGACATCAGGTGTTCTACTTTAGGAAACATGTTGTATTTTTGTATTCTTGATATTTTTGTTGAAAATAATTTTTTCTTTTTATATGAAATTTTAGATATTTTTTGACTTTTTGTTTTGGGATCAAAAAAATCCTATTTATTGCTTTCAACGACATCTAGAAAATTACCCATTACACTAAAGTTTTTCCAACACTTGTGCTGCATCTATTTGTTTACTTTATCTATGGTCTTAAGTACTACAACTTGGACGCGCTTTAGATTATGCGTTTCACCCGTGGCTTTCACCCAGGACTTTCGAGTTTGGTTGGCGAGAGTTGGGAAGAAGCCAAAGGGCTTCGCACGAGATGAGAATTCGAGAAGATTTTTGATGTTTAACTTTACACTCTTTCGAATTTTTGCCATGTTGTTCCACTCTCTTTCTGCTTTTGAAAGGAGAACATCGATTGCATAGATTACCTTCTGATGATGAGAATTCGAGAGGATTTTTGATGTTTATCTTTACACTCTTTCGAATTTCTGCCATGTTGTTTCACTCTCTTTCTGCTTTTGAAAGGAGAACATCGATTGCATAGATTACCTTCTGATGATTTGTATAATATGAACAGAAATAAATCGAAAAATATGAAATAAAATATGTAGATACAATAATACGTGAAGATTTTGATTACTAAATATCGGAAACATGAAAATCAGACATCTTAATTTGAAAAATTAATTATTACGAATATAAGTAAGAAGAAGAACACCCGATTAGATGACAAAGAACCCATGGGTTGAACGCACAATGCAAATTATCGTGATTTACGAAGGGTGTTCAAAAGAGAATTTAACGATTAACGCAGGCTAAAGACGTGACTAAAGACATGACTAAAACATGACTAGTAGTACATACTTATATCCATTTACGCCAATTTGTAGAAAAAAATGGTAAACTAATGTATTTCTACGACCATTATTCGGACCTAAAAATATAATTTTTGTTGATCAGTTTATTTTGCAATGTTATCAAGAAATTATCCCAATTTCTCGCCATCAAAAACTGGGTAAAAGTAAAATAAAGACCTACCAAAAGGTCGTGCTCTACTACAGCATAGTGTAATGAACTTGGCTAGATATTAAACCTATATGTTTACATCAAAAGTCTTCTAAAATCTAAGGTAAACAATCAAATTCAATTATTGATAACAAACAAAACACAAATCCAAACAAAACCAGCTAATGATAGAGATATGTCCTATAGAGCGGTCATTCTTCTCATTTGACATTTCCTTTCACAATATTCGAGCTGCGGTCGGTCGGATAGAGAGTTATGTATTTGACGTAAATTGACTTACACCAGGTGGAATTACAAAAATTGTTGACTTACATTTTTCATGTCGTTTTGATAAAAAAAAAAACTGTGAAATTTTAACGTATTTTGGACTTTTTTTGTTATATTCTATAGGTAGTATATATTTGTGGTGTATTTATCCAAAAATGTTAACGAATAAAACGAAATGTCGTTGCTGATTTGTTGTTGGTTGGTCTGAGCCATTGCCTCTATCTGGTATTATTAAAGCAATAGTTTCAAACATCCAATCGCCCATCTCTAACACACCAAATGTAATCAATTTACTGAGAGAGTTGGCTACTCTATGCGTCATTACTCTATGCAGCTAATCAGAGAGGAATACTTATATATTGAGAGACAATTTCCCTCATCTGATGTTTCCTTTCACACTCTTCGTGGTGAGGTCGGTGTAATAGGAGCTGGTCGGTTTACACCAGGTGGAGTTACCAGAACGGTTGACTTAAATTTGTCATTTCGTTTTCGTTGAAAACCGTGAAATTTAAATGTAATTTGAACTTTTTTGTTATCTTGTAGTACAATATATTTAACACCCATGCCGTTCTTGTTTTCTTGTTGGTATGTTTGATCATTACATTTATCTGGTATTATTAAAGTAATTATTTTCAACAATCATATCCATAGAGAAATTTATGGTAGAGTATTTTATTCTCTCATCTTTGTCGTAGGTTTGTGGAAAAGAGACAAATTCGACGAAAATTAACTTACAGCAGGTGGAGTTACAAAAACTGTTACCTTAAATTGTTAATGTAGTTGTCTTATAGAACTGAAAACTTTAATTGTATTTTGCACTTTTTTGTTGACTTTTATCGTTGGTATTCATTTGTATTGTATTTAACACAACTATATTTCCACAAAAACACGAAATGCGGTTGTTGTTGCTTTGTTGGACGTTTTGTACTAGATAATACACCATCCTATATTCGCTTGCAACCATACCTATGACGTTAAAAATATTGAGAGAATAAGTTACTCTATCCTTAATTCCTCTATGATCATATCACACCAGGCCAAATGTCACAAATATGCTGAGCGATATTTTTACTCTATATATATGTATTACTCTATGCAGCTATTCTACTCCATAGAATAATACATACGTAGATAAACTTATTCTCTCATCTGACGTTTCATTTCACACTCTTCATCGTAGGTTTGTGGAAATGAGAGCAATTAAATTTAAAATTATCTTACACCAGGTGGAGTTACAAAATATGTTCACTTAACTTTTTCCTGTCGTTTTGGTGTAGAACTGAACAATTTAAATATATTTTGCACTTTTTTGTTGACTTTTATCGTTGGTATACATTTGTATTGTATTTAACACAACTAGTTTGTCACAAAACACGAAATTCGGTTGTTGTTCCTTTGTGGATCGCTGTATACTATTGCCACCATCTGGTATTATTGAACCCATATTTTCCACCATCCAATGTTTACTTTCCATCGTACCTATGACGTTTAATTTATTGAACATTCCGAATTTCTGATAAGGAATGTTCAAACAATTGTGTTAATACTTAAAGTGGCATGTAGGTGGATTTCACTAACATACGACAGTACAAGTATTGACATATAGATGGAGTTCCCATCGGAAAGTACTCCCAGAAACAGATTAACCTTTTTTAGGGCAAGTAAGCTACAACAATTGGAGAAGAATAATAGCGAACTCGAACAAAAGAATAAACAGTGTTAAAATATTATCTCGAAATTATAACAAGATATAGTTTCTCTAAAATAGAAAACCCTAAATGTATACCTTCATCACTATGAAACAGAAAATTAGTATATGTGATCCACAAACCAGTTCGGAGCAAAATTGGAACACGATTACAAATAAGAAAAGCGTTAGAGAAATCCCTGATAATTCTATTCAAATCTCTAAACAATAAAAACAAGGTTCTTATTGGTTCATCAAAGAACAGGCTTAGTCAAATCGTTTTGATGTTTAACAAAGCGAATATAATTCTCAAATATCCGTTACTCCAGTACGTATTCCAAAACCGCCTCCCATATTTGTAGATAATGTCACAAATATCCAACCTCTTATACCTCTAGTCAAAGAGATCTCAAAAGATCAGTTTGATAGGATCAAAAGATTATTTGGAAATAATCAAGTTAAAATAATTTCCAAAATCCAGAAAACTTTAAGAAATTTGTTGTTGAATTAGAAAAGAAGGACACATAACTCAATACATAACAACTTTCAAGTGAAAGATGAATTAAGGTGATTCTTGGGAACATGAACCTATCCGCAAACATTGATGTTCTCAAAGCAGAACTCCTTGAGCATGGCCATGGGTATACCACATTTGGAATACATATTAGTAGACACGGAGCTAACCTTACACCCCCTCTGTTTGAAGTCGAACTGGTCACAAAATCAAATAGCAAAAACTTTTTATACCCTCACCATAGGATGTGGGTATATATCATTTAATACGTAAAAAAATGTAACACATAGAAGGAACCAAATTAGACCCTTAGTATCTTTGGACGAAATTCGTTTTAGGACTTTTTAAGACGTTTGAGCCATGTTCGTCTGTCTGGCTGGCTGGTTAACACGATAACTGCCGTAAATCTCTACAGATGACACTGAAACTGTGTCAGTGACTATTACTTGCCAATATTGAGTTTAGGATTGAAAATGGGCGTTTTGACCACGCCCCTTCTGGTACCTCCCATACAAATCGACACATTTAGCACAAAATCATATTTCTTTCAAACCTTTCTTCTGGTAGATGTGATTAGCTTCAACTCTCACATCGGTTAATAATCTGTAAATGCCTACTTAACTGGAGAAAATGGGCGAGATTATCACGCCCATTCTGGTACCTCCCATACAAAACAGGATGTTCGACCGGATTGTCAATCCGATAGATCGCGTGAAACACTTCCGACCTTAATGAAATTAGGCTTCACGTTATCAAAAGCTAATCACCGATTGAAACAAGGGTGATTTTGCCACGCCCATTGTGGTACCTCCCACACAAAAGTTGTTTGGCGTCTGGTTGTTCGGCATGAGAAGTCCCGCAAAACCAAACCAATCTTTATGAAAGTTTGTACTAGTCAGTATTTAGCCAAATAAAGCTCTCCTATAGAAAATGAGCTGTTTTGCCACACCTATTCTGGTACCTCCCATATAAAAGTTGGGCAGATGACCGGTTGATTCACACGATAATTCTCATAAACAACAACCGATCTTAATAAAATTCGGTACTAGGCAATATTTTTCTAAAAGCTACTGCGTAACTAATAACTCACTATTGTGCCACGCCCAGTTTCGTACCTCCCGTACAAAAGTTGGGCGTATTTGCGGTTTGCCGACTCGATATCTCCAATAAATCATAACCGATCTTAATAAAATTTGGTACTGATCAAAATTTTGGCAACAACTTGCCATGGCCATTTTTGTACCTCGCATATAAATATTGGGAGGGAAACTAACTAATTTGGGTATTCAATAATATTTAGCGCATTGAATATGGTCACTTTTGAGTATGGACGTTTTTTAACAGAACTCCCACGCAATGGATGAGGTACGGTATGGTGAGGGTATGATTAAGCCGGTTCACCCGACTGAAACTTATGTACTGGTTTAATATAAATTCCCTATGTACAGTAGCGTAAACTTCGAGCAACCAGACCGAAAAAACAATACCGCAATGTACAAATTTCCAACAATACGCTCCCGCAAAATCTTTTTACAAGATGAAACCAAAATGTAAGGAAAGTGCCGAAAATCACCATTCAAAATAGTGTGGGGCAAATCAGGTAAAATGTATTTTGTGCAAAGGAAATCACCCCTCAAACTATGAAGGTTGCTCCATTTATATACAGCTAAATGAAATTACAATTCCGTAGAGGAATTATAAATGAAATGTTTGCAAGGTAAATGAAATATATGTGGTAACTCTCCTCAAGAAAATTTTTCGTTTAGAGATAAATCACAAAATTTCTTACAAAAATTTCGCAAGAACTGAATACATTGCTTTAACCTCATTTTACGATAGAGAAATTAAACAAAATTCATCGAAATCACAATATATGGCAATTGATAAACTTGAAATAATCGTTCACGAACAGTTTGAACAAAATTGTGAAAAATAGCTGATAATTTATATTTTATCTGAGTGGACGCAACTGTAAGTCCCATTCAATTGGAATGACGAAACGAAAAGGACACCTGTCATATAGCGTACTGGCAAGAGGATAAACCACTTCATCTAGCGGGGTTTCAAATAATCACAGCCATCTCGAAAAATTTCAAAGTCGTTGTGCAGCGCCATCTGTTTTCGAATAAATGCACTAAAAACCGGATTTACCTGGATTTTAAATTTCCGGAATTTTCCTCCTTGGTACCCTTACTTATGGGCCAATACGAATCCACCAAATCCAAAATCGTGCAAATCAGACGATTCCTTCCCGATTTATGAGTGCACACACGGATGGCAGTCTCTTATATAGAGCATAGAATAACACATCCCATAGAAGCTTTTATTCGCTCAATAAATTAAACGTCATAGGTACGATGGAAAGTAAACATTGGATGGTGGAAAATATGGGTTCAATAATACCAGATGGTGGCAATAGTATACAGCGATCCACAAAGGAACAACAACCGAATTTCGTGTTTTGTGACAAACTAGTTGTGTTAAATACAATACAAATGTATACCAACGATAAAAGTCAAAAAAAAGTGCAAAATATATTTAAATTTTTCAGTTCTACACCAAAACGACATGAAAACGTTAAGTGAACATATTTTGTAACTCCACCTGGTGTAAGTTAATTTTAAATTTAATTGCTCTCATTTCCACAAACCTACGATGAAGAGTGTGAAATGAAACGTCAGATGAAAGAATAAGTTTATCTATGTATGTGTTATTCTATGATATAGAAATATATACTTCAAATAAGTCAACAAATTAAAAAAATCAACTACAATTGTTATAACTTATGGGTATGTTTGTATTTTATTTCGCGTAAACATAATATGTTCGCAATTTGCAACTATAATTTTTTCCAATAGGTACTTGACAACTTTGAATTTAATTTGTGCACGCACTATTTCATTGATCATCTAACTGTTACTTTCCTTTTTTGCAGTAAACTCAACTTTTCATCATGGTAAAGTACACGAACGAACAACGTATGCATATTATAAAAATGTACTATCGAAATTAGGAGACGGTGACCGCAACTTTAACGGTGCGTTTACACGGGACAGTTTGAGACAAAATAGTTGAGAATATGTATTAGTTGTCACAAAGTTAAAAATTGTTTGTGTGACGTACGCGTCCAGCCAGTTATAAAGACAGTACAGTTTTAAGCAACCGCCGACAGTGTCGTTTCGTTAAATTTCGTGCTCTGATTTTTTGTTTCTTCGCTCTTTTGCCATCGTGTTTTGTCTTCTCCAAATTACAATGGAACTGATGTACTCTGCAAAATTAGACATGTATTCGTGTTTATATGTTTGTATGTTCAAACAATATTTGAATAAAAAATAGCAACATTTTCAAATACAAATATATTTCCCAATTTGTAAAGTCGTTTGCGATGTTTTCCTTTTTTCTCAAATTACTACGAAACGTCACCGATATGGCCTATGGCTGAACTAGTAGAGGTTGACGTAGTAGGATTTGTTGTAATTGTGTGAACCAACAACAGGCACTTAGTTTTTGTTTCATGACTCTAACCGTCAAATTCAACACAGATCCATATGAACAAACACAGTAAACAAAAAAGTGCAACAACAAAATACACTGAATTTAACGGATGGAGTCATAAGAAAGCAAAACCAGTTGTTCTATTGCGCCAACCTTTACTAGTTCAGCCATGATCTGGCCGCTTATGTCAAATCTCTTGCCGAAGTTACTGTCATTGAAAAATCAGAGACAGTGGCGAGGCAAGTGAGAGAAGTGTAAGTGTGGTAGTATAAATGTGTGAATGTATTTCTTCTGTCGGAGCAAAACTGTCCCGTGTAAACGCCAGGTAAGAGCGTTAACTCCAATTGTCGGTCGTTGGTCTCTCCCTAGTAAAGGGGTTTTCAACAGAGACGCTACAAAAGTAAATCGATAGTGACAGCAAACGACACCATATTTTTTCCCGCTCTTTTGACATTTCTCTTCAGTAAGGTTTGCCATTTCATCATGGAAAGATATACAAGCCAACAACGAGTAGAAATTATTACCGAAATTTGGAGTCAGTGGCCTCAACTGTAAGAAGCCAACTTTAAGAGGCCTCAACAATCAGCGATGAGGCTCATTTCTGGCTGAATGGCTTCGTCAATAAGCAAAATATGCGTTATTGGTCAGACAGCAATCCACACGTAATCCATGAGTCATCATTGCATCCCGAAAAAATTACGGTTTGATGCGGTTTAGGTGCCGGCGCGGCGTCATTGGGCCGTACTTCTTCCGTGATGATCAAGACCGGCACATTACTGTGAATGTGAATCGCTACCGTTCAATGATAACCGAATATTTTTGGCCCAAATTGGATAATATGGACTTGGAGGACATATGGTTCCAACAGGACGGCGCCATAAGCCACACAGCGAATGTCACAATCAATTTATTGGAAACCAAGTTTGGTGAACGTGTTATCTCACGAAATGGCCCAGTCGATTGGTCGCCTCGGTCGTGCGATTTGACGCCATTAGATTATTGCCTGTGGGGCTACGTCAAGTCTATGGTCTATGCCAACAAGCCAGCGACGATTGATGAACTTCGTACGAATATCGAACATGAAATTGCAGCAGTATCGGCCGATTTATGCTTGAAAACGGTCGAAAATTGGGTTCAGCGTCTGGACTTCTGCAAGCGTGCCCGTGGTGGTCATGCAAAAGAAATCGAGTTCCATACATAATGGCATCGAACGTACTTTCACCGGAATAAAGAATTTCATTGGTATCTAAAGCCGGTTTTGTTTTATTTAAATAAACTTTTGTAGCGCTCTTATTGAAAAACCCGTTATACAAGGAATAATAAGTTTAGTGGAAAAATTTGAGTCTACATATTCATTGTGTGATGCTACCGTGTCAGTGAAACAACGGCAAACGATCCAAATCAGTCAGATTCCGCGGCGTTCTCAAGAACTGGTCGATTCTGCGGCGTTCTCAAGAACATCGCCAAGACCACTTTATGGCGAATTTTGCGTAAAGATCTTGGTTTACACCCATACAAGATCAAGCTGACTCAAGAATTGATGCCGATGGACCATTTGAGGCGACGTACGTTCTCCGATTGGGCTCTGGAGAAGATGCGCCAAGATGATGAATTTCATCGCAAAATCATCTTGAGTGACGAAGCTCATTTTTGGCTCAATGTGTTCGTGTCAATAAGCAAAATATGCGTTAGTGGTTTGGTTTTGCTTCATGAATCACCACTTCATCCACAAAAAATAACTGTTTGATCATTGGGCCATATTTATTTTTTCGTCGACAATAACGATTGTCACGTTACTGTGAATGGCGATCGTTATCGCGCCATGATTACCGATTATTTTTGGTCCGAATTAGAAAACATGGACTTGGACGACATGTGGTTTCAACAGGACGGTGCCACAAGCCACACAGCACACGTTACAATCGTTTTATTGAAGAGTTAGTTTGGTGAGCGTGTTAAATCATTTAACGCTTCTAGACTATTTTCTTTGGGGCTACGATAAATCATTGGTCTATGCCAACAAGCCGACGACGTTGGAAGAACTCAGAGCCAACATTGAACGCGAAATAGCGGCCATTTACGGCCGAAATGTGTGACCGAGTAATCAAAAATGGGGTTGCCATATGGACGAAGTCGAGTTCCATTCATAAATGTTTTTCAAGTCGATCATAAAGTTTTGGAAATATCTCAAATGGTTTGCGTTTTATTTAAAAAAAAAGTTGTCAAGTCCTTATTGGAAAAGGATTCGAAGACTTTGATTTATATATATGTACCTAGTAGGTCATTTCAGAGTCGTTTAGTACCGCCGAAATCAGTCACTAAATGGTCAAATGAGAATGTTCAGCAATAACAAACCAAAAGATAGTAAAATGAAAACATTCAAAATATCACTTTGTTCCGTAAACTCACAAACATCTGTAAAATTTCCACTGATTCATAAATTACCCATATCCAATTGCACTAGAACGGGCCAATACGAATCCATTAAACACAAAACTGTGTAAATCGAACGAGCTCTTCTCGATTTATGAGTGCACTCGTCATACATACGAGGTCATTTCGACGTCTTTTGAAACACTTACATCTAGCGACAGTTAACTTTTCGCAGTTCAAAGAGTTATATTTGAAACGATTTAAGTCACCCTCGTATGTACAATAATCTACCCGTGAGAAAATCCCTTCTGATTTATAATTATCTTATTATCGTTAAATCATGCTTGCTACACTGAATGTTGGGAGATAAGAAACGAGTATTAACTGGAGATTTACTTTTTCCAAATACTATACAAAGATTTGTTGAAATTGGCCATAGATTAGAAATCAAATATTTAAATAGGCCCATCAACAATATTACGTCACCCCCAACACTCTTACAAACAACAAGTATTCCTAAATCCTCCTAGAACGAAATAAAATTATTATAATGTTGTAATCTAAAATCTGTTTATTAAAAATTTTCACACAATAAATATTCAAAAATCCTCCTGACACAAAAAGAGTGTAACGATATAATCTAAAATCAATTTTCAAAATTTCCCAATTATTCTAAATAATTTTAACATGTAATTTAAATTGACAGTCAAAATTTCTCTTCACTCAAATGCCAACAAACAAAACGAGTGAAACCCTAGTACTTCTCTACTCTCTCTCTTACTCTCTTCATTGAATATTTCAATACACGAGCAGCTTTTTGATAGTGTTATTGTATATAACTATACAAATTACAACCATGTTGAAGTAAAATTACATCAACTATGCAAAAAGTATGAAATAAGCAAGATATGACGCGAGAGAGAAATGCGTTTGAGTGAACTCCTAGTACTTTTTGGTTCTCTTTTACTAAATTCTTTTCATAGACATACATATGTATTTGCTCATTTCACAATAATATTCTATTAAACGTTTATTTCTCTCATATCACTAATTTACAATTCAGCCGCGGTCTTAACGATCCAGCTGCGGACAGAGGGAACATCAGCATAAACTCCAGGGTAACCGCTTTTAGCGCAACCATAGCCCCATGAAACAATACCGACCAATTGATCGTTGGCAACCAATGGGCCACCAGAATCACCTTGGCAAGCATCTTTGTTGACTGCATAAGCGCACACCATGGTTTCTTTGATTTCCGAACCATATTTGTATTCGCTGGAAGCGCAGGCCTTCTCATCAACAATATCAACTTCGACTTCTTGCAAATTCTTGGGCAAACTGATGCAGGTCAAGTAGCACTTGGTGCCCCAGCCAGTGACAACAGCGGCAGTGCCGGTAGCAGGTGTCTTTTCAGCCAATTTAACATAACGGATCGTGGCGGATTCCTTAACAGGACTGGCCAATTTAATGACAGCTACATCGTTAACCATAGTCTTGGAGTTGTAACCTTCATGATACTTGAAGGCCTTAACAGCAACCACATCACCACCGGTATTGTACTCAGTAGAACCAAGACGCACCTTGAACTGGGAAGACGTGTATGACTGCATACAGTGAGCAGCCGTAACGATAATGTCCTCGCTGATGATGGAACCACCACAGAAATGGCTGCCAGAATTGGTTTGTAGGGAAACCTGATAGGGATGATCCTCGATGGTGGTATCAACACCATTGACAATGCGACCCTCCAATTCATCGGGCATGGTGCCAGCGAAGGCACAGCTTACCAAGGCGAACACAGCTACGTAAAGAAACATTATTGACCTGTTCAACACGACTGACAAGCTATTACTCCAAGCAAGTAGGTTTATATACCAATAGTTTTGTCACTTACAAAATGCATCCGTTTCACAAATGTTCTTATCAGTTTGAGATTGATACTTTCAAAGGATCAAATTCTTACAGTTAAGTGTGGTAGATTTTGAATTAACTAACGTTGCCCGATAAGACTTTACAATTCGTGTAAATTCAAAATGACGTTGCCTTTTAGTCTGGCACATAGTTACTTGAATTACAGCGATAAAGTATCGCACGTTGTGTTGTTGAACAAATGTGTAGTTGATTTCTAGAAAGAACAAATTAATTGCGTTTTTTTTTTCACTCACTGATTGGGACCTACAGTTTTACACCGATTCCGAACGGTAATTTGAGAAGCTTTTTCATGGCTAGATACTCGATAGTGTCGCCGTCACTATGCGAGGTGACCGCCGCCGAAAGAAATTTTGAAGATGGTCAGAGCCGGGTTCGAACCCCGGATCTCATGTACAAGAGCCGCACACACTAACCATTGCACCATCGACGGCCACACAACTACATAGTCGACTTAAAAAATGAGTTAACCACGACAATCAATTGTAACTATAGCTTTAGTTGTTTGTCGTTGTTTTTCTTAAAGTTAGAAAACAATTCAAATAACTTCTAAATAGTCAATATAATATTTTTTGCAAATTAAAATTTCAAAATATTTTTTTCAAATTACATTTTTCTTTAATTTGAAAAATGTAGATACATACATATGTATAAATCAAATATGCAGCAAATTATTTATATGACAATTATAATTCGTAGTTTAATTTGAGTTAAATCTACAAATGAAAATTAAAAAAAATTAAATATCCATACGGTAAACCATAGAGTAATGTCACCTAGAGGCCCCATCTTTCTCATGATAATGAGATAAATTGACTTAAACAGTTAAAATCAATCTTTTGCGCACTTTGTTCGAAAACGCATACTCAGCCGAAACTCTGAAGTCCCTTAGATGCCTTGTAGCTGCGTTTTGACTTGGGTTAGACTATTATCTCTGGGACGCCGTGAAAGTTAAGTGTTACGCAAACAATCTCAAGTCCATTGAGGTCTTAAAACATGAAATCGACGCTGTCGTTCACGAGATAGAGACCCAAACAATCAGAAATGTACTGACAAATTGGGCATATCGAAAGAGGTACTGTAAAGCAAGTCGTGGATGTCATTTGAACGATGTTGGGTTTCATTCATAAATGTTAATGATGGGCCTTACTGAAAAAAATATAATTTTTAAAAAAAGTCTATTAGTATTTTTTAAGCGAAATTAAATTCCATATTTTATTTATATCTTATTATACAGGCAACAGTTTTCTGCAGAGGTCTCACACAACAACAATTACTAATTTCGAACTATAATTCAAAAAAGTCAGATAAGAGGCACCCTAACAAATGTATCGTGTAGAACCCATAGACCATAGACGAATACATACATAGATACATTTGTTATCTCAATAAATTAAACGTCATAGGTACGGTGGAAAGTAAACATTGGATGGTGGAAAACATGGGTTCAATAATACCAGATAGAGGCAATAGTAAACAACGTCCAACAAAGGAACAACAACCGAATTTCGTGTTTTTGTTGCAAACTAGTTGTGTTAAAAACAATAAAAATGTATACCACAACGATAAAAGTCAACAAAAAAGTGCAAAATACATTTAAATTTTTCAGTTCTACACAAAAACGGCGTGAAAAAGTTAAGTGAACATATTTTGTAACTCCACCTGGTGTAAGTTAATTTTAAATTTAATTTCTCTCATTTCCACAAACCTACGACGAAGAGTGTGAAATGAAACGTCAGATGAGAGAATAAATGTATCTACCCAGCGGGAAATTGTCCGAACACTTCCTTAACCCTAGAATGATAACCTTATTTTTTCATACATAAAAGATAACCATACGTCTTAAAGACGTATGCTAGTTTGAGGTGTAATTAGTAAAGGTTCCAAAATGTTTTAAAATAACATTCGTTTCAAATTAATAAGATTAAGTCTTGCTCTATAAAAAAAAGGCTATCTAAAGAAAAGCCCTCAAATTTTAAACTGCAAAACCGACGAACAGTATTCCCCTTAAAAATCAAAGAAATAAATAAATGCTTATTTTTCATACGTCTCAAAGACGTACGTTATCACACTAGGGTTAAGTGTTAGATGAAATTATCGCTTCTTTTTGGACATATTGTGTTCATCACTTTGCTTTGCTGAATTTATCGATTCTTTCATATTAATTTGTGCCAAGTAAAATCAACTGATGAATTCTTCATAGCATTTGAGAATATTGTGTGTGCAAATAAAACAAAATGAAGAAGATTGTTATGTATTGCTTTTGCTTATTTCTTTTTTCCTTTCAGTACATTCGACTGATGAAATCTTCGCTGATTTTGCGTAAATTTTGTGTGCAACACAAAAAACGTGCAAAACAAAGTAAAGAAAAATTTTGATAACAATTTTTTGCAAGAAACAGACGTTAATTTAACGGGATTTCTTGCGAAGTTATTGTTTATTTTGTTTGGGCATTTACATATTTGGAATTAGAATTCAGAGTGGTTTTAGTTAGCATTACGGGAGCAAGTGTATAGTTGTATGTTAAATTGTATGCTACAAATTGTATTTCAAAAGTAATGAATAGTATGCCAAGATTGTCTACAACACCATGCATTGTAATCAAAAAAGTGGTAATTCAATTCACGTCTACTTCAAAAGTAATGCGCGGTGTAGCATGACTATCCACAACGTCATAAATTGTAATCAACAAAGTGTTCAATCAATCCACATCTACTTCACGGTATAGCGAGGCTGCCCACTACCGCCATTATATCAAATCTACAAAGTGACAAACCAATCCACATTGCATGAACAAGTAATGGAAGCTGTAGTGCGTTTGCCCACAAGAACTGGTTAAATAAGCTACTTTGTACGCCGACCAGAATTCTCGCGCCTGACCACAATATACATTACTTTTGCAAAGAAGTAATCTGCTTTGTGGGCTGTAAAAGTAATGTAAAAGTAATCGGTTTTGTAATCAGAATTAACCTAGGGGTGGAAGCGCTTACGCATTCAAAGTAAGTTATACAGAATCGATTATTTGATGTGGAAATTTCCCGCTGGGTATGTATATATTCGTCTATGGTAGAACCACTTCATAAATAAATGTTAGGCAACCTATTCAGGCATGGTTTTTTTTTATTTTTTATTCAAAATACTTTTATTTATAATATGTATCTAAATTCTTCCAATACACGTTCGATTAGATAAAGAGTGAGCGTTAAAGAATTTACGAAAATTGTTATCAGAAGAGAATACAATAATAACAAATGCAAGTGATTTCGATTATTGTAAATAATGCATAACACTATATTATGACGCTGGAAATTCGTCAAGCGTGTAAGAAGTCTGATAGACACGCGCCTGTCCAAAAAGGTCAGAGTGAAAAGTTTGAATATCAGTTGAATGAATAAAACCGGCGATTTTTGTTGTATCTGTCAAAATCAGTATATGAGGAATACGATATTATTGACAGATCCCAAACGCACAAGATCCGTACGCCCGAACTATTTCTAGTAGCTGATTTAACCATAAACCGTGGTACTAATTTCGTTCGCATGATTTTGGTTTCTACAATCATATTTTATCGTAGCGTCATTGGCCAGCAACAAATCAGTGTTGACTACCGTATTTTGTGTTCCTAACGTTTTTTAACACAAAAATCAAATTTGTCGACAATTGTCGATTAAGATACATCTATAATTTTGTTGGAGTTTCACGTGGAATTTTGATCTTAGTACGGGTCTTTGGGGATAAATGTCATTGTGAAATTATGTGAAATATCGCTGTCATAACTCAAATACCCTTTACATTATAATTGAAGCAATAAATAAACTAAGGGCCTTGTCACATAACACGCATCACGTCACGTTCATTTTATTCTCTAATCTTTTAATCACATATAACAGCTCAATTTTCTTTGATCAAATTTGGGCATGAATTCGATTTCCTACAAAACACAAGATTGCTTAGCAGATATCTGATAGCTGATTTTCAGCCGCGATTGAATGCTGTACAACATGGAGATAATTACCAAAACTGCGAAGTTCGTCCGGGGATATCTGATTAAGGCCGTGTTAAACTATTAGAGAAATCATTGGATATGTCAAAATTAGAAAGAGAGACTGGCGAGACTTATCATCACTTCTCTGGAATTTAGCACTGAATAGCATTTTGTTGAAGCTAGAGGGATCAGGTGACAAAGTCGTATCAAATGCTGACGACCTGGTAATTGCAGGAGTGGAAATTAGAAGGTTCCGTATATTGCGCCATTATTTGTAGGTGGTATGGAAATTTGCCTGAAAGATAATGGAATGATTTTTAACATGTGATGTTTACCGGCGGCCTTTGCTGATACCTGGACGCCTTAGCAACGACTCAGTCCTTGTCACGTTTTGGGTGCTATGACGTGATGGATCTTCATACCCCCGCACAATAAGAAAAAACAAATCGAAAACTTACTGGCACGACTACGGAAACTGTACGAAGACGAATACTAAAACGACGGCGACGACGACTACAGACACACGTGGATTGAAACCTATGCCTGTCAACAGGCCGGGTGATCAAATTTCTTCCAAAATGGTTACATATACTATCTCGTACTTCGGTTTGTGATGGTAAGCGATACCATTTGGTATCGATGACCAGAGTAGAGGTATGGATTTCTTATCTGATTAAGGCCGTGTTAGACTACGAGTATTAGAGAAATCATTGGACATGTCAAAATTAGAGAAACCCCCCAAGGGCGAGTCGGTCCTTTGCCGATGTCGCTGTGAGCATCTTGGTACTGGGTGTCAGCAATACAGGCATAAATGGCGGCAACTCTTTGGACAAATGGAGTGCTGTTGAAAACCGACTGTTCTTGGAGTACTCTTCTGCTCTCAGCCCATCTCCCGCCTGTGCTAACGCAGGCTGGTATCAGGCCCGCATAAAATTAATTCGCTTTAGCGATGAGAGCTCTGTTGAGTGATATCGCTGCGCTTCGAGGAAAATAGGTGAAATGTGGCCAGGTGCGGTACTTGATGTTGTCATCCCGTATGGATTCCATCACGTATGGATTCCTGCAACACCATTCAATGCGGATTCAATCATAAGGCGGTTACAAGACTGCAATCCCAGCCTTCCAACCAAAAACTGGAAGTTCGGTCGATTGGACAGTTTTTATACCGAATGCCGAGTCTATGACTCTGTCTCACCTCATCAAGTCAGAAAGTCGGGTCTCATACGGATTCAGTAGGATCCAACTTAGAGTGTACAAGAGCGATAAGGCTGACAACGCGAATTATACTCCACCACATAACCGTGGTGTTGTGGTATCCTTAGAGGAACTTGCATTAGATGCCTCTGGAGGACATTAGTGTTTCTTTCTTTTCCGATGCACTTGGTTGCGTGGGGAAGCTCTTCATTACCTGACCGGATGAGTCACCTGAAGGTGAGCTTCTCGACGACACCGATGGCGAGGCGGATATAACGGTGGAGGTAAAACCTGACCATGGTTCGGCTTCCGCAGATTGACCTGCACCACTTTAAGACTCTAAGACTTTTGCCGCTGCCTTAAATGTCCTTCTGTTGCAAGGAGAAACATATATTTTCCAAAGTACAGGTAATGGAAAACATAGGGTATATATACTTACCAGGAGCAATCTTAATATTGATATTTTTCCCATTTTCCGTAGCGAAGATGTAGTAGCAGCCAACCTGGAGTAAGGTAACTTCTACCTCGGTATTTATGACGCAGAACACCAACCGGTGCCTTAAAATTACTGACGAAAAATCTGATAGTGTGCAGCGATGCCAATGCTCATCATCACATGTGGGAAAGCACTGACATCAACGAAGAGGTTAGTTACTTACGGAATGAATTATTATTAGGGTACGAACCTACCTACATTACTAAAAATATACCAGAGGTACTTGATTTTACCCTTGTCTATGAGAGCATAAGCGATAAAATATCTTTTTGGAAAGCCCAATCATAACTTTTCTGACCATCGACTTTTTAGTTTTTGCGTGATTGGCGAGTCTCATAGTCCTGTCATTCCGCGCAACTTTATGAAGGCAGACGGGGAAACTTTAGAGACACTCGAAAGGTTATGTATACATAGACTGGAACTGAAGGTGCCAACTGTCGTGGACATAGTAGCAACGGTCGAACGTGTCACACCAGCCTTAAATCGCTCGTTATAGGCCGCATGTCCCAAGGTCAAATCAAAGTAGAAGAAGAAGTGCTGTAGAAAGCTCTTTAATACGACAAAGTCCACAAGGGCACAACAAGATTGGGATAGATATAAAGAAGAACTCAAGCAGTACAATCGTTTGCTGAGGAAATGATAATTTGTTTACAACAATCGACTTCTGCTATAAATGTTTTTATTTGGCGGATATCGTTAGAAAGTACACCAATGCTCACGAATCTCTTATGTCCAGGAATGCGGTCTTTCTATTCTAGAGTGTAGTACTTCTTCTCAAAGAGTGGTTCGTTCAAAGTATTATCAATAATGCCTGGAGTTGGCATTGAGTTGAGAGTGTCACGGTGTCCGGAACCTATTTCTGACCAGACTGACAGTTCCCTAAGTCTAATAGAAGTAACTGTGTCATGCTACATACAATGTCTAGTGGTATTAACTTGTTTGTTTTATACATCTTTTCAAACGATTTCTACGTTTGTCGTAAAAATAAATAATGAAAAATTTTTATGGCAACTGACTGTTCTTTTACAACAATCGACTTTTGCGTTAAATGTTTTTCTTTGGGGGATATATATCAAATGTTGCAGGTAACGTTAATTATACGTACCAAAAGAAATATGTTTACAGCAAACGATCTTCAAACGTTTGTTGTTTTTGCGTGCATAACTACTATCATTTCAGATATCTGCATCATTCATTCTGTGATTGGTAGCTATTAAGAACGAACAATTTTTTGTATTACCAGAAAAGAAAAGATGCATTTTAAGTGGAAATGGAGAACCGTTGGCAACCATTAAATATTAATCAGCTAAGTATTTGGGACCCAAAACGTCAAGTTGGTTTAGATAGAGTTTGTTGAAAATGCTGCAAGACAGCACGCTGTCTAGCACACTTAGGCTAAAGAAGCCCATTGTGATACCTGCAGTTTCCTCTATAGCAACTATTGACTAGCCGTCTAGCCAATTTGCCGTTTCAATGAATTTGTCTACATGACCTACAGGAATATCCTGTATGGCTACGGTACTAACTAAATGTGTTCCGTATATCCTACTTCTCAGTCCTGCCAGAGCAGGGCAATCCAAGAGAAAGTGTTTCGTCGTTTCCCCGCCCTCTTCCATGCAGCATCTACAGAGAGTGGAGTTTCAGTGTCCCAATCTTAGGGCATGTTTTCCTACAAGACAATGTTCCGTAAGTGTTCATATCATTGTGGATAACCTGCCTCTCGGCAAGGTAAGTGGTTGCCTAGTCCTCTTCCTGTTCACCTGCGGCCAGAGGACCCTGGCTTGTTTGCAAGTTGAAGTAAATCTTCACTTGTCCTTGAACATATTATCGGCCCACTGCCTGATCTGCAAACGGCAGGTAGAGGTTGACATACTAACACGTTATTTTGCCGGAAGAACCTGTGCCGTAGTACCCTGTCTAGCTAACGCATCCGCTAAGCAATTGCCTGGAATGTCGCTGTGTCCCGGTACACAGATGAGGCTGATGTTAAAATACTCTGCCATCACCCTAAGTGATGAGTGGCATTCTTTCACCGTGAGGGACATAGCAAATATGGCTTCCAGGGATTTTATGGCAGCCTGGCTGTCTGTGTAGATACATATTCTCTACTACTTTTCAGTAGTTCACCAACCTCCAGAATGGCGGTATTTTCCGTCTGAAACACGCTACAGTGAGATATTTAGGAGATATTTAAAGGAGATATTTACATTTAGGTCCGGTGAATGAAGATAGAGTTATATCTCCAAGATAGGGTCAAAGCCAAGCATAGCATTACCCTATTTGTTCTTTATTCTCAGGTGTTACTTTTGTATGGGATTTATGCCAAACCAACCAACACAAATGACAATATTTTGTTAAGGTCTGAACATGGACAGCAGATGCACGGATATTGCTAACTCGATACAGAAAGTCGTTATAAACTGGTAGCTAGGAGTATATCTCAAGATTCCCTGGTTGTTACAAGCGTAAGGACATGAGCATTAACCTAACTGTAGTCTGTAATCAAGCGATATTCTTAGGTAAATATATTTTGCCAAAACATCCCATGCAACGGCTAGGGGAGAGCTACTGGCAATCAGTGAGCTGTGCGTTTCCTATTTTTAGGCTCACTAATAGGGAACTATACTTATACACCGATTCCGAAGGGTTTTTGAGGAATGTTTTCATAGCGAATCACTCGATAGCATCGCCATCCCTAACTGAGTGAGCATTGAACCCACGTTCTCATGTACAAGCGACGTGCCCGCCAACTATTGCACCACTGGTGGCCACACTCATTCTTATTTATACACTTTGCCTAATTATATTTTTTCCAAGTTATAACTCAACTTTTGTATTTTGGAAACCCACTGGACTATGTGAATGATACCCAGGAAAACTTATAGATCTTTTGCTATTAATCGTTTATGTTTTATTTACTGCATGTAATCAACAATTAAACGGAACCGGCAGCGGCGAGAACCCAAGAACGGAGAGCAGCAACATCAGCATATACACCAGGATAGTTGGCATGAGCACAGCCATAGCCCCAGGAGACAACACCAATCAAAGCACCGCCAGATACCAATGGGCCACCAGAGTCACCTTGGCAGGCATCCTTACCGCTAGCAGCTGCACAGATCATGGAGGATTTGATTTCAGAGCCATAACCGTAGGTGGAAGAAGAGCATTGGCTGCGGCCAACTATGTTAACAGCGACGTATTGCAAGGTAGATGGAATGGATGAGGCGCCAGAAGACAAGGTACCCCAGCCAGTGACGACAGCAGCAGCACCGTTAGCAGGAGCCGAAGTAGCCAAAGCAATAGTCTTGATGGTAGAGCTCATTGTCAAAGAAGACGACAAACGGATGACAGCAATATCGTTGACCATGGTGTTGGCATTGTAACCTTCATGGTTCTTGAAAGCAGCAACAGCAACCAAACTACCACCTGAGCTCCAGTAGGTGGAACCAGCACGGACTTTCAAGTTGGAGGCGGAAACAGATTGCAAACAATGAGCCGCTGTCACGATGATTTTAGCACTGTAGATAGAACCACCGCAAGAGTGGGAACCACTGCGCTGCAGAGAGATTTGCCAAGGATAGGAACTGATAGTGGTAGCAGAACCGCCAACAATGCGACCATCCAACTGGGGCAACAAACCATCAGGAACAGCAGCACCCAAGGCACAAGCGATAGCCGATAACAAAATCACAATCTTCAACATATTGCCGGAATACAAGCAGTAAGACAGAACTGATACTGTGCTTCCAGTGTTTGGGCTATTTATACGAAAGTTGGACAAATTACGGCCGGTAGTTAACAATGCAATTTCTGCCCATCACCAAGTAATTCCCAAAGATTACATGATATGTGACGCCAATGTTGTATTTTATTACATGTGTCAATGATAGTAATATCATTCAAAGTCTTAAAGAACTGTAACAATAAGTTGTCAATCATGTTCAATACTTAATAGTCTGCGAAAGGGTCTTAACTTCTAATACCCCTATGGAGGGAATCAAACGTTAAGTGTCTGTAATTGTGATAAACTAGAGCAATCGAAGACCCATCAATTTCGACTGGTATTGTTGTGGGCAATAAAAACATCTAGGGAATCGGTGCTTGTTTTCCTCGCTCATTGCCCAGACCATATAACTTAACATCTATTTCCTTGGTTACATTGCTAATTACATCACATACTTTCCCTTGCGTGCTGCAGGAGGATTGCAACGAGCGATAGAGGTTGTGAACAGGCTATATCCAGAATGGCCTTGTTTGATCCACGGTATATGTAGCACATAAGTAGTACCTGCATTTCAACATGCAATATTATTTTTAAAGCATAAGCTCTCGCGTAGGCAAACGACACTTGGTCTGCATTAGCAATTGGAATGTATTGCAATCATAAATAAATAAATAAATGGTTTCCCATTACATCCCATGAAGGAACAGGGGAGAATTTCTCACAATCACTGAGCTGTGCGCTTTCCAGTTTTAACTCACTGATTGGGGCCTACAGTTTTACACCGATTCCGAACGGTACTTTGAGAAGCTTTTTTATGGCTGTATACTCGATAGTGTCGCCGTCACTATGCGAGGTGACCGCCGCCGAAAGAAATTGTAAGGTGGTCAGAGCAGGGTTCGAAACCAGGATCTCATGTACAAGAGCCGCGCACACTAACCATTGCACCGTCGACGGCCAATCATTAGGGAGAAAAATGTCGTTCCTCAGGAGGCACACGAATCCCTGAAAGGTCATAGTTGAGCGTGTTTCTTCTAGCAAGAAAATTTGATCTTCTCTCAACATACACTGAAAGAATTTCCTTCGTAATATTAATGAAACATTCTTCGCCAACAATTTTTCATTAATCATATGAAGATTTTCATAGATTTCATGGATCCTATGAATAAAATGGGTATGCATTTTACGAAATTTACGAAACGTGTTCATAGAAAAGTTGCATTAAATATTCAACATTAATTGTATGAAAACATTTATTTTTATACATTTCATGAGAAAAGATTTTAAAAATAATTTACGAACTTCATTCTTTGTCAACGTACACATATTTTAGATGCCCACATTTATTTCTGCTGGGTTGTGAAATCGAAATATGTATGTACATATAGAACTTAAAAGTCTTTCCCTAATCCCTTCCTCATACACTGGTATTTGAAAGTACTGGATCTATATTAGTTGTCCTCATGCAAACTCGAAAGAGGCTCGTAAACGCGTAAACCTCGCAAACTTACGCGGCAAAGGTTAAAACAAAGAAATTTCCCATACAAAGCGACTTGCACAAAAGTGTAAAGTCTTCAAGTCAGATTTGCTGCGCAAACGTGGGATGAAGAAACGTGCAAACTTTTGACATTTCATTGTCAGCTGACTAGGATGGATAAATAAGGTGATAGCACTAGATCAGTAGAAAAAGTACACAGACATAATACATGCAATTGCTACTGCTACAACCTTATGTATCTATCTTGGTCAGCTGATATGGTTTTGAGCACAAATACGCTAAGCAACTTTACTTGGTGCCTCATGCAACGGTGCGAGGGAAACTTGCGCTGAGCAAAAGTTCTCGGCTTTCACGTTTGCATGAATGCCGCTATTATGTAAGGAACAACATTCATTCTCAAACATAAACACGTGCACAAACACGTTATGTTAATTCTTTTAGTATTCACAAAACCGTCTTGTTTTTGAATCGCAAAAAATTCAACAATTGCTAAGATTCATTTGCTATAACAACAAGCAAAAATCGTTGTCTCAGCTGTTCTAATGCGTCAACCTCTACTGGTTCAGCCATGGATTTTGCACAAACATGCACAAGCAGAAGCATTGAAATTGTTGTTGGAGATGTCGCTGTACAGCATGAAAGCTAAATCAAAAGGGTTAAGACGAGAATAAGGAAGATTAATAGTTTAGAACAGTGATGCCCACACATATGTATATTATAACATATTGCGCTTGTGTGTGAAGCAGAATAAAACGAAGTTAAATTTGATGTATTTTCAACAATTACGCAGCGTGACTCTTCTGTAACAAATGCTACACATTCAACAACACATTTGATTTGCATTGAAAAAATGTAAACAAAGCAAGATCCGACCACCTACGATCAAATTACACGAAGAAGCTACAAAAGTAAATCGATAGGGACAGCAAACGACGCCATATTTTTTCCCGCTCTTTTGACATTTATCTTCAGTAAGGTTTGCCATTTCATTATGGAAAGATATACGAGCCAACAACAAGTCGAAATTTTTAAAATTTACTACCGAAATTTGGAGTCAGTGGCCTCAACTGTAAGAGGCCAACTTTAAGAGGCCTCAACAATCAGCGATGAGGCTCATTTCTAGCTGAATGGCTTCGTCAATAAGCAAAATATGCGTTATTGGTCAGACAGCAATCCACACGTAATCCATGAGTCATCATTGCATCCCGAAAAAATTACGGTTTGGTGCGGTTTATGAGTCGGCGGCGTCATTGGGCCGTACTTCTTCCGTGATGATCAAGACCGGCACATTACTGTGACTGCGAATCGCTACCGTTCAATAATAACCGAATATTTTTGGCCCCAATTGGATAATATGGACTTGGAGGACATGTGGTTCCAACAGGACGGCGCCATAAGCCACACAGCGAATGCCACAATCAATTTATTGGAAACCAAGTTTGGTGAAAGTGTTATCTCACGAAATGGCCCAGTCGATTGGCCGCCTCGGTCGTGCGATTTGACGCCGTTAGATTATTTCCTGTGGGGCTACGTCAAGTCTATGGTCTATGCCAACAAGCCAGCGACGATTGATGAACTTCGTACGAATATCGAACGTGAAATTGCAGCAGTATCGGCCGATTTATGCTTGAAAACCGTCGAAAATTGGGTTCAACGTCTGGACTTCTGGCAGCGTGCCCGTGGTGGCCATGCAAAAGAAATCGAGTTCCATACATAATGGCATCGAACGTACTTTCACAGGAATAAAGAATTTCATTGGTATCTAAAACCGGTTTTGTTTTATTTAAAAAAAACTTTTGTAGCGCTCTTATTGAAAAACCCGTTACTTTAAGCAGTGATGCATACTCGAAACGCGCCGTCAAACTATCAAAAAAGTGCTAAAACGCGCCAAATAACGAAATCAACTAGAAAAATCCCGAAAGTGTTAAAACGCGCTTAATAAATAAGTGGTTTCCAATAGGTCGGTTATGACAGTCCATAGCGGTTATTGTTTTATCTATTGTCAGTTCCTGTTATTTATTTCTCAGACAATAGAGGCAAATCAAAATGGCAAGTTACAGCGCCGAGCAATTCGTGGGAATAGTAAAACTTTGTTATCAAAATGGGTGTTCCCTTGTGGCGACGACACCCATTTTTGAATTCCCAGTCATTACAAATTGACAATGCACACACAGAATGCCATTGTTTGGTCTGGATTGTGATCGCTCACTACTTCAAAGTCGATGATGGCATTACTATCACCGTCAAATGAGACCGCTACCGATCACGACATGTAGTTGCAACAGGATGTCGCTCCTTGGTACAATGCTACAATGACCATTCTGCGCCCTCGATTTTAGGGTTATATCACGCAGAGGCGACGTGAAATGGCCACAGACACTGTGCATTTTAGCAAGTTAGACTTTTTCTTGTGGGGTTTCCATAAGTCGCATATCTATGGCAATAAGCCAGAATGTGCTAGCTATGTGCTAGTTATCGAAAATTTTAACTCTCGGTTTCGCGACAACAACCGAACCCCGCCGGTCATGTTTTTATTAAATTGTAACTTTCCCTTTTGGAAAATCCTTTCAGATGGTAAAGCGAAGAAACGATGTTTGGAGTGCAGATTTGACGGAACCAGCATTGTCTGACATTTTTTTTAAGTTGCATCTACACGATTAAAAGTGGATTCTGCTTCCCATACCTTGCGATATTTTTGGGCGATAACCAATACAAAAATGGAAGCAAATTTAGCATGAAAATATTTCGCCCATCATTCACAGTAATGCATCAATATAAATCAAGAGTTGTTCAAGACCATTAGCAGAGCGATCATGAATTAGACGACCAGAAGATATGCGCAATTTCCAACCCTGGTAAAAGAGGTAGCAATTCACCCAAAAGCAATTCTCTCTCGCGTTATATCATGATTATTTCATACCTTTTACGTAGTTTATGTAATTTTACATCAACGTTGTTGGAATTTGTATAGTTATATATATACAAAAACACTATCGAAAAGCTGCTCGTGGATTGAAATATTCAATGAAGAGAGTAAGAGGGTGTCTACTTGTACATCGTTTTTGCCATTAGCAACAAAAATTTCATTTGGAATGCCCAAAATGCGAAAAAAAAAGTTAACATTCTTTAGCAAAATTGGTGTTGTATACAAAACGGGCTAACGGGCTAAATAAAAACTCAAAACGCGTGCACATTACGTGGTTTTTCAAAACAGCGCCATTGAATTTTTTTCGCGCATTGCGATGTCGAAAAGAGCTAAATCTAGCCCAAAAGAGCTTAATTGGCATCACTGACTATAAGTGTGTTGGCAGCGCAGGAACAGAATTTTGCTGTCTATCACGCGTGTTAGAGAAATTCAAAATTTGGGCATCACTGGTTTAGTGTTACAACAGAGTTGGAGCCGGCAACATAGGTAATTGTTATGTTTCTAGCGTGGTGTTTTGCTATATTTCTCGTCTTCCTTATTCTTAGCTGTTTTGCATGACATAAACGGCAACAACACATATTTTGGTATTTAAATGAATACCAAAAATAAATAATGAAACATTTCATAGAATCTATAATGAAACATTTCATAGAATCTATAACGAAATTCATAGGTACTTACTTACTTATCCGGTCTCGGACAACCCCGGGGGGTCAGGGACCTTACAAAACGAAGATACCATATTTCGCCAACCAGTTCGATCTTTTGCTTTATCTCTCCAGTTGGCAATACCAAGTGTACGCAGGGATTCGTCAACCTGATCCCTCCAGCGGAGTCTTGGTCTTCCTATTTTTCGTCTTCCTTCGAGTTCGGTTTCGAAAACCCTTCGCGCTGGTTCATCTTCATCCATTCTACTGACATGGCCTAGCCAGCGCAATCGCGTTATCTTGATCCGCTTAACTATGTCAATGTCAGGATAAAGCTCATACAGCTCATGATTCATGCGTCGCCGATACTCGCCGTTGTGCACTATAGGGCCATACATTTTTCGGAGTATGTTTCTCTCGAAGACTCCTACAGATGTTTCGTCTGCTTGCGATAGGACCCAGGATTCTGCAACATAAAGCAAGACAGGTTGAATGAGAGTCTGGTACAGTTGGACTTTTGTTACTCGAGAGAGGGCTTTATCTCTAAAGTGCTTGCTTAGCCCAAAATAACATCTATTCGCAAGCACAATTCTCCGTTTGATCTCAAGGCTGACGTTGTTGTTTTTGTTCACGGCAGATCCGAGGTATATAAATTCGTCCACTACCTCGAAGTTATAACGGTTATCAACGTTCACGCTTTGGTCCAATCGCGTGGAGGCCCTGTTCGTTGAAACCATTAATTTTGTCTTGTCCTCATTTACCGTCAGAATCACCTTTGCTGACTCCTTCTCAATTCTCGAAAAAACCGCAGTAAATTCTCTAATTGTGCGCCCAATGATATCTATATCATCAGCATACGCGAGCAGAATGTGACTTTTGCTGCTGATGGTTTTATTCATGTTGACTGCAGCTTTTCTCATAACGATCTCCATTAAGATGTTAAAGAGATCGCACGATAGGGTGTCGCCTTGCCTGAGGCCTCGCTTAGTTTCGAAAGGTTCGGTAAGATCCTTACCAACTTTCACTGCGGATTTGGTGTTCGTCAAGGTCATCGTGCAAAGGCGTATGAGTTTTGCAGGAATACCAAGCTCAGACATTGCTTCATAGAGTTTCTCCCATATCGGACTATCGAAGGCCGCTTTATAATCGATAAATAGATGATAGGTGTCGATTTGTTTTTCGTGTGTCTTCTCCAGGATTTGGCGTAGCGTGAAAATCTGGTCAGTTGTCGATTTTCCAGGCCTAAAGCCACACTGGTATGGTCCAATCAGGTCAGCGATAATTGGTTTTAGTCTTTCGCACATTATACTTGATAGAACCTTATATGCTATGGATAAAAGGCTTATTCCACGGTAGTTGGCACAGATACTCGGGCCACCTTTTTTAAATATGGGACATAGTACACTGAGACTCCAATCGCCGGGCATGCATTCATCTAACCAAATTTTGCTAATGAGCTGATGCATGCACCTTATCAGCTCATCGCCGCCAGCCTTAAACAGCTCCGCCGGTAGTCCATCGGCTCCCGCGGCTTTGTTGTTCTTAAGCCGGGCAAAGCTGTTCTGACCTCGTCTTGGTTAGGAGGGGGGCAATCAACGTCGTCGTCCATATGTGATCGATTGTCCCATCGTCATCGGATATTCCCAACATGCTCTGCACATCTGCGACGAGATTTCCGTCCTTGTCTTTACAGAAGGGGGGCCCTGAACCATGGTATTATGAAGATAATTCTCTCAGAGTATGTACTAGTCTCTGCTTGCAGGTTTCTTCACAATTCGAAACTTGTTTATTCTCCCACCTCAGCAGGGCCGGATTTAAAGTTCTCGGAAGCTTACACTTGCAGAGCAATGCAATTTCCAAATAGCTTGAAAAGAGGTTGTAGAAATCATGAATTCGGCTGTTGCCACCGAATTGCAGTTTCCGCTACCGAATTGAGGTTGTCACGACTAAATTTAGTTCGCACTACTGAATTTCGTTTGAAGCTGTCTCTAATAGGTTGTGGCAGCCTTTAATGTGATTGTGAAAACGTCTAGTTCCGATGACATGGCATCCAATATGGTTGTGACAACCTCAAAATTCGGTTACAGTTAATTTTGTTATATTTTCTATTATTAAACTTCACAACGTTCCATGTAATATTTAAAGAGATTTGCAAAATATTAATTAGAAGCCCCGAATACAGGTCTTGCGAATTTTTTTTTTAGAAATTTTATCGTTTATTTCTAAACGTGCCCGTCGGTGGTGCAATGGTAGTGTACGCGCGTGTTCGATCCCTGCTCTGACCACTTTAAATTTCTTTCGACGCGCGGTTGTACTGTGATTGTTCACTGGAACATAAGTTTCCCCAAAATTATAAATTGCCAGATTGCTGGCATCGCTGACATGCTGGAGTTTCGCGCGCCCAGCTCGCCGGATGGGTGCAGTTTTTGCACATGGGCAGTAACAACAAAAAATCATGTCAGCTTTAAGTCGACGAAAGATATTTAAGGGACCCGAAGCAAGACAAAGATAAAGGACAGACATATACTCACTTTAGACACTCAAAAGATGCTTCTGGCAGGTTTTTCTCCAGGAATTTTCCTCCTCTTGGAATCTTATCGGATTCCCTCCATGACACCATCACCGGATTTATATGGTATCCCAGACATGTTACTCTGTTTTCCCTACCACAACCAAATTTGCTTAGGCCTTCATACTAAAAAGTCTTAAGTTCCATTTCAAAAACGTTACAAATCTTCGTTATTTTATTCATACAAATTCTTCGCATTTTGCGGTTTCCAAAATGACATAAAATCAAAAGAATCCAGTGAAAGCAATAAATAAAACTTCAATAATACGACAATGTTTCTTCATTAGATTTTCGATAACGGGACCACGGCTTCCATCTAGTACGGCAATGACTCGTTCGGAAGAGGACAGAGAGCGCTGATTTCGAGGTAAGTATAAAAGTATGTATAGTTTATGTAGTATCATGTAATAAAAGTTTGATTCTATGTACAGCTTTTTTAATATGATTTCATTCTATTTCTAATTACAGGGACGACATCTTTTAATTTTTGGTGAAGGCAACTTACGGCGCAAATGTACTAAACCTAACGTATTGAGCGCGTGAGCTCATACCTAATTCCGTTGGTATTTTTCCTAAATTCTACCAGGAAAGAAAGAACCAAAAACCAATAAACGTCTACCCTATCACCTTCTCTACTCATAAATTTTCTTTTATTTGCAGATACGTTTAGTATACAGTATATGTAATAGTAATTGTAAACCTCGTTCGAAAGGATACCTCAGCACTCCAGGGTTGTAGTTCTATGTGCTATTCTGGATTGGAGTGTCCCTCGATGCGGCGCACAGAGGGATTTTGCCGGCACAAATACCCTTTTTCGAATGTCAAATATCAAAAATGTAATGATGCAGTTTTGTAGAGAATTGTTTAATTAAGAGAAATAAATCATTAGTGTTTTTCAACAAATTTTGCTTTTGTACAAAAAAACGCGGCAAAGTCAACAAAATGAAACTCTGCAGTAACCTGCCTCAGATTTTCATGCATTTCAATGGGCTGGAAACATAACTTCTTTTTGTCGTATCGATTTGGAATATGTATATTTGAAAAATATGGTATTTCTACATTAAGTTTTAAGAAAAAATAATTGAATAACAATAACAGATTAAAATATATTCATGCTTTTATGATGACACTCAAAAAACTACGTGTTTTTAGTTTTTCTTGGACTAAAAAAAGGTGGTCGTTATCGATCGTTGTGGTCTGGTTGCTAAAATGTGAAAGGTGGGAGTATATTCTTTTGATTTCATAAATAAAATTCCCATAATATGTTATACTGTTGAACAAAGTTATAAATTTTACAAAAAAAGTGCCACGAAATTTCATTACAAAAATGGATGAAAACACCATATAAAATGGTGTACACTTTTAGGCACACCACAATATGAAATTTCAAGTGTATTGCCCACAGAATCTTCTTTATTTATTACATTATGTTTTGGTTGTGTTTTATATATCATATCCCTAAAAGTATGCACTGAGAAATGCTGAAAAATTAATAAATTTCGATAATTTTATAGTACAAATTTGACTTCTATTTGGAATGATTGGTTAATTAAAAAAAAACAGTAAACTGTGGCCCCCTAATTGTTTTGCAAATATTCAGCTAACATATTAGGCTTTAGTTATTTATATAGATGTAAGTGCTGACTTACATCTATCACAAACTACAAAGAATTATATCTGTGTTTTCGAAAATTTTGAAAAATGAAAATTTGTATATGGGCGTTGGGCGTGGCACTTAAATTTTTAATATAATTGAGAACTCAAATGCAAGCACTGGCAGTAATTTTTATTGACATAGATATGAAAATGAGGAAAATACAACGATTTTTTATTTTACGTTATATGGGAGGTAGGCTTGGTTGTGGGCGGATTTGAACAAAAACTTTTTTTTTTCTAATTTAACAATATGAGAGATGTGTGCGAAATTTCAAAGCCCTAGCTCGATTCCTTCTAATTTTTGCCGCGGCTTGTATGAAGAAATCCCACTGTGCGGCGGAGGAGGTTCCGATTATGCAATTTTTATTTCGTATAATTTCAGTTTATGTGTTAATGTCCAACTTTAGTTTCTTTGGTCACACGTTTAGACAATTTATTTAAACTTTGCATTTGAATGTCTTTAGGAAAGCAAATCGGGTTTGATATAAATTACTTTCGTGTACTTAGGTGCCTAATACGTGTATTAGTTATGTTCACTTTAGAGATTTGTGTAAATTTTTGTTTCCGAAACTTTCGAACTTTTTTTTTCTCTCAAGTAGCAAAGAGTTTTATCATTCATGGGGGAATGTAACATTTTCCGCGAACCTCCGTCTTGCTGCCAATGTATGTAAATCAAAAAAAGAATCGGCCATTTTATCATCTTTTTCAGCCATACTTTTTCCTCCTGTCTCAATGACAGGTGGCTGAAACCGTTCCATACATTTCAGTTTGAAAACAACTGAACATTGTAGCAGGGTTGCATTCGGTTAATGTTCAGCACTTTCAAACCAAACCTCACCTATAGGTTGCGCTATGCCCACAGTGGCGTTGTGTCCCAACGTGCACACCACACGGTTACCTCGCTTAGTGACGGTGATACTATCGCGTAGTTAGCCATGAAAAACCTTCTCAAAATATCGTTCGGAACCGGTGTAAAACTGTAGGACCCAATCAGTGAGTGTAAAACTAGAACGCGCACAGCTCACTGGTTTGTGAGAAGCTCTCCCCAATCCCTTCATTGGGAAATTATGGAACACCATTTTTTTGTTATTTCAAACGGGAATACCCGGGATCCCGGGAAATTTATTTATTTTCCCCACTTTCCCGGGAAATGAAAAACTGTAGGAATATGATTCCCTAAATACGAGGCTTAAATTAGAAATTTTACCTTTTCTGTTGATCTGTGTGAAATTTTGCAATGATGTTTAAAACAATTGATATTCGTTTAAATTTGTGTAATTAGTAACTTATCGTATGAGGAAAACAAGCAAATCTTGAACGACGTTTTTCTTTGCGTCTAGAAGATTATGCCCATTATGGGTTTTGAATCCAGAAATAGGAAACCCAGAGACCAGTGTTAAAGTGGCATTTTCCACGTGCAGCAGCAGACAGTGGAACCAGAACCATCAACAATGGAGTCATCTAATTAGGACAAAATTTTTAAGGTATAATAGCCCCAAGATACAGGCTAAAAAATATTTGGAAAGGAATATTATTTAATTTCCAAAAGCAGAATAATTCACGCAATTCCACATACAGTCCTAAGGGGTTTGCAAAAAAGTTGTGTGAGGTGTGCACTCAAGGCATTATCGGTTACATTATTGCAAGCCTTATCAATGAGAGATACTACTAGGCCACTTGCTTTTAGGGAAATACCTTAAGACTACACCTAAACTATTACCAATCAGATGGAGTGTATACTTAAGTGTACTTAAGTTTTTGGTATTTACTAGATAGGAATAGTTGTGGTATATTTCAGACGCAATTTCCATATAAATAACCACAACTTCAGGCAAAATTCATCAGTTCGATTCTGCTTCTTACACTCTGACAAACTGTTGAAGACTGTGCGAGCGTTATCTGCTCGTGTGTTTGCCTAGGACGCTGAAGTTCGCACAGGTTTATTGGACCAGTTGGATGGTGGCATTATTGGCGGTTCTGCTGCCCACCATCGGCTCATATCCCTGTCAAATCTCCCTTCATAGTAGCGGGTTCACACTCTTTAAATGATTCCATCTACATCAGTACCATTATCACCGCTGTCCCTTGTTTGCAATGCGCTTTAGCTTCCGAATTGAAGGTCCGTGCGGGTTCGATATCCTTTGTTTCCGTTACTGAACTCAACAAGCATGAAGGTTACAACTCCCGAACCATGGTTAACGGTATTGCCCTCATCCGTTGTTTGCCGTGGACGCTGTGTTTGCCTAGGACGCTGAAGTTCGCACAGGTTTATTGGACCAGTTGGATGGTGGCATTATTGGCGGTTCTGCTGCCCACCATCGGCTCATATCCCTGTCAAATCTCCCTTCATAGTAGCGGGTTCACACTCTTTAAATGATTCCATCTACATCAGTAACCATTATCACCGCTGTCCCTTGTTTGCAATGCGCTTTAGCTTCCGAATTGAAGGTCCGTACGGGTTCGATATCCTTTGTTTCCGTTACTGAACTCAACAAGCATGAAGGTTACAACTCCCGAACCATGGTTAACGGTATTGCCCTCATCCGTTTGTCTTCTTCTTTGTTTTTTTTTTTGCATCTGCTGCCGATGCTGCTGCTGTCGTCACTGTTTAGGGTAACTTGTCTTCTGGCTTCTCCTCCATTTCTTTTACTTTGCAATACGTAAATAGAGGGCCGATCAATAAGTCCGAGACTTTTTGAATGAAACACGGTTTTTTTTTACAAAAAAAAAATATTTTTTAACATAATCGCCTTTTAGCTCAATACACTTAGTCCAACGTTTCTGCAATTTTTTTATCCCTTCCAAAAAATAGTATTTTTCGAAGTCCATAAAATAGACATTTGTTTGATCAATAATTTCATCGTTGGAGCTAAATCTCTTTCCACTGAGCTATTTCTTTAGGTTTGGAAATAGGAAATAGTCACCGGGGGCTAAATCCGGAGAATATGGCGAGTGACGTACCAATTCGTTGCCTATTTCATGGAATTTTGCCATTGCTACTACACACGTGTGCGCCCGTACATTATCTTGATATTTTCTTGGCCATATGGGGTCGTTTTTTTGTAAATCCTCGTTAAATCGCTCCAATAAGTTGGCACAATATTCGCCGTTTATTGTTTTTCCCTTTTGAAGGTAATCGATGTGGATTATCCCGCGTCCATCCCAAAAAACTGTTGCCATCACCTTATTGGCCGACAAACTTACCTTGGCCTTCTTTAGAGCCTGTTCACTCGGAGAAACCCATTGTTTAGACTGCTGCTTGGTCCCCTGAGTATTGTAATGGATACATGTTTCATCCATAGTTACAAAACGCCGCAAAAACTCCTTCGAATTGCGGTTAAACAACTCCAAACAACCCTTGAAGTTGTCACACGATTACGTTTATTGTCTATTGAGAGCAAACGCGGCACCCATATTGCAGACAGCTTTCTTAAACCCAACTGATCATTTAAATCGAAACCACTCTACCATATGAAACCAACGGCCAACACCATATCGTGGATTTTTCCGACATTTTCGGGTGTATTGACCTAAATTTGCCGTCCAGAACGTTCAGCGTCGTTTGTACTTGTGCGACCACAACGAAAGTCAGTAAACCACTCTTTTACCATTGCAATCGATGGTACAGAGTCCCCGTAGTATTTATCAAGCTTTTCCTTGGTTTGATTGCCAGTTTTTTTTCGCAAAAAATTATGTTTAATGAGCACTTGAAATTCACTTTATTCCATTTTTAAAAAAATGCACGAGGTTGTATGTTTTGAACAGCTGTTAAACGCAAAGTAAATGACGGAACTTGCTCTTGCTGGTTCGATATTCTCTGTTTCCGTTACTGCACTTCTTGCGCTTCTGCTTCTGCTTAGATATGTTTTTATTCCAAAGATAAAGTTACTTGCCAAGGTAATTCTGGTAGTCCACTCATTTCGGGTGATTCGTGTTGTATCCTGCTGATGTTGCTGCTCCGCTCCGATCCAGGGTTGCCGGTGCCGACAATTCTATTTAAGATTTCGATCACCTACAAATTTAAATGTAAAGATCTGAAAATATTGGGTTGACAATAAATACCTTCGTTTTTTACTCAAAATTACCTTTATTTACTCAAAGTATGTATATTTAATATTTTTAGTTCAAACCTTCCAAGCAAAATACTGGAACAACTCGGTCTTCATCTGTATTGAAGGATTACCCAAACTAAAAATTTTACAGATTCCGGTATAAATAAAAATGACTATAACGGGGAAGTGGCATCAATTCGCATCCAAAAGTATACAAAGTGAGGCCTAGCATTGTTGGGATGGAAAATCACACTTTTGTGATTTACCAATTCAGGTCTTGTTTCCTTCACTGCTCCATCAATATTCATCGATTTTTGACAATAGGCGTCACAATTTATGGTTTAGTTATGCAAATCCAAATATTGCGCTTAAGCTGGCTATGCCATTCAGTAGAATGGATCAGAATGGAACGACCAAGACTTCGCTGGAAAGACCAGGTGGAATATTGTCTGCGAGAGCTTGGTGTTACCAACTGGAGCAGAAAAGCCGAAGATCGAGCCGGTTGGAGAAACATGTTATCGTCATTTTGTAAGGCACTTGACCCCTCTGAGTTGTTGTAGGCCACTGAAGTATGTGGAGTTTTTAAAATGTTCTATAGATCTTGAATTTGTTATAGTGATTTTAGTGATATAGTTTTATTTAATATCAATTCTATGATTTATCTAAGGGGTCGAAACACAGCATACGCATCCTATCGCAATCCGTACAACGGAAATTTTAATCCAAAGTTTAGAAATGTAAGTGTGTATCCTGTCAATAAGTTACGGTTAGGTTAGGTGTTGCTGTCATTAAAATATCGTAGTATAAAAGGTATGTATATAGTCAAATACAAAATGTGTACACAAAACTACAAAATGTATTCACAACTGTGCCAAGAGTGTACACAAAAGTACAAGTATTGTTCACAAAATATAAAAAGTATACATAAAAGTACAAAAAATAATTAGACGAAGAAAGTATTCATGACAAAAAAATATAGTAAGCACATTTACCATATTGAGGCAAACTCACCTGTTATTAATTTTGATGCAATTCTTATGATCTTATTTTTAGGATAGGAGGTGCAAATTTGGACAATTAAAAGTTATCCGTAGAAAATGGCAAACACTCCCGCAAAATAGTTATGTTGGTCGAAAGTCCACTTTTGTCTCAAAAAGTAAATGTTAGACAATTAAAGTCAAGAAACCAAATTTTATAGTAAAAGTAATTTGAGGACAATGGCTCTAAAACTGTATGAGATACAGTTGATGAAACAAGAAAAAATAAATCAAATTTTTAAATTTTCAAAACTTAAAAAAATACAAATTTGTTTTCTTTGAACTCGAATAATAAGAAAAATACTCAACTTTGGGGTTATTTCTAAAATATACCTAATTGTTCGACTTCCCATGTTATTATCCTTGACTCTCTACCTACAATCGGGTTGTTACACAACTCAAATTGTTTACTAGATCAAAATGTATTAAATTTTGGCCTATGGAAATCGATTCTAAACCACTGCCTGCATTCTGGCTCGCGTGTGCGACTCTTGCGTAGAAGATAGTGACCTCAATACTCACATTAACCACATTGCACTCCTTTCGGCGCCGCACAGTGGGATTTCTTCATACAAGCCGCGGCAAAAATTAGAAGGAATCGAGCTAGGGCTTTGAAATTTCGCACACATCTCTCATATTGCTATATTAGAAAAAAAACAAGTTTTTGTTCAAATCCGCCCACAACCACGCCTACCTCCCATATAAAGTAAAATAAAAAATCGTTGTATTTTCCTCATTTTCATATCTATGTCAATAAAAATTACTGCCAGTGCTTGCATTTGAGTTCTCAATTATATTAAAAATTTAAGTGCCACGCCCAACGCCCATATACAAATTTTCATTTTTCAAAATTTTCGAAAACACAGATATAATTCTTTATAGTTTGTGATAGATGTAAATCAGCACTTACATCTATATAAATAACTAAAGCCTAATATGTTACCCGTTTTTTTTTAATTAAACAATCATTCCAAATAAAATTCAAATTTGTACTATAAAATTATCGAAATTTATTAATTTTTTCAGCATTTCTCAGTGCATACTTTTAGGGATATGATATAAAAAAAAAAAAAAAAAATGGTTTCCCATTACATCCCATGAAGGGACTGGGGAGAACTTCTCACAATCACTGAGCTGTGCGCTTTCCAGTTTTCACTCACTGATATGATATACAGCTGTAAAAAAAACTTTAACTAACGTTTCTATTATCGACAGCATTAAAACACATTTGCCTAAAAGTATACACCATTTTATATGGTGTTTTCATCCATTTTTGTATGAAATTTCGTGGCACTTTTTTTATAAAATTTATAACTTTGTTCAACAGTATAAAATATTATGGGAATTTTATTTATGAAATCAAAAGAATACACTCCCACCTTTCACATTTTAGCAACCAGACCACAACGATCGATAACGACCACCTTTTTTTAGTCCAAGAAAAACTAAAAACACTTAGTTTTTTGAGTGTCATCATAAAAGCATGAATATATTTTAATCTGTTATTGGTATTCAATTATTTTTTCTTAAAACTTAATATAGAAATACCATACTTTTCAAATATACATATGTATTCCAAATCGATACGACAAAAAGAAGTTATGTTTCCAGCCCATTGAAATGCATGAAAATCTGAGGCAGGTTACTGCAGAGTTTCATTTTGTTGACTTTGCCGCGTTTTTTTGTACAAAAACAAAATTTGTTGAAAAAAACTAATGATTTATTTCTCTTAATTAAACAATTCCCTACAAAACTGCATCATTATATTTTTGATATTTGACACTCGAAAAAGGGTATTTTTGCCGGCAAAATCCCTCTGTGCGCCGTCCACCTCATTTAGTGATTCATATCATCACATATATGTATATATCACATACATATATATGTTTCCTGCAACATGTGGCAGGGGCCGTTATTTTTCAGCGTGTGGGGATTTAAGTTTTTTTTTTTTTGCAAAGTATGCCACTTTCCAAAACCAGATAATGGTAGGAACCGGGTGCAGTGGTTCTACTCAGGGGCTCTTTCTAACGTTCCCTAGAATGGTGTAGATCTCCCTAAAACTTGGATAAATTGGTTCATCATTCGATTTCAATTTTAATGTGTCATTTTAGATCCCTAATCATTAATTGATTTGTTCCCACATGTGAATAATACAAAACTTACTCGGCAATAAAAATCACATTACCTTTAAATCAGAATCCACGTAAAAAAGATTCTTATCTACTCGAACTTAACTAAAAAAATTAAAAAGTACCAATGAAAAGGGCGAATAAATAAATATCATCCCTGATGGGTTCTTATCTACTTATAAATGTTTTCCATAGTTTCGTCTACATTATCGTTGCTGATTATATGGGCGATAATATTACCAGGGTCAACGCTCGGATTATCATTATATCAGCCATATGGTGATTAACGATTCGATAAATGCAAATATCCTTCATTTGGTCGCGCACAATTTTGGGGCCCCTTGTATTTACAGTTCTTATGTCGTCATCGATTTATTATGGTCGTGCAGACATCATTAAGATATTGTGACAGCGTGACCAACTGGGTATAAAATCATTTATTAGCTGCCTTCTCCTTTCGAACTGGGTTTTGGATCAGGGCGACCGAAAAATTTTACGATTTTTAGGCAAATATCAGGACACTACGCTATATTACACAATCTTTCTACATTTCATAATATTATCAAGGAAGATGCAAATATAACACGATTTCCTCAAGTAAACATACCATAGAGTAATGTCATATAGAGCTGTCATTCTTCTCATCTGACATTTACTTTCACACTACTCGTGGTGCTGTCGGTGCGATAGAGTTATTTGGCGTAAATTGACTCACACCAGGTGGAATTACAAAAATTGTTGGCTTAAATTTTACACGTTGTTTTAATAAAAAAAACTTTGAAATTTAAACGTTTTTGGGACTTCTTCGTTATATTCTATTGTTAGTATATATTTGTGGAGTATTTACATAAAAATATTAACGCACAAAACGAAATGCCGTTGCTGATTTATTGTTAGTTGGTTTGAGCCACTGCCTCTATCTGGTATTATTAAAGCGATACTTTCCAACATCCAACCGTCCATCTGCCACACACCAAATGTCATAAATTTGCTGAGAGAGTTCGCTACTCTATACGTTATTACTCTATGAAACAGACAACGGCGAGCACATACGTCGGTGGAACCAAGAGCTATACTATTTGAATTCCTAGGTGGACATAGCTAGACGAATCAAACTTGGTCAAATGCATTGGCTAGCCCATGTTATCAGAATGGATGAAGATGAGCCAGCGCGAAAGGTTTTCGATAACGTACCCCATGGAAGCAGGAAAAGAGGATGACGAAAATTCCGCTGGAAAAGTCAGGCCTAAGAATCCCTCCATATCCTTGGTGTTACAAACTGGCGAGAAAAGGCGAAGGATAGAACCGTGTAGAGAAATATATTAAAATATGTTTACTTTATTCATACGGTTGTAAAATAGCCAACAAAAGAAAGAAAATTCACGGGAACAACTTTTTCCACTTCCACTTATTAAGGGTATTGGACAAAGGGTACGGGCCATTAAAGGGGACACGGTAGGGAAGTTTGCAAGGGTCAACAATGCCAATCAGATATTTGACTGCAAACGGGAACTGGACGACACTGACAGGAGAAATAATATTCCAGGGATGTAGGAGATTACGGGAAGGCTCATCAGGGAATATTAGGACGTCCTTATGATTACGACAGCGGGTAGGGGCAACAGGTCTATGATTGTGTACGGGGGTGAATGCTGGAGCAGAATGGATTGAGGTCGACGTACAGGATAGTGCGTTTGGACCCAACTGGTGTGCTTGAACGGGGGGATGACGGGATTATGTCTGAGCTCTTAAGGGGCGACCACATGACAAATGTGGGAGGTACCGGAGGTTCATGAAAAGGATGTGCTACTGGTGCCTGACGCATCGTTGATCAATGTACTGGCTGGGTATAATGGAATGTAACATCGTCCACCAATGAAATGGGTGATACGGGGGATTGTACAAGATATCAGTTTGGATGAGGATAAGATAATTGACGTGGTATTTTTATTTACGAACGTACCGATACACCTGGCCATGGGGGGCATACTAGGAAAACTTTTACAATTAAGCCTTGGCGATGACGACTACTTTACATATGCTGGAAAATTGTGTCCATCCACTATTGCGGACATTGTTCTTGACACTCTACTGGATACTGTAATTGACGTATTGAAATCTGTAAACGTGGAAATTGGGCTCATTTCGGAATATGTAGCCGATATATTCGCGATGATTGGCGGAGGGGACATGGATACTATGTTGGGGAAACTCAATTCCTATCAAAGCGGAATTCAATTCACAGTGAATGTGGGGGAAAACGGGCAAATCCCATTGAATGAAACATAGACCAATACATACATAGATACATTTATTCTCTCAATAAATTAAGCGTCATAAGTACGGTGGAAAGTGAACATTGGATGGCGCAAAGCATGGGTTCAATAATACCAGATAGAGGCAATAGTAAACAACGTCCAACAAAGGAACAACAACCGAATTTCGTGTTTTTGTGGCAAACTAGTTGAGTTAAATACAATACAAATGTATAATTTTAATTTTAAATTTAATTTCTCTCATTTCCACAAACCTACGACGAAGAGTGTGAAATGAAACGTCAGATGAGAGAAAAAATGTGTCTATACTATTCGTCTATGGTAGAAGCAGTAGGAATTGAAGCCATTTTGTTTTTATTTCAGGAGCCGGCCTTGTGAAATTCAGCTAATCGAAATCATAGATAAAGTAAACTAATAGACGAAGCACAAGTGTTAGGAAAATTTTAGTGTAATGGGTAATTTTCTAGATGTCGTTGAAAGCAATAAATGGGATTTTTTTGTTTCCAAAAAAAGTAAAAAAAAATATGACATTAAAATTCCAAAATTTCATATCAAAAGCAACCGGCCTCATGGCTTTGTAATAGTTTTTTATATAAGAAACAAATACTATTATGTAAAATCATTTAAATTTTGTCACATTTTCCATTGTTTAAATTACTTTCACAAAAATTTCCCACAATTTTGAATAAACGTCAGTGAGAATTATAGGAAAATTCAATGAAAGTGACAGCATTACAGGACAGCACCTAGTGAACAAAGTCTACGCTATATTGGGCTATATCTATTATTTCCTTTATCTATGATCGAAATTGGCAAGATGTATTTATTTCAGGTTATAGCAGGAGGAATTGTTGTAATTTTCGGCAACAACCACAAGGACAAGAACAAATTTAATCTGCTGTTTTAACGCTACCACCTGTACTAGATACATCTTGGAAATTGGTATAAACAACATTTCACAAGGTCGGACCACAACGCCAAGAAAAAATTGAAATCATCTGTTCTAACGCTTCCACCTGTAATAGATACATCTTGCACCTTTCAAATGAGTTCGGAAGTAATTTTGGTAGTTGTAACCATAGAGTAATGGCGTATAGAGTAACCAAATCTGTCAGGATATTGATGGCATTTGGTGTGTTGCAGATGGACGGTTGGATGTTGGAAAGTATTACTTTAATAATACCAGATAGAGAATCAGCAATGACCGCACCACCAATAGTGCGAAAGGAAGTGCCAGATGAGAAGAATGGCAGCTCTATATGACATTACTGTATGGTTGCAACCAAATTTCTTAACATATCGATTGCGGTAATCAAATTTTTGAGAAAGTTTAATCGCAGCAACCACGTTTTCCACAAATTCGGTTGTTGCAACCAAATTAATATCAGATTTCGTTATTGGAACCGAAATAGTAAACAGTTTTGTTGATGCAACAAAAAACATTATTGAGAATTCGGTTGCCGTAACCGAATCAATTATAAAACGAGATTGTTTCGACTGAATCTCTGTTGTAGCATGACTAAATTCATTAATCGCAACCACAATTCCGTGACAATTGCTGAATTCGCTTTTGCTGCAACCTCGATTCACACAAATAGTTCTGTAGTGTAAAGCATCTTATCCTCACATAAGCATTCCCAAATTGCTATCTTCCCAATAGTTGGACACTGGACTTCCCAAAAGGACATTGCACACTGTACCAATTTAGTTTAGGCAAGCTTCAGTTTTCTTTATTAAATATTTTTATACATTTAGATTTGCACAGAAGAAGCTGCTTCAATAACCCAGTCGTAAAAATCAGCGACATCGGCGTAAACACCCGGGTAATTGGGTCGTGCGCAGCCATAACCCCAAGATACAACGCCAACCAATTCACCATTTGACACCAATGGGCCACCAGAGTCTCCCTGGCAGGCATCCTTACCGTCAGCTTTAGCACAAACCATGGTTGATGTAATTTCATAACCGTAATCATATTTGTCCGAAGAGCACTCAGCAAGGCTAACAATCTCAAGGTTGACATATTGCAATTGTGCAGGACTGCTGGATTGACCAAATTGAGTAGTACCCCAACCGGAGACGGCTGCTGGGGCACCATCTTCAGGAGTTGTAGAGGCTAAATCGATAGTCTTGATGGTAGAGCTCAACTTCAAAGGTGATTTCAAATGCATGATGGCGATATCGTTCACCATTTTGACGGCATTATAACCTTCGTGATTTTTGAACCAATCCACAGCGATCAATACCCCACCGCTGTTTTTATACGAAGAACCAGCACGAATCTTCAGATCCGAAGCTTGAACGCGCTGCAAGCAATGAGCAGCTGTAACAATAATTGTGGGGCTATAAATCGAACCACCACAGGAATGAGAACCTCTACGTTGCAAGGACACTTGCCAAGGGAAAGCGTCGATGCTGGTGGCGGTACCACCAATGATCCGACCATCTAGTTGGGGTAACAAACCCTCGGGCACGGTTGCACCCCAAACACAGGCAATTACGGACAATAAAACTACAAACTTCAACATGGTTGACCAATAATGAACCACTGAAATATCCATTCAACATAAAAGCTTTTTATACTCAATAATTTGCAGAAAAAAATGCTAACTTTCTCCAAAAATTCCATTTGACAAGCCCGATAAGGTTAAAGACAAATTTGAAACGATTAGATTCGAATTTGCGTTATTTTTTTTTTTCTCATGGTTGCGCACATTCTATAAATTGTATTATCTTGTCTATATATTATCGGGTAATGATTGATTGCCAAAAAATTAAATTTTAACGTTATCTAAGATTTCGACTGACAGTTGTTTCAGTTAAAATTAGATTAAAATAACAGAGGAATTTAAGGATATAATTATTAAATAGAATTTATAATATTATCATAAAATTGTTATATGTCAAGATTTCGTTGAAGAGTTAATTTTTGATAAAGTACTTTTTTTCGTGCCCCAAAACTAGTTTGACTAGTGAAATATATTAAAGGTTTCCGTTTATCACGGAGGTAGGATCTCTATTCTCCATTATCAAGAATTTAGTTAATTTTGACTTGCAGATTTGCTAATTGATTTCCCTGATTGTTAGTACAGGTATTTCTTGGTATACACCTAAACCGGTAGATAGGCCAGCTGGGCGCACTTCGTTGGCTATAAACAAGTTAAAAAGTACATATCGAGCCATCCTATTTTATATTCTTTGTTCCCGAATCTTTGCCAATACATACAATACAATTTTTATACATACTTTGATTGACGTGCATTCAACCAAACCTTTCAGATAGATTATATACTAATCAGTAGTAGTCTGATATGCATTTTGACTTATCGTACTTGTTATTTGTAAAGCGAATTGTGAATTTTCTACCGAAATTTTAGGGTATAAAATACACCCGTTATGGAGTGCAAACTTCAGTACGATTCTCTTCATCATTATGTACAAGTTCGTGATTCTATTGTCAGCTGTCGCCTGTGCCTTGGGAGCTGCCGTGCCCGAGGGCATGTTGCCACAATTGGACGGACGCATTATTGGTGGAGAATTAGCCAACATCAATCAGTTCCCCTGGCAAATCTCTCTGCAACGTTTTGGTTCTCACTCTTGTGGTGGTTCTATCATCTCTGCTAACACCATTGTGACAGCTGCCCACTGCTTGCAATCCGTTGCTGCTTCAAGTCTTAAAGTCCGTGCTGGTTCTACATATGCGGATAAGGAAGGTGTTTTGGTTGAAGTTGCTAATTTCAAGGTTCACGAAGGCTACAATGCCAGGAGAATGATTAACGATATTGCCATCATTCGTTTGAAGTCTTCTTTGACCTTTAGCTCTGACATCAAGGCTATTGATATGGCTACAACTGAACCTGGTCATGGTGTTGAGGCAGTCGTTTCTGGCTGGGGCACCACCAAGTCTGGTTACAACGCTAAACCCTCCCAATTGCTGTCCGTCGCTGTTGAAATCGTTAGCCGCTCCGTATGTGGCTCCAAAACCTATGGGTATGGCTCTCAAATCGAAAAAACCATGATCTGTGCTTACGCTGAAAAGAAGGACGCTTGCCAAGGTGATTCTGGTGGCCCATTAGTATCAGGTGGTTTCTTGGTCGGTGTTGTCTCCTGGGGCTATGGCTGCGCGGAACCCAAATACCCTGGCGTGTATGCTGATGTTGCAGCTCTCCATGATTGGGTAAAATCTGCTGATTCTCAAATTTAAATTTGTGCTCAACAATGTTATTAATTTACGAAAATATATTAAAACAATGTTACACGCAATGAAAAAACATATATTGGAAGTCGTTTGCAGCAAAAACTATTACTTGTGCCATGTATAAACAACGTTTAGCGCAACCGTTGAGACGTTTCCCCCCAATTAAAAGCGTTTATCGTCAAAACCCCATTTGTATTGTTGTAAACGAACTGTCATTTACCCCAAAATAGTTATTATTTACTTTTGTGGCAAACGTAGCAACAAACCTTTGTGAGAGTTTGTAAAACGAAACAACAAGTTTATACACACACGCGCATACACTTCAAAGTGATCTCTATCTTGAACTGCTTCTCTCTTCCTTCAACAAAAACGAACAAGCTAATTCTAATGTTAAGGTATTGCTCAGCCTGCTACAGCTCGGTGGACTGATGCACGGACTTGCAATCATGGTGCCTGTGTTCGGGAAAAGTGTAAGTACTAAAATAAATTTCACTTAAAAATTCAAAAAACTACATCTATTATACATGAATTACAGCCAGGTAGTTTTTAGAATAATTTCTATGGTTTTTTGCTAAACTATAACAAAAATTAAAAAAATAAATAAAGAAAAAAGTTTAGACTGAACGGGGTTTTGACCCCGGGCCACTCGGCAGCTCTCGATTTCTAATCGGAATTGCTACAGCCATAGCACATTTTTCATTTCTCATAAACATAAGTGTACGATTGCCACAAAAACACTTCTCTCACGAAGTTTAGTTGTTTGGAACTATACACAGCACATATGTTTAATTGGAACTAAACACAGTACATATCTCGTTTTATATATAATAGAAATACTGATTGATATACCTACATAAATGCCCTTTCCACGCAAGACGGATGGACTGTCAAAGCTTCACGAAACATAGTCGATTTGATTACACTTACTTACTAACTTAGGTCGCCTCAAACAACCCAGAGGGGTCAAAGACCTTACAAAATGAGGACAGATAACATGTTTCTCCAACCGATCTTCAGTTTTTCTCCACCAGTTGGTAACACCAAGTTCTCGCAGGCAATATTTTTCCTTCTGTTTCCAGCGAAGTCTTTGTCGTCCTATTTTTCATTGTACTTCAAGTACGTCTTCGAATACCTTTCGCACTGGTTCATTCTGATCCATTCTACTGACATGCCCCAACCAGCGTAAACGCGCTATTTAGATACCCATAACTTCGTCGATGTCGGGATACAGATTATACAGCTCGTCCAACCACAATACTCGCCATTTTCCATATATTTTTCGGAGCATTTTTCTCTCGAAAACTGCCAGAGATTTTTCATCAGCATGCGATATGACTCAGGATTCTGAGCCATAAAGCAAGACAGGTTATATGAGAGTCTGATATAATTGGATTTTTTTTCTCGAGAGAGGGTTTTATCTCTGAGATGCTTGCTTAGCCCGAAATAACACCTGGTTGCAAGCACAAGTCTCCGTTTGATTTCTAGGCTGGCTTCTGTTCACGGCAGATCCAAAGTAAATAAATTTGTGCACAGCCTCGAAATTATAACGGTTGTCAACGTAAACCCTTTCCCCCAAACGGGTGGATGTTCTGCTTCTCAAAACCATTAATTTTATCATGTCCTCGTTTACTGCCAACCCCACTTTTTCTGATTGCTTCACAATTCTCGAAAATGCTGCAGTAACTTCTCGCACATTTCACCCACTGATGTCTAAATCACCAGCAGATGCAAGCCGCATGTGTCTTTTGCTGCTGATTATATTATTCGTGTTGACTGCAGCTTTTCTCACGTTGATCTCAATTAAAGTGTTGAATTGATCGCATGATAGAGTGTCACCCTAATTGAGGCCTCGCTTCGTACTAAATGGTTCGAAAGACCTTTACCGAAGATTTCGAGTAGGTCTGTGTCATTATACAAAGGCGTGTCAGTTTAACAGGTATATCAAGCTCTGACATAGCCTGGTACAGAGTTCCCCGTATCGGGCTATCGAAGGCAGCCTTATAATCTACAAAGCGGTGATAGGTGTCGATTTGTATTTCGTGGTTTTCCAACAGAATTTCTCCTAATGTGAATATCTAGTCGATAGTTGGCTTTCCATGGCCGTCGGTGGTGAAGTAGAAAGTGTGCGCTACTCTTGTACATGAGAACGTGGGTTCGATCCCTGCTCTGACCACCTTAAATATCTTTCGACGACGGTCACCTCGCTTAGAGTTTACTTAGTCACTACATAGCCATGAAAAAGCTTCTAAAATTACCGTTCGGAACCGATGTAAAACTGTACACCAATCAGTGACTGTAAAAGCATAAAGCGCACTGCTCACTCTTTGCGAGAAGCTCTCCCCAATCCCTTCATGGGATGTTAAGGGAAACCAATTTTTTTAGTTGGCACAGTATGCTAACACTCCGATCGCCGGGCACACATTAGCCATATTTTGCATATAAGCTGATCTATGCACTGATCTATGCACGTGGCCGTGGGTGGTGCAATGGTTAGTGTGCGCGCCTCTTGTACTTGAGATTCTGGGTTCGATCCCTGCTCAGACCACCTTAAATTTCTTTCGACGGCGGTCACCTCGCATAGTGACTGCAACACTATCGAGTATTTAGCCATGAAAAACTTTCTCAAAAATATCGCCGGAACCGGTGTAAAACTGTAGGTACCAATCAGTGAGTATAAAATTAGAAAGCGTGCAGATCATTGGTTGTGAGAAGCTCTCCCCGATTCCTTCATGGAATGTAATGGGAAACCATTTTTTTTTATGCACGTTTACAACTCATTACCGCCAACGTTAAACAGCTCATCTGGTAGTCCATCAGCACCAGAGGCTTTGTTTTTCTTAAGCCGGGAAATTACAGTTCTAACTTCTCTTTGGCTAGGAAGAGGGCAGTCGACACAATAGTACTGTATGTACTCAATACCCCATTTATAAGTATACTGAAGTATCCTGGAACAAGTAAAGCAGAAAAGTGATCTCTCCATATTCCCAACATACTCTGCGACAAGATTTCCGTCCTTGTCCCTACAAAAGGGGCGCCCTGGCCCATTGCCGTTGATTTGGCTTTCTAGTTTTTGGTAGAAGTTATGGGCCTCATTTATCCTTTTGAATTAAAGTTTTGAAGATTCAATTTGTTCACTTTCGCGCTTTCGCCTCTTAAACAAACGGGTTTCCTCTCTCCTGTTCTCCTTATAACGCTCTGTCGCAACTCCCGATACAACTGGCTGAAGCATTGCCATACGTGCAGCATTATTTCCACCACTTGCCATGCGACACTCTTCATTGTTCCATTGCTTTGTATTTAAACGGTTTTTCATAACCAAGTACGATCTCTGTAGCAGTTTTCATAGAGTGGAAAATGTACTTCCAGTGCGCTTCAGGATCATGTGGCGGGGGTGATTTGTGCGCCAGTATCTGAGGGAGATACTCTGCATAGACTGTCGTTATCTCTGGTAATTTCAGCTTTCCGATGTTCTATTTTCTATACGCCTGATTCCGTACGACTTTCGCTTCAGTTTAACCTTATGCGAACCTTAGCTGCAACTAGATAGTGATCCTAATTGATATTTGCTGCTCGAATCACACTTACGTCCATTTCCCTATTAGAGTGCTGACCTCAAAAATTATAAAGCTGTGGCATTACCGTAACCCAGCAAATGTCTACAACTTTTGATCTGGTATTGTATAAATCGCTAATTTACTACAAATATAATTAAAACTACAAAATGCAAGACCAACTACATTAGATTGTGAATACAGCTATAGTTTTTGCAGCATAAACTATAAGTTATAGTAAATTCAAAATGTTTAGCATAATTTAGGGGTTTGGTTTAAATTTCCACTCACAATAAAGCAAAACTGTAATACTACTATCAAGTAGTGTCAGTTAGTACAAGCGCATAATTAGTCATAGATTTTAAGTGCTGCCGTAAAGGTTTTACTAAGAGTCCATTGTTAACAAAATCGATTAGTAAGATTTGAGAAACAAATGCATCAACCAGGGGGTGGATTCTGGTTCAGTGAAAACTTTTCAGTGATAATTCTTGTACCTAAATTAATACTGGATATTTTTTTCATTTCACAGCTTCACAGAATCAGAATCGGCAACCAGGTGTCACTATTTGGTGTAGATCTTGGGTTAGGGCCATCATCGAACCATTTTTCTTCGAATACGATTGGCTGTACAATAACCTTTAACAGTGCTTTGCGCGTCATGATAACATAATTTTATTGTTCCTAAATTGAATGATAGTGATGTTGGCGGCATGTGGTTTCATCAAGACGATGCCCCATTTCATACATACATCCCGAACAACAATTCAATTACTTTCATTCAAAATTGCGTGAATATTGGGACACCCTTAAACGACCCCTTAAAACCTTAATAAAAATTTTAAACAAAACGATAAATAATTCTACTCAATGGAAAATTTTTACAAATTATATGTTGCAAATCCTAAGACAGACAGACATTGGTGCAATGGTCAGCAATGACGACTCTTGCTTCTAGTTGTCTATAGCTCATTCTGTCACCCGCTCTGTCTCAAATTTCAACTACCATTCTGTTCAGCTGTGTGATGGATTCGACTGTGAAAACTACATAGTAAATATGATAATCAAGTAATAAGCTAATTAATTTAAATAATCAAGTAATAAGCTAAAATTTTGAGTGGATTACTTAATCCTAATTCTAAGTTAATTAGAGATTAACTTTCCATTTTGTTTTCCAGTGGTACGTTAATATAGACCGTCATATTTTATGGCAACCATTGTCTTCTTATTGGAAATAACATCTGTTTTGAGATACAAAATACCTAAACAACAAAGAATATCAACCGAAGTATAATAAAATACGAAATAAATGCATAAAATAGAAGTCATTTTAACAAAAATGTATAAAAAACTATATAGACACAACAATTTAACGATCTACACTCACAGTAATATGTATACAAATCATAGAGTAAATCTTACTAGAGAGAATAATAGGTGACTCATCTGACGTTTCCTTTCACACTCTTCGTGGTGCGGTCGGTGTGATAGAGAGATGTTTGAAGTAAATTGACATACACTAGGTGGAATTACAATAACTTCAGACCTTAAATTTTTCATGTCGTTTTGGTGGAAAACTGTAAAATTTAAATGTGTTTTACACTTTTACAGACATACAACAACATAATTTAAACACACAAAACGAAATACCGTTGTTGTTATTTTGTTGGTTGTTTTGAACAATTCCCTCTATCTGGTATTATTGAAGTAATTCTTTTCAACATCCAACGTTAATAACAACCACGCCAAATGTCAGAAATTTGCTGAGAGAAATGTTAAGTCTAGTATAGTAAATGATCAAAAAAAGAAATATGTATTTTGGATAATCTTACATCTTTCATTTTGACAATCACTAATGTGATTTTCAAAATCATATGGTTCTGGCTACTGATTAACCAACCAACATTGGGTTATTAAATGTAACCATTGACTGGAAAACTCAATTCGATGTTTAATCAAAATTTAACTAAAGCATGAAACACATAGACGACGACAGGCTACCGACCACAACCTGTCAAAAATAAAATACATGCGTTTATATGCAAGTGAAAATTTTAACGACGGCAAGGCGACACGACTGCAGGTTGTTGTCTATGCTACTTATGTAGCTGTAGTTGAATTAAACTAATTTATATTTGTGTGGGCGACAATCAACAGGTTAGAGCTGTCAATGCCTGAAGTGGCACCACTGACAGAATAATCAACTGTTTTCACAATTTTTGTTATGTTTGTAATAATATTTATTAAATATTCTTCAGCCATTTTATTTTCTTCTAACACAAATAACACAAACGTCAACATTACAGATCAGCTGATTACTTTGCAGTTGCCTTCTTGAAAATAATTCAGTAGCTGCCACACGTCTACATTTGCAGTCAGCGGCATTTGTAGTCTATGTGTTCATGAAACACATAGACGACGACAGGCTACATGAACACACGACTACAAATGCCGCTGACTGCAAATGTAGTCGTGTGGCAGCTACTGAATTATTTTCAAGACGGCAACTGCAAAGTAAACAGTTGATCTGTAATGTTGACGTTTGTGTTATTGTGTTATTTGTGTTAGAAGAAAATAAAATGTCTGGAGAATATTTAATAAATATTATTACAAACATAACAAAAATTGTGAAAACAGTTGATTATTCTGTCAGTGGTGCCACTTCAGGCATTGACAGCTCTAACCTGTTGATTGTCGCCCACACAAATAGAAATTAGTTTAATTCAACTACAGCTACATAAGTAGCATAGACAACAACCTGCAGTCGTGTCGCCTTGCCGTCGTCAAAATATTTACTTGCATATAAACGCATGTATTTTATTTTTGACAGGTTGTGGTCGGTAGCCTGTCGTCGTCTATGTGTTTCATGCTTAAGAAAGGAAGATGACCACTGACTGAGACTGAGAAACTGGCCACAAGCGTTATAAATTACAATTTACTGCTAGCAGCTTCAGCAACGCTGTGAAAAAGCAATCAAATAATTTCTCTTTTTCGCGTTTACTCTTTGCTAACAACAACTTAAGCAAGTTTTTAAAACTTCATTCGCTTATTCACCATTTTCACCAGAGGTCTCATGCTGTTTGCGTACGACCATTTTTCACTCAGATGCGACGAAAAAGCACTCAAAAATCATTTTTATTTCGATTCTGTTCTTTTAATTTGAAAATAAAATATAGATAATAGAAAAGCATATCGCTTTTGATATTTTTTGACAATACAAAAGGCAAAAAGTCATGGTTAAATTGTTTGTTCAATAGCTCTTGTTTCCAAGGAAATTTGCCCATTTCCACCACTGCTGCGCCATCTAGAAAATTTCCTTTGACATTCAAACCCACCACATAGATTTCACCATCTGGGATTTTTCAATCATCTTTGTAAATTCTACAAAAGATATCAAACATTTTTTTTAAATTTCAAAATGTTCTCATAATTTAGATAATAACAAACGCCCAATTTCACAAAACAAAGTTACAGCTAACTGATAGTTAAAAATTATAAATTCCATAAAAACTGACAGCTAAAACTTTTCGTTATCTCTAACTGAAAGATAACTGAACATGGTGCAATCGGCCGTAAATAATTTAAATTAGTATACAAAATAATTGTGTACATTTTATAAGATTTGCATACGATAAAATTTCATTCAATTTAAAATATTATTTCCAAATTTAAATGCGTTTAGTGTGAATTTGAAGTAATCTTATCAATTATATATAAAACACGCACTTCAAATTGGAATATGATTTATATTTCAATTTAAAAATTAATTGTTAATGTTAAATTTAAACACAGCTATAAAATTTTTAGGTTGAAACACTAATAATTCAAGTCAATTCAATACAATTCACTTATATTTAGTTCAATCCAATTGAGTGCAATGAAATTCAACGCAATTCAATTTAATTCAATTCACTTCAATTCTATTCCATTCCATTCAATTCTATTCCATTCCATTCAATTCTATTCCATTCCATTCCATTCAATTCAATTCAATTCAATCAAATTCAATTCTATTCAACTTAATTCAATCCAATTCAATTCAATTCAATTCAATTCAACTCAACTCAACTCAATTCAATTCAACTCACTTCAATTCAATTCAAGTCAACTCAATTCAAATGAACTCAATTCAATTCAATTCAATTTAATTCGATTTAACTCAACTCTATGCAATACAATTCAATTCTTTTCAATCCAATTCAATTCCATTCAACTCTATTCAACTCACTTCAATTCAAAATGGGCATATATATATATTATAAGTAGTAGTTTCTCCAAAAGCAAATGACAGATTATTCTACTCAATGGAATAGTTTTTAAAGTTTGACGATGAAGATATCAGAGCCTTCAATACCTTGAATATGTGTGAAATTTTTTTGTCCCAAATGTTGGAAAACAAAACAAAATATTGCGAAAATACAAATTTGCAGAGGTGTTTTAAAAACGGGTTAGCTTGCTGGAGCTCACTGAAGTTGTTATATTGTCGGAACCACCATAAAACACATCAAGATCAGTTTTCGGCTGGGTAACTCATTTTTTTGGTGAGTTTTGTTAAGAAATAATAGCACACATTTTAAAATATGTTGCCAAACCTTCTGACATTTTTATCGTTTATATTTAGTACAGAACTTTATTGCCGAACTAAAATCGGCATAAATACAATTTAGATAAAGTTAAATTGTATTTTTTTGCAATTCGATCATCAAGTACTAATCTTTAGCGGCGATAGTGCAATTTATAGAGTATTTAGCCATCTGTGAAATAGATTGGAATCTAATCGTTTCAAAATCTATAACTTTGTGGAAGAATTGTTTTAATTGAAGGAGTGTAGAGTATAACCCAGCATATGGACAAGGTCCAGTTACTTCAGTATGTCCAATGTAGCACTATGTGTTGGTTTTTCTATCCCAAGAATGCAGTTTCATTACAGCTGATATGGTGTTGTTTGAAGACGATTATATACCGCTGTCAAATATTTAGTATATGTGCTATGTATCATGTTGAGTTGGAGCTTTGAAAACTAAAATTTTTTGATTTTTATTTTAGATATTAGTTCATATTTATGTGTTCATTAAAATTATAAGAAAACATATTTTTTCATTTCTTTTTTAGAAAAAAAAATGTTTGATATATTCTTCATAGAAAATATTTATATATGCAAAAATGAAAATTAAGTTTAATTCTTAATCTTATCCAATTAAAATATGTAATTAATAATATATTGAGTTGCCCTTGTGTATAAGAACTTGTTGTAGCCTACGTGGCATAGAACTCACCAAGTTGCTTAAACTGAACATGTCAATTTTCTCCCATTCCGCCAATATTGCTAGTTTTAGTCCTTTAAGCGTCGTAAACTGCTTCGACTTTGAAAACACCTTGGCGGAAAGTATCCCCCAGAGGCCTTCAATTGTGTTGAGTTCGGGACTTATGGCTGGCCACTCCAGTAATGGAATATTTCGGGACTTAAAAACATCCCTTGTGAGCCGAGCAATATGGATCGGGGCGTTGTGTTGTTGAAAAGTCCAGTTATCTCCATATAATTCGCCAGCAAAGTCAATTAAATTGCTGTCCAACAGATCTGCGTATGCTTCCGTATTCATTTCAGTTGGGACAAAGCATATTTCTGACTTCCTCGTGCTGCAAATGCAGCTCATATCGTAAGAGATCCACCACGGTGGTTTCGCTTGTAGCACGTTTGCCGAGGATGTCGTAAATCTCTCAAATATTTATGGTGACCAGCAGGTCCATCCAAACTAAACTTTTTGTCATCACTAAATATAACGGTTTCAAATTCGCAATACGCGCATTTTTATGGCGCTGGGTTAATCGTGGTTTGGCCATTTTGCTTTGGAACCGATGACCTATATCGTCCTTTAGCAATTGCTATACACGCTTTCTCGTTACATTTAGACGCAATTCCATCTTTATTTCCCTACAACTTATATTGTCATTAGCTGCTAAATGCCAAATGCGCTGCTCAGTCCTCTGGTCTACAGTTGGGATGCGTACACTGCGCTTAATACAACCATAGTTTTCGGGGTCTTTGGGGAAATTCGAAACTGTATTGCGATGCCAATTTACCGCAGCTGCAATCTCGCCAATTGCTTTACCTGCAAGTCTCATTCCAACAAATTTTCTGCGCTCCTCATCCATAAGTTCACTTCCACGTGGCATGTTCAACTAGCAACAAAACTGTTAATAAAACGTTTCTTAGAATATATTCATAACTATCACTTTACTCACGTACAGAAAGAAATTTTATACTAAACACCCGAGAAAGATAGAGTTGTTCACTTTAAAGTGTCAGGAACGCGACTGCACATATAATTATTTTCTATTGAAATGCAAACTTACAGCGATAATCATAGATAACGGGACTACAAATAAAGTCCAAAAGAGAAAAAAGTATATGATAAAGAGAGAGGGATATTATCGAAAAAATTGTAACTATATAGTCGACATTAAATTACAGTTAGTTTTCAGACGGCAAGAAAAAAAATTATTTTGCACATATAAATATTTGACAGGGGTACTTGTGTACACATTTCCAGTCACTAGTGCTGTTAATGTTCGTCTAAATTCACCACCTTTGATTGCATAATGTAAGGGAGCGCGGCTGGTAATCAATGTCCCTGTAGGGAAATGTTGAAAATAATAAGTAGTACGTCCCATATATGTTCTGAGACATATATGTATGTTCCTGTGTGATATAAGATATTTGGGGGAAACAACATCTTTGTCTATCCACGTTCCTTAGTATTGTGGAAGTTGAAAAGTTGTGGTTAGCTTTCATAATCATGCGTATTTTGTTGCGGCACCAATCAGTTTTATGCCTCTGACCTCTTGTTACATGTAACCGTTAGACATCAGATTCGAAATCTGGGTTTGTTGTATGCATAAATGCTTTAGAGAAAGTTCAAAGTACCGAAGACTTTTGATATTGCAAATCTGAAAATATTTCCTTTCATTTTAATCTTTTATGACACGAATTATATCTATGATTTTCTTCGATAGCGCTAATTTACAGATTACGTCTTATCTTCATTTTTTAATAGTTTTACCCGAAAAGTTTAACTATAAAAGACCTCTATATCGATTATGGACATCAGTAGTTGGCCATTCTTCAACATGTTGAAATTCGTGATTTTATTGTCTGCCGTGGCCTGCGCATTGGGTGCTGCTATCCCTGAGGAAGGCCGTGTAGCGGGAGGTGATCCTACCACCATCAGCACCTATCCCTGGCAAGTCTCCATCCAACGTAATGGTGATTACTTGTGCGCTGGTACCATCTACAATAATAGTATTATCCTGACAGCTGCTAATTGCGTGCAATATGTGTCTGCCTCCGACCTCACGGTTCGTGCTGGTTCCGCGTACAGGAGCTCAGGTGGTAGCTTGGTTGCCGTTGCCGCCATCAAGACCCACGAACAGTTCAATGTCTACAACAAGATCAACGATATTGCTGTCATTCGTTTATCCACTGCCTTAACGTTCAGTGATAAAATCAAGAATATCGAGTTGGCCACTGCTGTTCCTGCTCACGGCGCTCTTGCTACTATCTCTGGCTGGGGTACCACGGTAGCTGGCGCCGCTAATATCCCCGAACAATTGAGAGACATTGAAGTTGATTTTATAAGACGCGAGATATGTGCTTCCAAAACCTTCAGTTATGGCCTTGAAATTAAACCTACAATGGTCTGTGCTGCTGCTCCCGATAAGGGTTTCTGCAAAGGGGACGTCGGTAGCGCATTGGTATCAGATGGTGCGTTAGTTGGTATAGCCTCCTGGGGCTGTGGCTGTGCTGATATCAAATCTCCTGGGGTCTTTGCCAGTATTGTTGCCCTCAAAGGCTGGATACTAAACGCTGTTAAAGTTGTTTAAATATCACGTTAATTACCAATTTAAAGTTAAGTCGTTTCACATAAATGTTAATTCGATTCATATAATAAATGGGATAATTAAAGGCCTGGAACTACATAGAAATCAGGAACCTTGCTGAATATAACACCCAGAAATACAACACAACTCTCAAAATTAAATGTAAATTTGTTTTAATCCAATATTTTTTATTATCACCGTTTTAGAAGTTGAGGGAACCTGAACCAAAACAGAACGATTTGTTAGGACTTTGTGTTGTAAAACCGGTTCTGTAAAATTTATTTAAAAACCGAAACCTGACTGACATGGAAAACCCGTTTGAACCGGCCTTCGGTTTGGAATACTCGATTACTATCCCAAATCCTGGAAAATAAATAAAGAAACTACCAAAAGTCAAAATTTTTCAAACATATGAGAGTGAAGTTTTTAGGGTTATCGTTTTCACTTTTCCGAGAGACAGTGTATATTGCGCATATCTAGCGAAAAGGACGAATAGAATACACCTGACGCGGTGCAAAAACTCACAAACATTGGGGTTATTCACGCTGAAAAATCTGTCTTGTTTGGTTGCTTGGAGGGAAATATAGCGTGTTTGTAGCTTATCGCAAATATAGTACACTTGTGTCCAAACACATTGTGTTTTCTATTCAATATAAAATGTTTGAGACACAATTATTAATAGTTTAAATTATATTCTTTTGTGGCCCAATTGTGGCTTTTTTTGTTGAAAACGGCTGAGAACAAAAACGTGACTGACAACAAAGAAAAAAAAAGCAGCAGATCTCCAATACATGAACACAATGCTTGCAAACATATACATGTTTCCTGCAATATGTTGCTGGAGCCTATTTTTTTCAGAATGTTGAAGCCCTGAGCAATAGTTATGGTAAAATAAAAAATGTTAATTGACAAAAATCTGACCTCGAGCTGAACTTATTATATTTATTAAAAATTACAATTATTCCGGGAAACATGTGTATAAGTATAAGACTTACAAGTATAATATATTTAATGCATTCCAAACATATAAATGTCGGTCCTTTATTTAATTATACAAAATATAACAATACAGTGTTTAGACATAGGACGTCAACGAGTTCTATCCATCAATTTCTGTCTCTGGCAAGTGATTTAATTTGGTTTCGAGTTTGCCGATTTTGATTATAGTCTCTTTCCCAGCACCGCTTCCATGTATTTGGCGGTCTTCCTAACTTGCGATACCCTTGAGGGTTTCATGCAAATGTTGTTCTAGCAATATCGGATGTTGGACCCCTAAGTACTTGGACGACTCAAGTCCATTTTCTTCAACGTATGTATATCTAATTCCATACAACCTCGGTGTTGCAATGGTAGTGTGCGCGGCTCTTAAACATCAGACTCTACTACTGCTCTGACTACTTTACGTTTCTTTCGACGGCTGTCACTACGGCTTAGTTGCGGCGACACTATCCAATATTTAGCCATGAAACAGCTACTCAAAATTACCGTTCGGAACCGGTGTAAAACAGTAGGGCTCAATAAGTGAGTGTAAACTGAAAGGCGCACAGCTGACTGTTTGTGGGAAGCTCTTCCCAATCCCTTCATGGGATGTAATAAAAAAATTAATTGTTTTACATGACATCCCATGAGTGAATTGGGGAGAGCCTTCTTGCGGCGGCGGTAACTCGCATAGTGGCGGCGATACTATCGAATATTTAGCCATGTATAAGCTTCTCCAATTACCGTTCGGAACCGGTGTAAAGCTGTAGGTCCCAATCAGTGGGTATAAAACTAGAAAGCCCACAGCTCACTGGTTGTGAGAAGCTCTCCTCAATCCCTTCATGGGATGTAATAAAAAAATAAATGATTTCCCATGACACCCCATGAAGGAATTGGGGAGAGCTTCTCACAACCAGTGAGCTGTGTGCTTTCGGGCTTTATACCCACTGATTTGGACCTACAGTTGAGCCAGTTGGTCCTCGATTTGGGCTTCCGCTTAATCCCGATATCCCCGGCTACCACAAATGATCGAAATGTTAAAGTGAGTAACAAATCGACTGGCACTAGTACTAAACCCAACCTAACTTAAATGGTTCCGTAAGATTCAAATATATTTTCTCTGATAAATGCTTCCTAAGGCCCCTTAACTTTTAAATGAGATAATAATAGAAATTAAATTTTGTCAAATTTGAATTTAATTTTGAGAGTTGTGTTGTATTTCTGGATGTTCTGTTCAGCGAGGTTCCTGATTTCTATGTAGTTCCAGGCCTTTAATTATCCCATTTATTATATGAATCGAATTAACATTTATGTGAAACGACTTAACTTTAAATTGGTAATTAACGTGATATTTAAACAACTTTAACAGCGTTTAGTATCCAGCCTTTGAGGGCAACAATACTGGCAAAGACCCCAGGAGATTTGATATCAGCACAGCCACAGCCCCAGGAGGCTATACCAACTAAAGCACCATCTGATACCAATGCGCTACCGACGTCCCCTTTGCAGAAACCCTTATCGGGAGCAGCAGCACAGACCATTGTAGGTTTAATTTCAAGGCCATAACTGAAGGTTTTGGAAGCACATATCTCGCGTCTTATAAAATCAACTTCAATGTCTCTCAATTGTTCGGGGATATTAGCGGCGCCAGCTACCGTGGTACCCCAGCCAGAGATAGTAGCAAGAGCGCCGTGAGCAGGAACAGCAGTGGCCAATTCGATATTCTTGATTTTATCACTGAACGTTAAGGCAGTGGATAAACGAATGACAGCAATATCGTTGATCTTGTTGTAGACATTGAACTGTTCGTGGGTCTTGATGGCGGCAACGGCAACCAAGCTACCACCTGAGCTCCTGTACGCGGAACCAGCACGAACCGTGAGGTCGGAGGCAGACATATATTGCACGCAATTAGCAGATGTCAGGATAATACTATTATTGTAGATGGTACCAGCGCACAAGTAATCACCATTACGTTGGATGGAGACTTGCCAGGGATAGGTGCTGATGGTGGTAGGATCACCTCCCGCAACACGGCCTTCCTCAGGGATAGCAGCACCCAATGCGCAGGCCACGGCAGACAATAAAATCACGAATTTCAACATGTTGAAGAATGGCCAACTACTGATGTCCATAGTCGATATAGAGGTCTTTTATAGTTAAACTTTTCGGGTAAAACTATTAAAAAATGAAGATAAGACGTAATCTGTAAATTAGCGCTGTCGAAGAAAATCATGGATATAATTCGTTTCATTAAAGATTAAGAACGAGAGTTTTCAACGAAAATCATAGATATAATTCGTGTCATAAAAGATTAAAATTAAGGAAATATTTCCAGATTTACAATAACAACGTTTGCTGTACTTTGCCTTTTCTGTAAAGCATTTGGGTATAAACCCAATCCCGATTTCCAATCCGATGTCTAGCAATTCCATATAGCAAGAGGTCAGAAGAATAAACCCGGTTGGTACCTCATCAAAATACACAGTGTTATGCAATCTAAACACAACTTTTCACCGTCTTTAATACAATGGAACGTGGATAGACAGGGATATTCTTCCTCTATTTAACATATATTTCACAAGAATTCCTATGGGAAGGAGTATTACCAATTTGTTTTCCGATCACTACAGTTTCAAAAAATCATTAGCAAGATTGTAACATATCCCTTCAGAAATATGGAGCTGTTGGTAGTGCCGGGATTACATACCATTAGAGGTAAACTCTGAAAAAAAAATTATTATAGTTGTTTGTGCTTTAACTCAATTTCCCAGCAGCTTCCACGAGGGTATAGGAGAAAGCTTCTGAAAATCAGTCAGGTATGAGCTTTCTAATTTGTGGACTCACTGATCAGGACCTATAGTTTCAGTATTTTTCTTCAGACAAACAGCATATCAGCTGTGCTGCAATTGTGTATAATTGGGCTATAAAATCGCACATACTTTAGTGCGACATTGCACGCACTGAAATAATTACCTGTTTTATGGGACCTTGTTTGTTGCTGGGTTTTACTGTATACTTTGGCGATAAAAACAATTCTTCCCCAAAATTATAGATTTTGAAACGATTAGATTCCAATCTATATTTCCAGATGGCTAAATACTCTATAAATTGCACTATCGCCGATAAAGATTAATAGTTAATGATTGATTTCCTAGAAACAAAATTCAACGTTATGTTATCTAAATTGTATGCCGACTTGAGTTCGGCAATAAAGTTATGTACTAAAAATAACCGACGAAACTGTCGGAGGACTTAGCAACATATTTGCTAAAATGTGTGCTATTATTATTATCTCTTAGGGCGACTCACGAATAAATGGGTTAGCTCTTCCAAAATTAGCTCTTCCGGCTCTTGTACATGAGAACGTGGATGCGATGTCGAAAGAAAATTTAAGGTGGTCTGGGCAGGGATCGAACCCACGTTCTCATGTACAAGCGCCGCGCACACTAACCATTGCACCACCGACGGCCACTATAAGAGTGTACAACAGCTGTTAAAACTTTCACCGATTGTCGCTGAGGAATTGGACTTTGGAATTGGAGTTACAGATGACTGAACTAGCATCAAACATAATTTAGAAATATCACTGTAATCAATCAAACAAAATTTAAAAGCCATTAGCATCAGTCGAACATAATTTGAACGGCATTAGTATCAATCAAACATAATTTAAACGTAGCTTACATTTCTTTTCATGATTTCCCAACTTTATAGGGTTGCCATATGCTCTGGATTTGACCAGATTTTCTCGACTTCTCGCAATTGTCCAGAGTCCCGAGTATTGAAGTATTTGAGTCAATAATCCAGACTTGGCCCAATCAGTGATTGTAAAACGAGAACGGGCACAGTTTACTGGTTTGTGAGAAGCTCTCCCTAATCCCTTCATGGGATGTAACGGGAAACCACGTTGTAAGCCCGACATATTTAATTTATTCTACACAGTTGAAGGACTTGGTGTTCAGTACAAAAGAAAATTTTGAAAAAATTGCCATATTCTCTTAGGCACCTGTCTACATTTCTAGGAATAATATCATGGCGAATTCGCATTGAAAACGTATGTCAAAGTTAGCCAACCTATTCAGAAACTGTCGATACCGCTCTGAAACGGGTACATAATTCGAAAACATCCAACATAAATCGTGTCTTTTAAGCCGTTAGAAATTTAAATAGTAAAAATTATCACAATATCTTAAATTTTAATCAGAATTTTTTTTTAAAAGATCAATACATTGCATTAGCCTCTGAAAATGATTTCGGGCATATAGCCACCGTGGCTCTTCATAACGAAGCGCATTCTGGACGTCCAATTTTGGGTCACTTTTTCGAGCGTTGTTGGCCGTATGTCACGAAGAACACAACAAATTGTGATCTCCAAGGCGTCAATTATTGCTGGTTTATCAGCATAAACCAGTAAATTCAAGTAACCCCATAGGAAATGATCGAGAGATGTCAAATCGCACGACCTTGGAGGCCAATTGACATGGTCATTTCTCGAAATCAACTTATCGCCAAATTTTGATTTCAATAAATCGATGTTTGCAGCCGCCGTATGAAACCACATCTCACCCTTATCAATTTCATCTATATTTTCTCAAACACAAAATCATTGATCATGGTGCGGTACGATCTCCATTGGCCGACACGCGAGCTCCGTCTTAATTTTTGGAGAAATGACGTCCTATTATGCAACCAGCGTGTAAACCATATCAAACGGTGCATTTTTCTGGCTGTAATGGAGTCTGTAGGTTCTCTTGTGGATTAGTCTCACTCCATATGCAGCAATTTTGATTATTAACAATCCTGTTAAGCCAAAAATTAGCCTCATCGCTGAACACAATTTTACGATAAAACATCAGGTCAGGTTCCAATTGCTCTACAGCCCAATTGGCGAAAGAACAACACATATGATGGTCTTACTTATCCGGTCTCGAATAACTCAGGGGGTCAGGGATCTTACAAAACCAAGATAACATATTTCGCCAACCAGTTCGATCTTTTGCCTTATCTCTCCAGTTGGTAATACCAAGTGTACGCAGGGATTCGTCAACCTTATCACTCCATCGGAGTCTTGGTCTTCCTATGTTTCGTCTTCCTTCGAGTTCGATTTCGAAAATCATTCTAGAGTCTTCATCCATTCTATAGCATGTGTTAGAGTGTTCAAAAACGAAACCGAAACCCCGGTTAACCGGATTGTTGCAATTAACCATGTGCCGCTTTTTAAAAAATCCAATGTTCGAATATACCGCAAACTGGTTATTTGACGTCGATTAACTGGTCTTTACCGAATTTTTGTTAAACAAACTTCAATCCAATTTAATTCAGTTCAATTCACTTCAGTTCACGTCAATTCCATTAAATTCAGTTCAAATCAATTTAATTCGATCCAATTCAATTCAATTCAATGCAATTCAATTGCACTCCATTCAATTCTATTCAACTTAATTCAATTCAATTCAATACAATTCAATTCAATTCAATTCAATTCAATTCAAGTCAAGTCAATTCAATTCGAGTCAAGTCAATTCAAGTGAAGTCAAGTCAATTCAATTATATTAAATTCAATTCAATTCAATTATATTATATTCAATTCAATTTAATTCAAGTCAATTCAATTCAATTCAACTCAATTCAAATAATTTCAGTTCATTTCAATTCAATTCCATTCAATTCAATTCAATTCAAGTCAGTTCAATTCAAATCAATTCAGTTTAATTGAGTTCAATTCAATTCCATTCAATTCAGTTCAGTTCAATTAAATTCAGTTCAGTTCAGTTCAATTCAATTCCACTCAAATCAATATAATTCAGTTCCATTTAATTCAATTCCATTCAATCCCCTACAATTCCATTCAATTAAATTCAGTTCAATTCAATTCACATCAAATTAATTCAGTTGAGTTCAATTCAATTCAGTTCAATAGAATTCAGTTCAACAAAATTCAATTCAACTTAATTTAATTCAACTCAATGCAATTCAAATCAATTCAGTTCAAACCAATTCAATTTAATTCAATTCAATTCCATTCAATTCCCTACAATTCCATTCAATTAAATTCAGTTCAATTCAATTCAGTTATATTCAATTCAATTCAATTCAATTTAGTTCAATTAAATTCAATTCAAATCAATTTAATTCAATTTAATTCAACTCAACTCAATTCAATTCAAGTCAATTCAATTCAGTTATATTCAATCCAATTTAATTCAGTTCAATACAAAGTAATTCAAGTCAATTTAGAAATTCAATTCCATTCAATTAAATTCAGATCAATTCAATTCAGTTATATTCAATTCAATTTAATTCAATTAAATTCAATTCAAATCAATTAAATTCAGTTCAATTTAATTCAAATCAATTCAAGTCAACTCAACTCAATTCAATTCAGTCATATTCAATTCAATTTAATTCAGTTCAATTCAAATTAATTCAATTCAAGTCACTAAAAATTCAATTCAAGTCAATTCTTTTCGATTCAATTCCATTCAATTCAATTCAATTCAATTAAATTCAATCCAATTCAATTCAATTCAATTCAATTCAAATCAATTCAGTTCAGTTCGGATCAATTCAATTCAAATTTAATTTCATTCAACTCAATGCAATTCAATTCAATACAATGCAATTTAAATTAATTCAAATCAATTAAATTCGATCCAATTCAATTCAATTCAATCCAATTCAGTTCGGGTCAATTCATTTCAACTTAATTTAATTCAACTCAATGCAATTCAATTCCGTTCAAATCAATTCAATTCAATTTCATCCAATTCAGTTCAATTCAATTGTTTGAGACTCAAGATATTTCGTGTGCAATGTAAACAACGGCAATCAACAAAAAAAAAATAGAATTCAGTTCAATAAAATTCAATTCAACTTAATTTAATTCAACTCAATGCAATTCAAATCAATTCAGTTCAAACCAATTCAATTTAATTCAATTCAATTCCATTCAATTCCCTACAATTCCATTCAATTAAATTCAGTTCAATTCAATTCAGTTATATTCAATTCAATTCAATTCAATTTAGTTCAATTAAATTCAATTCAAATCAATTTAATTCAATTTAATTCAACTCAACTCAACTCAATTCAATTCAAGTCAATTCAATTCAGTTATATTCAATCCAATTTAATTCAGTTCAATTCAAAGTAATTCAAGTCAATTTAGAAATTCAATTCCATTCAATTAAATTTAGATCAATTCAATTCAGTTATATTCAGTTCAATTTAATTCAATTAAATTCAATTCAAATCAATTAAATTCAGTTCAATTTAATTCAAATCAATTCAAGTCAACTCAACTCAATTCAATTCAGTCAAATTCAATTCAATTTAATTCAGTTCAATTCAAATTAATTCAATTCAAGTCACTAAAAATTCAATTCAAGTCAATTCCTTTCGATTCAATTCCATTCAATTCAATTCAATTCAATTCAATTCAGTTCAATTCAATTCAATCCAATTCAATTCAATTCAATTCAAATCAATTCAATTCAGTTCAGTTCGGATCAATTCAATTCAAATTTAATTTCATTCAACTCAATGCAATTCAATTCAATACAATGCAATTTAAATTAATTCAAATCAATTAAATTCGATCCAATTCAATTCAATCCAATTCAGTTCGGGTCAATTCATTTCAACTTAATTTAATTCAACTCAATGCAATTCAATTCCGTTCAAATCAATTCAATTCAATTTCATCCAATTCAGTTCAATTCAATTCAAGTATATTCATTCAATAAATACAATTATATTCATTCAATTCAACTCAGTTATATTCATTTAAATTCGATTCAATTAGATTCAATTCAAGTCAATCCAAGTCAAGTCAAGTCAATTCAAATCAATTTAATTTAAATCAGTTCAATTGAATTGAAATTAATTCAATTTAATTCAATTCGGTTCAATTAAGTCCAATTCAATTCAATTAAATTCAATTCATTTAAATTCAATTCACATCAATGCAATTCATTTCAATTCCATTCAATTCAATTCAATTCAATTCAATTCCATTCAATTCAATTCAATTCAATTCAATTCCATTCAATTCAATTCAATTCAATTCCTTTCAACTCAATTCAATTCAATTCGATTCAATTCAACTCAATTCAATTCAATTCAATTCCATTCCATTCCATTCAATTCAATTCAATTCAATTCAATTCAATTCAATTCAGTTTAGTTCAATTCAATTCAACTCAATTCAAGTCACTTCAATTCCATTCAATTAAATTCGGTTGAATTCAATTCAATTCAATTTAACTTAATTTAATTCAGCTCAATGCAATTCAATTCCACTCCATTCAATTCAATTCACCTCGATTCAAGTGAATTCAAGTCAATTAACTTCCGTCTAATTCAATTCAACTCAATTCAATTCAATTAAGTTATATTCCATTCAATTTAATTTAATTTATTTCAATTCATATCAATTCATTTCACATCAGTCCAATTCAATTCAGTTCCATTCCATTCAATTCAATTCAATTCAATTCAATTCAATTCAATTCAATTCCATTCAATTCAATTCAATTCAATTCAATTCGATTCAATTCAATTCAATTCTATTCAATTCAATTTAATTCAATCCAATTCAATTCAACTCAATTCAATTCAATTATATTACATTCAATTCAATTCGCTTTAAATTAAATCAATTCAATTCAAATCAATTAAATTTAATTAAATTCAATTCAGTTATATGCAGTTCAATTTAATTTAATTTAATTCAATTTAGTTCAGTTCAGTTCTAGTGTATTCAAATCAATTCAATTCAGTTTAATTCAATTCAATTTAATCCAGGTCAATTTAATTCAATTCACTTCAATTCAATTCAATTAATTTCAGTTCAAATTACTTCAAATCAATTCCCTACAATTCCATTCAATTCCATACAATTAAATTCAGTTCAATTTAATTAAATTCAATTCAACTGAATTCAGTTCAGTTCGGTTCAGTTCAATTCAGTTCAATGAAATTCAGTTCAATTGAATTCAGTTCAATTCAATTCAGTTATAGTCAATACAATTCAATTCGCTTTAATTTAAATCAAGTCAATTCAATTCAGTTATATTCAGTTCAATTCAATTCAATTTAATTCAATTCAATTCAGTTCAGTTCAATTCTATTGTATTCAAATCAATTCAATTCAGTTTAATTCAATTCAATTTAATCAAGGTCAATTTAATTCAATTCAATTCACTTCAATTCATTTCAATTCAATTCAATTAAATTCAGTTCAATTTACTTCAAATCAATTCCCTACAATTCCATTCAATTCCATACAATTAAATTCAGTTCAATTCAATTCAACTCAATTCAGTTCAATTCAAGTCAATTCAAATCAAATCCAGTTAATTCAAATCAATTCAGTTCGATCCAATTCAATTCAACTCAATACAATTCAGTTCAATTCAATTCCATTCCATTCAATTACATTCCATTCAATTCAGTTCAATTCAGCTCAATTCAATTCAATTTCAGGTATATGCAATTCAATTCAGTTATATTATCATTACTCGTATATCATTCAATCTAGGAACAAGAAAACTAGATTATCATGTCACAACAGAGCATGACCAAACAGTGACACGTTCTTGATGCATTCGTGTCTCAACAATCACTCGTGTATTTTCTGCACCCCAAGAAGATTTTGTTCGTAATAGTTCTCAACAATGAAATCGATTTGTTCTTTAATTTAGAGTCTCATTTTTAATAATCCTGAATTTTCAGCTGTCTTTTTTTCTTCAATAACTACATTTTAACGCACAAAAGGCACGAAATTCAAATCTTTCGTGAATGTTCGGACGAACATCCTTTATCATAGATTAATTTATACTTCGATTTGTCAACTGGCTCATCGGATTATTGATGAAGGGAAGCGAACTTGTGGATGTTGCAAGTTTTAACGTCAAGAGAAAAATTCTGTCGCTGAGATTTGATAAACACAAATTGTTACTGTTAATGTGTAAAATGTGTAAATATGTACATATGTAGGATTTTGTTCGATGTTCGCTAAATTTTCTGTAATTAAACAGACAAAACAGCTGACATATATGGCATTCCTCATGGATGAAGAACAAAGTGGAATGTCAGATGAGACGGATAACAAATCTATCTAAAAATTAATCTATGTATGTATGTACTATGTATGCCAAAATCATATGGTCACTTGATCATAGTTTAAATGGCAAAATGTTGCTGTTTAAACAACTATCGATTTTTAACGTAAAACATGAATTTGGAGTTTAAATTATATTTGATTGTCGGTCAAATATGTGTTTTCACTCAAAAATTGGAACAAAGTTTAGGATTTGCTTTTTTGGTTTGGTTGAAAGAAGAGAGAAGCAATTGCAGATAGAGCAAAGCAAGTTCTCTTCATAAAAGTTATATCAGTAGCACAGCTGATTTCATTGGTTTCATTTTGTTCGTGTCTAATCTGTCAAAATTTGTTAACATTTTTGGTTTTGGTTACATTATTTGTTTGTTCATAAAGTCTCAAAGTATTTGTAATAAAGAAGTAAAAATTGGTTCCAAATTCGATTGTTTTTACAGAAAGTCGTAACAAAGTCCTTGTGATTTCAAAACTTCTGGTTTGCTGGGTACATTTACTTGTTTGTATTACACATGTTCACAAACGTTCTCTATATTTGCCGTAAACGTAAATTATAAAAATGTTGAAGTAAATACAACAATACCAATAATTATAATAATCATAATTACCGTTTTTATTTGGGTAAACGTTTTCACTGTTGGGGTCAACATTGAGTCCACGAATCAAAATAACTAATTTTACAGAAAAATGTATCCAACCGTTTTTCATTGCGTGCACGTTCAAACATAAAATCCTGTATTAATTATATTCCAATAACAGTAATGAAACAATATTTGACAAAAAAATTTATTTCTGGAGTGTGATCACAAATCACTTACACTGCAAGTGCAATATGGTCAAGGTTAGTATCGGAACGGCACCTTATGCACACAAGCCACCGCAACCCAAATGGAGTTTGGAATTTTAATGGTAAGTAGGCCAAACTAAAATGAATAAAATAAATAGTTTCCCTTTACATGAAGGGACTGGGGAGAGCTGCTCAAAGTCAGTGCGCTGTGCGCTTTATATTTTTACAGTCACCACAAGTTGTATTCATATATTACATTCGAATGTTTGGGTACAACTATACAATGACTTACGGCCCTGCGACACGAGTCACGACTTAGGATGCTTCAGGGTGAGGGGTGAAGAGAAGAAGTAGGGGTAGCATAAGAGTCACGAATTGTAAATTCAGGGGGCATTTTAATATTTCTCTTTCACCTCTTTCGTGTTTTTTGACATGGCGGTTTAGCAACAATATACAAAAAGTGATGGAAAATTGTTTTGAAGCAATTTCTTAATAAATTAAAACAATACAATTGCAATTTTATCAGCCATTGTTCATTAATTTTTTAAAATGTTGAATTTGAGATTATTACGAATAGAAAAAAAGAAGATTAACCGACAATACGTCACAAAGAGTCACGCATAGTTGTATACAGAGAGTCATCGTCTGAACGCACATGAATTTACGAAGCGTTACCAAAAGAGAATGAACACAATGTCCCAGGGTCGTAAGTCACCGTATAAAAGACGAATAAGAGGTACCCATGCCACAACTTATCGACATGGCAGTTAGAGTTTGATAGTGAACAGGGAAGATGTGAGAATGAGCGATAAGCAACCAGAAGCAAACCATGCAGCAAACTAAGTTTAAATAATGTTTGATTGGAACTAATGACAGATACATTTTGTTTTATGTTGGTTGCTTCATACGAAAATACACATTCCCTTTCATTTCTGTCAGTTTTATTCCCAACCAAAAAGTAACATACAACAGCAACTCGAGCTCGATAAAATGACCTACTACCTCGTCGTCATCGAGAGAACGTAATGATTCTATGGAACCAGCATCAAACATAATTTAACTGTCATTAGTAGCAATCATGAACATAATGCACATGTTCGATACGGCGAGTATATTCGTGATTGTTTTGCCCGATCGGGAAAATGTTGGTGACAAAGAAAATAATAATTATTAAAAACGCCACACAGTATGTGTCGCTCAGTATTTTGCAGATCTTTGAACATTTTGTTAAATTTGGTTAGTGTGCGCGACTCTTGTACATCAGAACGTGGGTTCAATTATCGCTCTGGCTACCTTTACTTTCTCTCAGCTACGGTCACCTCGCTTAGTATCGGCGGCACTATTCAATAATTAGTAATGATAAAGCTTCTCTATGTTTCATGGCCAAATGCTTTAGAGACAGTGTAAAGTACAGAAAATTTTTGTTATTACAGATCTGAATAAGTTTCCTTCTTTTTAATCTTTTATGACACGAATTATATCTATGATTTTCTTCGACAGCGCTAATTAACAGATTACGCCTTATCTTCCTTGTTTAATAGTTTTACCCGAAAAGTTTAACTATAAAAGACCTCTATATCGATTATGGACATCAGTAGTTGGCCATTCTTCAACATGTTGAAATTCGTGATTTTATTGTCCGCCGTGGCCTGCGCTTTGAGTGCTGCTATCCCTGAGGAAGGCCGTGTTGCGGGAGGTGAGCCTACCACCATCAGCACCTATCCCTGGCAAGTCTCCATCCAACGTAATGGTGATTACTTGTGCGCTGGTACCATCTACAATAATAGTATTATCCTGACATCTGCTAATTGCGTGCAATATATGTCTGCCTCCGACCTCACGGTTCGTGCTGGTTCCGCGTACAGGAGCTCAGGTGGTAGCTTGGTTGCCGTTGCCGCCATCAAGACCCACGAACAGTTCAATGTCTACAACAAGATCAACGATATTGCTGTCATTCGTTTGTCCACTGCCTTAACGTTCAGTGATAAAATCAAGAATATCGAATTGGCCACTGCTGTTCCTGCTCACGGCGCTCTTGCTACTATCTCTGGCTGGGGTACCACGGTAGCTGGCGCCGCTAATATCCCCGAACAATTGAGAGACATTGAAGTTGATTTTATAAGACGCGAGATATGTGCTTCCAAAACCTTCAGTTATGGCCTTGAAATTAAACCTACAATGGTCTGTGCTGCTGCTCCCGATAAGGGTTTCTGCAAAGGGGACATCGGTAGCGCCTTGGTATCGGATGGTGCTTTAGTTGGTATAGCCTCCTGGGGCTGTGGCTGTGCTGATATCAAATCTCCTGGGGTCTTTGCCAGTATTGTTGCCCTCAAAGGCTGGATACTAAACGCTGTTAAAGTTGTTTAAATATCATGTGAATTATCAATTTAAAGTTAAGTCGTTTCACATAAATGTTAATTCGATTCATATAATAAATGGGATAATTAAAGGCCTGGAACTACATAGAAATCAGGAACCTTGCTGAACAGAACATCAAGAAATACAACACAACTCTCAAAATTAAATTGACATTTTACTTAATCCAATTCCTATTATTATCTCCATTTAAAAGTTGAGGGGGCCGTAGGATACATTTATCAGAGAAAATATATTTGAATCTTACAGAACCATTTAAGTTATACGTTGGTCCAAGCTCCATTATAAAAGAATTATATTTTTGTTTTGGCAGCCGACCAACCTTCAGTTATCCGTGTCAAATTTGCCCACATTCAATAGTAAAGTGACATTTGCAAAATATTATCTTATTAGCAATTTAATTAGGATATTATTAGGCGTATTTATCAGGACACCAGCCAATTGTCCGCTCGAAATTTGTATGGGAGGTTCAAAAATGTTTGCCACAAACATTTTTAATTACACAGTAGCTTTTGAAAAATATTGCCTAGTACCAAATTTCACTAAGATCGAGTTCGGTTTACGTGAGATATTTTGTCGGTCATCTGGAGAGCCGCCCATGTTTTATATGGGATGTACAAAAATGGGTGTGGCAAAATCATCATTGTTTTACTGAGTGGCTGGCGTTTTACAACATGAAGCCTAATACATATTTCACTAAGATTGGAAGTTGGAAGTATTTTACACGAGTTATCATATCGATAAGCCGGACGGCCGCCCAGCTTTTGCATGGACCAATTTTCTCCAGTTAAATACAAATTTTCTGATTAATAAGCAATATCTGAGTTGAAGCCAATTGCATAACACCCATTTTCAATCCCAAACTAAGTTTGTTTAAATAATAGCCAATGACCTTAAGAAGTCCCAAAACGAATACTCTAGCAGAACTACTTGTTTGAAAGAGGTTGTAGCAACCGCTAATTCGGCTGTTGTCACCGAAATGAAGTTGCCACAATCAAATTGAAGTTGTCGCGAAGGAATGTAGCCTCCACAACTGAAAGTCGGTTGAAGCAACGTCCGATAGGTTGTGACAACCTCTAATGTGAATGTGACAACCTCTAATGTGGTGGTTGTGACAACTTCTAATGTAGTTCTGACAACCTCTAAATTCGGTTGCGGCTTGCTTATTCAATTATTTTTATATGCACTCACAAAAAAATTCGGTTGGGACAGCCGAATTAGCCGTAACCGAATTAAGAGGTTGTCACAACCTCATTAAAGGTTAACACAACCTCATTAGAGGTTGACACAACCTCATTAGTGGTTGACACAACCTCATTAGTGGTTGACACAACCTCATTAGAGGTTGTTGCAACCGAATTTAGATGCAGTCACAAATGAATTATTAAAGTTTTTTTTATTATTAAATGATGATTTATATTCCTGTATTCTTATACAAAAAATTAAAAAGAGAGAAAATAAAGTCATATAAATCGGGTAATAAATTTGTTATACATGCCTCTTCCTACCCGTTATCAAGTCCCCGCCATCATGGGAAATTCCGACATGTTGTATGGGTTGATTTAGGTCCTAAACCATTTTGTATACAGACGATTGCAGAATATCTCACATGACCGACCTTGAAAAACTTGAAAACTGTTGATATCTGCTTGAATAATTTCTGCAAAATAAGACGTTTTAATACAAAACCTAGTTTACTTACCTTTTTTAATAACCACAAAAAATCTTGACATTATAATTTTAAACGTCACATTTTAAATACATAGAATTATGTTGTGGTAGCCGAATTGAATATGAATTCGGTTGTACCTACAGAATTCATGAGAAATTTGGTTTCAGTATTCGGATTGACCCCAAATTCGGTCGTTGCAACCGAATTATGGTTAGATTCGGTTACTCCAACCGAATGTGGTACCAATTGCGGTTGTTGCGTCCGAATTAATTTAATATTCGGTTGTTCCAACCGAAATTTTAGAAAATTTAGTTGACTGCACGAATATAATTGGAGATTCAGTTGTCACAACCGAATCAATTATGAAACGAGGTTGCTTCAACCGAATTTCGGTTGTGGGGACTAAATTCGGTCGTAATAACCTCAATTCGGTTGTGGCCACCTCAATTCGGTGGTAACAGCCGAATTTTCGGTTGCTACAACCTCTTTTCAAACAATTAGTTCTCTGGGTGTGGGTGTACAAAGACTGCCACGTCTTGCGTGCCAACTAGTAAACCATGTATAGAGTATTTGTAATTTAGAACCCCACGAACCATCTAAATGGAGTACAAACTTTTACAGGCGTTGGCAACTACATTCTCATTTTACGAGTAGTCTCCTGAAATGATAAAGATATTTTTCGTTTACTTCTAATATGAGAATTCGGTGACGACCTATGTTCTTTGTGAACCTGTTATTTAGACTTTGTATTGAATTATTATTCCATTTTTGTTTCACTAAATAAAGGACATATTTATAAAAAGGTTTCATTGTTGTTGGGAAATCGCGTGAAACACTTCCGACCTTAATGAAATTAGGTCTACGGCTTCACGTCATCAACTGCCAGTCAACGATCAAGACACGAGCTATTTTTCCCATACAAAAGTTGGGCGTATATCCAGTAAACCACAGTAAATCTCCAGTAAACCACAACCGACTTCAATAAAATTTGGTACTGATCAATATTTTGCCAAAACTTACTGTTAATAAAAAATTAACAACTTCGTCATGCCCATGCTCCCATATAAATATTGGGCGGACAATTGATTTGTAGTCACAAAAATTCCCCATAACCACTTGGGATCCTAACTAAGTTGTGTATTAAATAATATTTAGCGCCATGTAAATCTGCTATTGAGTATGGTCACATTTCAAACATAAAGGTGAATATACGCGCTTTTTAACAGAACTCGGACGCACTAGATGACTTAGGGTGAGGGTGTGTTTAAGTCGGTTCACCCGACTTAAGCTTATGTGCTGGTGAAGTTTTTGATTAAGAATAAAATGTGAAATTTTGAATTGAAGTGAAATGATTAACGGTTTAATTATGATCAGATAGAAGAATAGGTTGTGGTAGCGACATTAAAGAATGAAAAGAAATGAAGTAAGGCAAACGAAAAGTAAGTTTAGTTTCTAAGAATCATTTTTGGGTCATTCTCATCGAAGATAAGGAGAATGTCATGGCGTAGATCCCCATCAGATCTACTGTGGGAGGGTAAAATTCCGGCATAACATCAGCCGAAAAAGAAAACAACCCTAGGTGACCTATGGAACATCTGGTCACGGTAAGTAATAAATTAGAAAACAAATATGGTGAGTGTTTGGTAGACTCTTTCGGCTCCCCCCTCTTCGTGATAGCTGGAGCTATGAGTACAGTTCTGGTAACTGTTATGAATTTTGTTCTTATAATTATAACTTCTGTTTTCGCAGACTTGTTAGACTGACAAGATCCACTCCCCATCCGATGAGCTCTAGCTGCGCATTACGCCAGCATACCAGCGTATTCAGTGTACAAATTCGGTTAATCGTTGGTCACATCCTGTGATATGTACCCGAGTGAAAATTACTACCTACTCTTGAGGAAGACGTGAAATAATACCACATCGCAAGGACTGCTTTATGTGCCACCAGGTGTTGCATAGTTGTAAGGGAGTCCTACAAGTGAGTCAATTTGACAGTGCGGACAATGTGACATACCTAGTGTTGTACGTGCATACTATAACAGAAAAGAATAAACTTAAAACAACGGTATCCTCCATAGAGTAATGACGTATAGAGTAACTATTTGTCTCAGTACATTTCCAAAATGTGTGGTGTGGTTGCGTATGGACATTGCATGTTGGAAAGCATTGTTTTAATAATACCAGATAGAGGCAATGGCTCAAACCAACCAACAAGAAAACAGCAACGGCGTTAAAATCGTTGTGTAAATACACCGCAAATAACTACCAATAACAATAAAATCTAACAAAAAAGTCCCAAATACATTCAATATTCACAGTTTTTCATCCAAACGACATCAAAAATGTCAGTCAACGATTTTTGTAATTCCACCTGGTGTAAGTCAATTAACTTCAAATATTTCTCTATCGCACAGAGCGCACCACGAAGAGTGTGTGTGATTTCAAGCGATAGCAACACATTGACCACTATCGTAACTTCGGAACCCCATATCTCTGAAACGAGATTATATATCTAAAAAAAAGTTTACTTTTTTTATTAAACTGTTTTGCAACGAATCATGTATAATTGCAACATCGAGGTCATGCATTTTTTGCCACACTCACGACACTGTGCTCCGTCCTCTATGAAATCTTCAACGATCATTTCGATCAGCTGTGGCATGGATGCCACCTGATTATAGTACAGACGTACAGTTTAGCAGTCTATAGCTATTTCGTCTGCGACAAATCCTGCTTTGAATTTCCTTAAAGTTTATTGTTTTGATGTCCTATTCCCGGTTCTGACACTAGGGTCACTTAATTCCCCGAATAATATCTGTTGCCACAAACAATAACAGCCTAACTCGAGTTAGGACAAAATTGAAAAAAAAATTTTTGAGAAGTCACCGTGCTCAAATAAGCAACTCTTTTTTGTTAAGAAGTAAGTAAAAGAATTAGTTTCCTTGTTATCTGTAACAAAGTTATCACAAAAACTCCGACTCCTGATTTCCAGTAAAGATATTAAACTTTAAACTGCTCTCCCTGAAAAATTTTAGAATCGACTTAGGCTGTTATTGTTTGTGACCACAGATATACATATTTACAGTGAGTATCACAATTTCCCTTTATTAGACGACCAGAAGATGTGCGCAATTTGGCAACCCTGGTAAAAGAGAACAAAAAAGTGCTAGAACTGCACTCAAATGCATTTCTCTCACGCGTTATATCTTGATTATTTCATTCTTTTTGCATAGTTTATGTAATTTTAATAGTTTATGTAATTTGTATAGTTATACACAATAACACTATCAAAAAGCTGATTGTGTATTGAAATATTCAATGAAGAGAGTAAGAGAGAGAACAGAGAATGACTTGGGTTTCACTCGTTATGTTTGTTGGCATTTGAGTGAAGAGAAATGTTGACTGTCTACTTGTACATCGTTTTTGTCTTCAGCACTATCAACCGTACTAAATGGACATGTCAAACCAAAATGCCATTGAATGCAGCTATGAATTTTGCCGGAAACATACTACGTACGCATAAATATAGTAGCGGCATTCATGCAAACGTGAAAGCCGAGAACTTTTGCTCAGCGTAAGTTTCCCTCGCACCGTTGCATGAGGCACCAGGTAAAGTTGCTCAGCGTAGTTGTGCTCAAAACCATATCAGCTGACCAAAATGGATACATAAGGTGGTAGCAGTAGCAATTGCATGTATTATGTATGTGTACTTTTTCTACTGTTCTAGTGCTATCACCTCATTTATCCATCCTAGTCAAATGATAACGAAATGTCAAAAGTTTACACGTTTCTCCATCCCACGTTTGCGCAGCAAATTTGACTCGAAAACTTTCCACTTTTGAGCAAGTCGCTTTGTATGGGAAATTTGTTTGTTTTGACGTTTGCTGTGCAAGTTTACGATGTTTTCGAGTTTACGAGGTTCTTTCGAGCTTTCATGAAGACCACTAGTCTTTATAGTAATAAATACACGTACATATATAAATGGCGTTTTTTTTGATCTGTAGAACTTTAAACTAAAATAAAATAATGGAACTACATAACCGAAAATTGGCTTCATTAGAAAGATAATTTTATTCCATTAGTGTTAGAATATAATTTGGGTCATGTGGGCGCCGCCGCGGCTGGCTCGGATATGCATACTGGAAGTCCAATTTTCGGTCACTCTTTCTAGCAATGGGGCTGTATCTCGGCAGTGGTTAACAGTGTTGTCTTCCAATGCGTCCAAATTTTCCGGTTTATTCGGATGAACCGTTACCTCAGAGTAGGAAATCTAGAGGCGTTAAACCGCACGATCACGGTGGCCAATTGACTGGCCCATTTCGAGAAATGGCGCGTTCGCCAAATGTGTCCTTCAATAAGTCGATTGTTTGACGCGTCGTATGACATGTGGTGCTGCCCTGTTGGAAAAACTTGTCTTCAGTCAACACTCCACTAAATTAGGGCACAAAATAATCGGCATTCATGCCTTTATAGCGCTCGCCGTTGACGCTAATGTTCTCAACGTTCTTATTTTTAAAGTAGTGAGAACCAACTATTCCTCCGACCCATAATGTACACTAAACGATGAGTTTTTGTGGATGTAATGGTGCTCAGTGTTGGTAGAAGCTGTCAAAAAAAAAATGACAAAAAAGTTCAATTTGCAAACAAAAAAGTGCTAAAACTGAAACAATCAAAAATTGTAGTACTGCGGCACTTTACGGCCTATATTCGATAAAAAAACACAATTTCGTAAACCATCCATATTCTAACACCCTTACCCATAGGGATAGGAATATATGTATATCATTTGATACGGAAAAAATTTTAACGCATAGAAGAAGTAAGAAGTTGAGTCATGCCCGTCTCTCTGTATACAATGCTGGCTGGTCTGCATGGTAACTGCCGTAAAACTTTAACGACTACAATGAAATTTTTTCATTGCCTATTATTTAACCAGTCTTAGTTTGGGATTGAAAATGGGTGTTCTGCAGGTCTATTCTGTAACTTGCTAGTGCTTAATCTCCATCGCTAAAAGCATCTAAAATCAATTTAGCGATTTTTAGCTACGAATGCAATTCTGTAACGTGGTATCTAAATTTAGGTATCTTTTAAAAATTGAATTCGCCGTAATTTTTGCGTTTGTTGTCATCGCTAAAATTCGCTTATTTTGTATTCTCTAACGAATAAACAGCTTTCAATTGTCCCTTAAATTAAAAATTTTTAGCCACTAACAATTGAAGCCGGTAAAAGATAAATTGAACAAAAATACTTTTAGATTTAAATTCAGTCTAATTAATCTTTATATTAGACGTCTTTGGTTTAAGCCGCTCATATTTATTTTTGACGTAGAATACGTCTTACCTTACGGTATGAGGAGTCATGTCAGGTTTTTATTGTTGTAATCTTTATTTCATTGAATTTGAGGAAACGGCTAGATGATTTTTTTTTTAAATTTTTTTGTAGGTAAATGAAGATGTTATCTTTCGTTTGATATACATTTCATATTGGTTGATATATTTCTAGTATTTTAATTTCTCAAATGAAAATTGTTTAAACACATACACTCAAACATATGTGTGGTGTTTGGTTGAGTGTTTTTGGTTGCTCAACATTGCTTAGGAACATGTATCTAGTAAAAAGTGAAACGAACAGCAAGCTAATGTTGCTTGGCAACATGTATCTAGTAAAAAGTGAAACAAACAGTAAGCTAACGTAATAAAGCTTTTTTGCGAAAGCTTCAATAAAGCTGTTGTAACATTAATTTTGAATTGTAAAGCGTAAAGCTTTCACACAACGCTCGAATGCTAATGCGAAGACTCGATAAGGTAAACCTTTTTTAATATCAACATTCGCAGAACTTATTTCAATAAAAATATTAATTAAAATACATAAATTAAATTAAGTTTAAAAAAATTGAACATAATATTTTTTTTTTAACGGACTTGAATCAAATGCCGTTGGTAAATATAAAAATTACAGCAGACAGTTGTCCGAGGCCTTCGGCCACGGACTGTCCCTGCAGGCTGTGTCAGAGACACGGCCATTAAGTTTAACGTAGAATACGCCATCCGATAAGACAGAAAACATATATAACAATAAATGATAAATAATATAAGCAAATGAATTTATTGTTATATATGTTTTCTGTCTTATCGGATGGCGTATTCTACGTTAAACTTAATGGACGTGTCTCTGACACAGCCTGCAGGGACAGTCCGTGGCCGAAGGCCTCGGACAACTGTCTGCTGTAATTTTTTATACAAATCTTTGACACAACACAATATTCACAAAATTCACAAACAGTATGTTTTCCTTTTTTTCCGAAAATAACAAAGCCTTTATAGAGCTGCCATGTTTTGCAACCTTTTAGAGCGATATCAATAATTGGTGGGTTTTTCGGCAAAATACTACGCATTTGCTGGAAAATCTAAATAAATTTTGACAAGAACTTTCAAACTTAGTTATAAAAGTTCACGTTTTACAAGTTATTTGTACGATTTTGTGAATGAAATGTTTTAATGTTTTTGAGGAAAACAAACTATAAGGTTTGGCAGCACTAATATAAAGTTTCAAATGTGTGCGTAATATGTTCGTCTCTTTCTAAAAGCATTTTATCAAAGAAAAGGGAGAGTCTAGACTACTTTTAGCAAATTAGCTACGGCGAAATTAGTAACATTTAGCTAAGCGATTACAATACCAGAATACGGATTTAGCGACATCGCTAAGAAATTCGCAAACATTTTTTTTAGCATTTTGGCGATCGAGATAGAGAATTAGCTACGAGAATTACAGAATTGACCTGCTGATCAAGGTTTAAAATTGCTGGCTGGTTTTTATTTGCTAAACTGATATAAAAATTAAGCAAGAAAAGTCAAAAGTTAGCAAAAATTTTCCAAAAAAGTGCTAAAAAGCATTTAGCATGTTTTTCCAGAAAAAAAAGTGCAGAAGCCAAAAAAAGAAGCTAGAATTGCACTTAAAGTGCTAAACTGGCAAGACTGATGGTGCTCGTAAATCCCTCGTATATTGTCTTCACTCCAAAGGCGGCAATGGGGCTCATCGACAAGTCAACCAACCATGATACAAATACAAGGTAGTGGCATTAGCATTGTTGTAATTTCCATACCCAGGTATTGTCAAAATCAGCTGTTAAAAATGTACAGATCCATGTGCAATTGTGCACATACATACACAGATGAAATCAAAAGAGAACGTACTCACACAAACAACTTTGATATTTACTGGGTACGATGAAATGTAAACAAAGGAAACCATATAGGCTGACGCTACTACCTTGTATTTGATCATGAAACCAAAATTGATAATAGCTTTGCCAGATCTGATCAATTTGCGACAGTTTAATCGTTATCGGAAAATATAACCTCTAAAAAAACACCCGATATTTTCCCATTACATACCATGAAGGAACAGGGGTGAGCAGCTCGATTTATATTTTTGGACTCACTGAATTCTTATATGTATAATGTCGTTGGAACTATATTCCAACATTAGGCGTGTTTTCGTTACAAGCTAGCGATTATCGCTGGCTTGCGATCATTTAGTATAATATATATAATCGTCTTGCTCTAATGCACGGTTTGTAGTTATTCTTGAATATGTGTATATTTTTATCCTTGCCTTTGGCACATAATGACAATATCCAACACAGTTTTTCTGATTTTTTCATACTGGCAACTTTCTGCCTTTTTCAACCGGAAATACATATAATCGTCTTGCTCTAACGCATGGTTTGTAGTTATATAAATGTTTATATTCTTCTGTTTAACGATAGCGGTATCCAACACAAATTTTTTTGATTTTTCCCAGACTGGTAACTTTATGCCTGCTTAGAACTGAAATAGAAGCGGTAACTTCAAGCGCCGCTTAATATCGGTCGAAATATTAGTTTAGCATGGAATGAAAACAGGTTTATTGTAATTGTAAAAATGTTTTTCTTTTCTTGTAACCTAATTCAGCATTTGTACAGCCCTGCATGAACTATTAGGATATACTTACATAGAGCAATTAGCAGCTGCTAAGGAATGTCTACTGGTAATCTTTTTTGGCATACTAGGAGTATTCAATAATTGGCCTGTTTTTTTATTCACCGCTAAACAAATTTTTCGACCACTTTCTAAGGACACCTAAGCGATTTTCAGCGGCTTCCTATACAGTCGTCGAAAAATTATTTTAGTGAGGAATAAAAAACAGGCCAAATGTCACGCATGGTACAATAAAAAGTGGCGCTACCGATCATGGGGATTATGGTGAAAGTGGAAAGCTTGTAGTGAAGTCGCTATAGGTAAGGAAGCTATTGCGGTAAGAGGCGAGAATTCAAGTATATATTTTCAATGATTATATTTATATATTTTCAATGATTAATGTACGTCACTAAAGACCATTCTGCGAAGAGCGATTATCCGTAATGAGTTCCTCTCAACTTCTAAGTGAGTGGAGACATTAATGGGAATGGTATCAAATATTTTATTTTTGAAAGCTGTGGTAAATTTCTAATATTTTATTCAAATTCTACAGAATTTATTATACACTGGATCCTTGCTGAATGCTGTGGCATCAAATTACCCCTCATTTGTTTTACAACCAAAGGACTTAACATTAAACTGATAATTCAGTTGATATTTAAACAACTGAAGCCATATCTGTAATCCAGCCCTTGAGGGCAGCAATGCTAGAATATACCCCAGGGTATTTGGGCTCAGCACAGCCCACGCCCCAGGAGACAATACCAACCAAGACACCATCAGATACCAACGGGCCACCGGAGTCCCCTACGCAAGCATCCTTACCCTCAGCTGCAGCACAGACCATTGTAGGCCTAATTGCACTGCCATAATTGTAAATATTTGAAGCACATACTCCGCGTCTCACAATATCAACATTAACGTATCTCAATATTTTGGGGATAGAATTGGCATCAAAACTTGTGGCACCCCAGCCAGTGACAGTAGCAAGACTGCCGTTAGCAGGAACATCGGTAGTCAAGCCGATTTTCTTGATTTTATTACTGAACACCAAGGGAGCGGACAAACGTATGAGAGCAACATCGTTGATCATGGTAGTGGGGTTGAACAGGCCGTGGATCTTGAAAGCGGCCACGGTAACCAGGTTGCCACCTGATTGCCAGTCTCTCGAACCAGCACGAACCTTGAGGTCGTTGGGAGAAGACACTGATCGCATGCAGTGAGCAGCTGTCACGATAATGGTATTACTGTAGATAGAACCACCGCAAAAATGGGCACCACTTCGTTGGATGGAGACTTGCCAGGGAAAGGAGGCGATGTTGGCTTCAGCGCCGCCCACAATACGGCCATCCAACTGGGGCGGCATACCCTCAGGTATAACAGCGCCCAAAGCGCAGGCCACAGCGGACCATAAGATCACTAATTTCAACATGTCGATGAATAGTCAAGTACTGACGTGCCCAATCGATGTAGAGGTCTTTTATAGTTAAAATATTCGGGTATAACTTTAGAAATTGAAAATAAAGCGTAATCAGTAAATTAGCGCTGCTGAAGGAAATCAAAGATATAATTCGAGTCATAAATGATTAAAATGAAAGGAAATAATTCCAGTTTTGCAATAGCAAGTATGCTGTACTTTGCTCTATTTCTAAGGTATTTGCGCATAAAACAAACCCTGATTTCGAATCCGATGTCTAGCAATTCCATATAGCAAGAGGTCAGAAACATAAACCTGCTTGGGCCCACATCAAAATACGCATTGTTATGCTATCTACCCAAGACTTTTCACCTTGTTTAATACAACGGAACGTGGATAGAATGAGATATTATTTTCCTAATTCACAGGAGCACATTTAGGACGGAGTACTTCTCATATGATTTGTAGCATGTCCATTCAGAAATATGGACTTTGGTAGTCCCGGGATAAGTTATCTTTTCAAAAACAAAATTACTGTATTTTTTCTCGTAAATTAAAGAATTTAAAGCCATACATAGAATTTCGTATGTCTAATTAACCCCTTTTGAGCCGCGTTGCAAAACGTTTTGAATTTTTATTGGAAATTACTTTTCTATGGTAATTAGGGTCCGCTGAACTCAAAACCGTCGTCAAAAACTCCCATATAGTTTCACCGCTATAGGCTGAACGTTACCATTTGAACGACCACAAATTTGTTTCCCCACCGGAGGCGTCTGGTACTTCAACAAAAACTTATTTGTAGCTTTTCTTCAAAATTAATATATTTTTTAAAAATTAATTCATTTGTGTCTTACTTTCCTTTTAGAAATTTGGTCTAAATATAAGGTGTTTTTCAACAACCCCCAAGAGCCCATAAAGAGGACGGGGTGAACAATAGTGGTCCTCATGCAAACTCGAAAGAGCCTCGTAAACAAAGCGACTTGCACAAAAGTGGAAAGTCTTCAAGTCAGATTTGCTGCGCAAACGTGAGATGGAGAAACGTACAAACTTTTGACATTTCGTTGTCAGCTGACTAGGATGGATAAATAAGGTGATAGCACTAGAACAGTAGAAAAAGTACACAGACATAATACATGCAATTGCTACTGCTACCACCTTATGTATCCATCTTTGTCAGCTGATATGGTTTTGAGCACAAATACGCTGAGCAACTTTACTTGGTGCCTTAAGCTAGGCATAGACGAACGATAAATTCGACCAATTTGTTGGGTTTGTGGTCGCTTTTTTACGTCTGTGGGATAATTTGCGAACAAATTGCAAGTTTCTGAAAATTTTCAAAAACTTGCAATTTGTTTGCAAACAAATCATACGAGTGTGGGCTACTGCGCAAATCTTAAGCCATTCCGCCATTTCAGTTGCTCTTCAAGCATTGTAGCGAAAGGTCGTGTTCATATGTTTACACATCAACGTCGGCCGAATTATGATTTGTTCGAACGTGTGTGGAGAAACGATATGCAATAAATCGCAGCAATAAATTTACAAATCGTACCAATAAATCGTTCGTCTATGCCTAGCTTTATGCAACGGTGCGAGGGAAACTTGCGCTAAGCAAAAGTTCTCGGCTTTCACGTTTGCATGAATGCCGCTAATACTTTTTTAAAGCCAACCAAATTTCCTATGCACAGTGGTCCAAAATGGGTTAATCGGGAATATCGCCGTCTACAAGCGAGGTGATCGTCGCTGCAACAAAACAAAGGTACAAGAAAACAAAAGTACAAGAGTCGCGCAGACTAAACAAATTTAACAAAAATCTCAAAGATCTGCATAATAGTGAGAAACGCGTCCTAAAGCGTCATATACTGTGTGACGGTTTCAATCAAGATGGATTCATAGATGGTGAACGCATAAGCACAGCTGATTTGCATTGCTTACATTGCAAACCACTTCCGAACTGTCAAGTTCACATGTACATATTTTGTTTTTGTATGTGTTTGTTTACATTAATTGTTGATATCCGTATGTGCTGGATTTGGCACAACGTAAGTGAGAAGCAAAACAAAATGTATGTTGTTGTTGACATCAATTTGCCATCAGCTACAACAACACTTCCTGCGTCTACCATTAGTATTTTTATCATGGTTTCAATAATCATTATTTTCCAACATTGATTACCAGCCGCGCGTCCTTACATTGAACTACCAAAGATATTGCATTTAAACGAACAATAACAGCTCTAGTGACAAAATATGAAAAGTATACACGAGTATTTTTATTCAGACAAACAACATATCAGTTGTAATGCAAATGTGAATTATTGGATTGTAAAAATCGGCACGACGTACTGAAATAATGACCTATTATATGGAACCTTGTTTATTTGCTGAGTTATACTGCATACTTTGGCGATAAAATCAATTCATTCAAATAATTATAGTATTTGGAACGATTAGATTCCAGTAAATTTTTCCAGATGGCTAATACAAAATACACTATCATCGTTAAACATTAATAGTTAATGATTGAATTAAAAAAATAAAATTCAACTTTATCTAAATTGTATGGCGCCGACTTGAGATTCTATTAATCATTAGAGCGACTCACGAAAAAAATTATCTTGATATAAAGAGCAATCAGTGAGCTGTGTGCTTTCTGGTTTTACACTCACTGATTAGGATCTACAATATTTCAGCAGATCCGAAAGTTTTTCAAAAGAAGGTTTTTTTAGCCCGGTATTCAGTTTTTATGAAAGTACGTGTATAAAAAATAACGAAAATTTCATGAGCCGCAAATTTTGCTCACTTTTCATTTGCATGGTACGCAGCTCTTAACGAAATGTTCGGAGGCAAAATCAATTACAGGGTTGTTACGCCAAAGTTATTTCGTACGAACACAATTGTTTGATAAATAGTAAAAGTAACATCACATGCGTAAAATATACAATGGAATGTTTAGAGGAATTATAAATGGAATGCTTAGAGGAATTATAAATGGAATATTTGCAAGGTAAATCAAATAAAGGTGGTAACTCTCTGCAACAAAATATTCCGTTTAGAGATATGTAAGTGACAAAATTCCTTACGAAAATTTCGCAAGAACTGAATACGGGGCTTAAATAAAAAGGAAAATGCGAGCCTGTTGCCTTTGCATAAGTATCCACTCCACTGTTTTTGCTCAACTCGGACACATTGAGCTTTACTGCAGCTTTCTTTTCTTCCAATATATAAACTGTTCTTGCATTTGTCCACATAAAAAAAAACATTGTTAAACATACAATTGCATTGTTATTGGAATATTTGCACTTAATATTGAAATGACTCGATTCACAAATAAATAAATAATACATTACTGATTTGCTTCTGCAGCTGATTAATTGTTCACATTTTGTTTACATTTACTTCAGCTGACATTGACAACTTATGCAAACCAAAACGAAAACAAAATGGCTACAAAATCTGCTGCCATTTTCTTGCTTGGACTCTGGACGCTTCTTTTATGACTATTTTTTTTGCTGGGCTATAGTAAACAATTTGGCGATAAATACGATAAACCCGAAAAATTCTACATATAATTTGGCAAAACATATAAATTTTTAAAGATTAGATTTGAGTTTGTTTTTTTCTAAATGGCTATACATTAAAGGTCTGCAGCAAGATATTTATTTATGCGTCTACGCATTAGTTTTATTTCATTGCACACTATAAAGTAATACTTTTTGCAAATGAATGACGGAATAATGAGTATTCTAAACGGAAAACCTAACACAATACACTACTTGCTATTTCGAAATGAATTTAGGGCACCTTATACCAGCGGATTGTAGGGCCGACTCATCTCCCTGTGTAAGGTGCAGTCGGGCAGCCGGCCGACTAGTTAGGCAAAAATCAAAACTAATTTGATTTTCGGGAAGTCGGTTAATGTAAGGCGAAACAATGCCCGATACAAAAGTCGGTCTGACTAATAGTCGGCCGACTAGTCCGCAGGTCTAAAGTACCCTTAATAAACACTGTTTGCTTCTCTTCTTGAAATGTATTGATCTTAGTAATTCATACAACATTTCTCTCATCTGACGTTGGCTATCACATTGTCATGTGTTCCTTTTGGGGGTTAAATATCGTCAATCGAACTGGAAGAAGAAGCACCACAACAACAGCAGCCGTTTATGCTTGATGTGGTGAAAATCTTAGAGAAGAAAGAAAATGAAAAGGAAAACTAGATTAGAAATACGAAAAAGATGGGGAAAAAAATGGAGGGCAAAATTAAAGCGTCCTATTCGGTTTGGCTTTTGAAGGAAAAAGGTACAAGTGGCTGAGGCAAGAATTTGGATGCTGTGGCAGAAGAGAAAAAGTAAAAAAAAGTAGAAATAATTTATACGTGGTTCATTCTTAAATACGTTTTAAAACATGTTTATACTGCACTCGAAATCAAGATTTCGTGGCCTAAACATCTGATTTTCCAACACAAATCAGCTGTTCGCGTGAATGAAATCTAGACAATCAAGATTTCGGTTGCAGCATCAACGCGGTATTACATAGTCTGAAATACAAGTTTTAAATTGCGAAAAGTAAATGTGCATGAATTAAAGAAATAAAAGAACATATATGAAATTTTTATCAAACAAATATAAAACATTTTAAACAAAAAATCGTCGCTAAACAGAAACGCCAACCCATCCTAAAGTCACCTCTGTCCTTTCAAACGCTGGAGACGCTGCAACGCACCACCAAGCCTAGGGTGCGCGGTATCAAAGAAACTTTCCACTGCTACCAACAGACTGACAGACAAATTATCCTATAATATAAAAAAGGAAACATTATGTAATTTGTTTTTTTTCTTGTTTAAAAGAAAATCATCAATCATCAAAATATATATATGCATAAGAGTGAAAACCATTTTTCTTTACCGGCTTTATAGAAAAGGTAAGCCTTGTGGGAGTGGCAAGATCCGCGTCTTGTTTAGGGTTGAGCTCAGGCCTAGGAAGTGTCGTGCAAATCCGGGATTAATTACCCTAGTTCATAGGCCATAAGAAAAGTGTTTTGGTCTAAAAGAAAAGTAAAAGGAAAGCATATATATTAAACAAATTGCCAAATATTCTATATTTTAAAAGAAACAAAAAAAAAACCCAAATTTTCTCATAATCTGAAAAAGAATTAAACAGACAACAAAACATATCTTACATATACTAAACCAAAAAAATGGAGAAACGTTAGCTACCTTTCGTCATCGCTGAGACCCCCGTACCACCGGAGACTCCATTTGGCTTGTGTTTTAATGAAAGCGCCTGGGGAAGAAGCCGAGTCGCCATTTTACTCAGGAACAGTGAAGACGCCATCTTGGAAACTTCAAGACTAGGTTGGAAAAAATGTTTATATTTTGTATGGAAAGTGTAATCTAATTTAAAATTTACCTTTTTTTTGCATTTTGAAAGATGTTAATAATAGTTTTCTAATACCATAGAGTGTTTTGAAATTGGTGGCCTAATCGCCGATAAATAAAAGGAAGCGGAAATAAAGTTTTTTATAATGAAGAAAAATCGCGTTTTAAATATGAATGTCTAGAGCATTAGGAAAGTGGTAGTGGGAAAAGAAAAAGGGTAAGTAGAGGTACTAAACACTGGGGTATCTAAACCTTTTTAAAGATACCATGGTGAATTCAGATTTTGGATTCCAAGAGGGAGGGCTATCCCTGGCCGAACATCCGCCAGGCATCTTGTGTTAATCGTCTTTGCAAGGTTCGTGAGTATATCCGTTCCCCTAGTGTCCTTTGGTCTTGCTTCGGGTCCCTTTTTAAATGTTTATCTTTAATTATTTTTAATTTTTTTTTTGTGTTCTAAGAGCTGGTTTGATTTTTTTGTGTACTCGTCAGACTTCGGAGGTGTCGGCGTAGCCGCGCGGATCGCCAGCAGACCAGCCAAGCCGACAATCTGGCAAATTTATTCGATTCGGGGAATTTCGTTTTCCACTTAAAAGTCTAACAGTGACCAGTACAACATAGAGGTTTATGCCTATTGTTTCTGCTTCGGCGGAGGCGTAGGGACCTAAGAAAGCCCGCGGAGGAGGCCGATGGGCTAACCTAGCGGCGGCTAATAGTGGCGGCGAATTTCAGCCGGTTAACCGTACTTCGGTTTTGAGAAAATTGCTATTCTCGAAGAACTGGTTATTTTAAAACGATTAACCGGTTTTCGTTTTTTAAAAGCCTTTTACGCAACTGATATTACAACACTGAACAGCAAACCTAAAGCCTGTTCTATTGCTCACATGGTTACTGAATCCATCAGATAAACAGAAACTACTTTGCCAACGAATTATTTCGCCGCCTGTTTCCCGAAATAAGTTGACCAATTGAAATAGAAGATATATCTGTCAACTCCGGAACTAATGCCGATGCAAGTAGTATGTTAGCAGAAATGCATAAAACAATAAACAGTATTCACAATCCTAATGAATTTTGAAAATGTTCATGGAACGTTTGCTCTATGCAGATACTGGACCACGGTCATCAGAGAAAAGTTTAAAATCAGACTCGTTCTTTGTGCGGACGTTAATGTGCACCACACAATTTGATAAAGTACAGGAGTGAGACTGGAATGTGTACAAAATTTGACAGAAATAATACAAGAAAGAGTTAAGATCTTAAATAGTAGTTCTTGGAAACATTTGAGGCTTCCAGACTGCGCAAAGTCCTCTCGACGACTCCCACATATCTAGGATATCTGGAGGAACAAACCGGGCGATGGACGACATCGAATGATGAATCGGTAGACCACCTGCTTAACGTTAACGTGCCAGGAAACTGGCCCGAAGACATAAGGCTGGATTCTCCACACAACCGCGACATCTCGCAGGTTGCGGGATATATCGTAACAAAATAAACACTACACTAGGCAATGGAAAGTTTTAAGTCCTGTAAATCATCTGGCTCCTGAAACTTTATATGAGAGAATTCAAATTATATGGAGAGAATTCATATTCTGAAACGGAGAAATCATCGCATATTAGTCCAAAAGTCGTTAGACCAATCAGTCTCTCATATTTTCTTCTGAAAGCATTAGAGAGAATGATTGACTCATATCTGTGAACGATCATACAGTGGTAAGTACTTCTCAGTTGTCCGCATCCCAACACTTTTACAATAAATCTAAATCTACGGAAACAACTCTGTACGCTTTAGTGAGTTTCATAGATTAATCTATTTACCTGAAGCAATACACTATCGCCGCATTTGTCGATATAGAAGGTGCCTTTCACAACATCATTCCGGGATCGATAAAATCAGCAGAATCGGAGCAGGGAATCATTAATTTAATATACAGATTGCCTGCGCGAAGGCGCATAACCTCGTTCCTGTGTCACACGACTTTAACTCGAAATGTGAGTAAAGGAAGACCCGAAGCGGAAGTCCTGTGTCCACTTCTCTGGAAATTAGCGCTGGATAGTGTTTTGCTATAGTTGGCGGGATCATGTTGCACAGTCTGACAGTTATTCACGGACGACATGGAAATTTGTAAGCAAGGTAAATACCCTTCCATACAGAAGGATACATTCCAGGACGTAATCACAGAACTCTTAACCGGGAAGCAGAAGTTCCCGTTTATTCAGTCATTGTATTAATGTGGTAGAGACATCTAGGTCTGATTCTGGAAAGAAAGTTAAGTTTCAAGTTAAACACTATGGATAGTTTCCATCGGAGGTCGACGGGGCCTATGCTCGAAAATAGTCTACTGGTTATATACTGTTGTTATTCCTCCAATACTACTTTATGGTATTGTCGTTTGGTTGCCCGTACTTGCCAGAGAATGGCAATGGTAGGTATCACGGGTGCCCTTCGTACAACTCCTACCGAGGTAAATTTGCTGGAAAGGAAAATGGCTAAAGCGTCGGGAAACTGCCTAAAACATTTTTCGCGATGGATCACCAGCTCATTTGGTCATGGGACGAGTATAAGTAATCTCGGCAATGCTCAATAGGAGTAGATTATGACACCCACTTCTATCTTTGAGGTTCTAGACTATTTTTAGGCTTCTATACTGTTGGCTCCAAACCAGATTGCAAATTAGGGCTTGAAATCTATGCTAAAGTGCATTTCACAAAGGCTACCAAATCATTGTAATGTCTTTGAGGCTGAATTCATGGCAATCTGAGAAGCAGCCCTTTGTCTGGGTGTAAACGTCATCACCGTCACATCTATTCTCACATCTCAGATCTATTCTGAGAATCTCTATTTCTGACCTCGAGAACAGCCGCGCATCTGCACCATACAGTTCCATATTCGGTGTCGGGGCATATAAACATTCCAGGGAACTATAAAGTGGTTGAGCTGGTGAGATTACGGACTACCTGACTTATTCCACTGGATATGGAGCATGCCCCTTTCTGCATTGAAGCTCATGCTTAAAACTGAAGCTCTCAGGCATGCGAATGCTAAATGATCCTGAAGCACAAACTGCAGGATCACCAGACAAGTATGGTCACGTTCTCACCTGAATTGTAAACTAAACTTGGTATCCATTTCTCGAAAATTGGAATATTCGAAGAAAGCGAAAGCCGACATTTTTGAAAAAACCGTTTTTTTGTATACTCTAGTTGCTATTCCTACTTATGAGGAAATTGACCCGGCTGTTCAATTCTTCAGAGTTCAATTCTTAGTCAATTTGACCTGCTGTTGTTATAGTTATAATGTGTGCTGTAACCTGTTAGGGAATGGGACTGGCTGTTGGTGTTGTAGCGTCTGGAATTTCGACTGGGTGTAATGTGGTTGTGTGTAATTTATGGTTTGTTGTGTTTGCAACGTGTGTTCTAAATCAGTACAATGCCATTAATTGATCAATTATACAAAAGATTAAACAACAAGTTATACACCGCCGCCGCCGCGCCGAATTTTACGTAATCTCAAAAAACTGCGGCGTGGCTCGGCGGCGTGAGGGTCTACTTTCACACTCTCCGCGGTGAGGTCAGTGTGATAGAGAGCTGTTCGGCTTACACCAGGTGGAGTTACAAGCACTGTTGACTTAAATTGTTCATGTCGTTTTGGTTGAGAGCTGTGAAATTTTTTTGTTATCCTGCAGAATATGTTTGGGAGAATATGTTACAGAGGCCGTTTTTTTCAGTGTGGGGAAAATTATGGTACCATAATAAAATCAAGCTGAATAAAACAAAAATTGTTAGATGTTAAGATTACGCTTGATGTTAAACGAAAGAAGCTTGATGCTAGAGGAAAGAAAATGAAAATGGGAGCATTTTTTCCCAATGGGTTTTTATTATGGGATATGAAATTTCGAGAAATAATACTGGCTGGAGATATACAACTGCATGACTCATGCCATCCCTTTAAGGCAGTTGAGCAAACAGCAAGTAATCCAATGACATCCTTATAACCAAGAAATAAATGCAAATATATTGGTATCCTTGCTAGTATCCTTAAGGAATATCATAACACTTTTATTTTCAATCTATCCACTTATAAATACATAGTATATGGAAAAAAAATATCACGATTTAAATAGATTTAGCGGCTTTCTCAACCCATTTTCCTAATTGAGCCACATCGACATAGACACCAGGATGTCTACTTTCAGCACAACCATCACCCCAGGACACAATACCAACCAAAGCCCCATTGGCAATCAATGGACCTCCCGAATCATTTTGGCACGCGTCCTTACCCGGGGCAGATGCACAAATCATAGTCGATTTTATTCGAGATCCATACCCATATTTAGACGAAGCACAATTCTTTTCGCTTATCATTTTAACGGTAACGGATCTGAGTTGTTCGGAATTATCTCCGCGATAGCTGGTGTGGCCCCAACCAGACACAGTGGCTGAAACGCCGTCCTTAGGAGCTCTACGAGCCAACTGAATAGGCTGAACAGAAGAACTTAGTGTTAAAGATTTTTTTAAACGAATGACAGCAATATCGTTATTGTGGGATATAGTATCATAGTCCTTGGGAATTTTTGTTTTAGCCACCGCATATAATTTTCCACCGTGATTCCAGTAACTGGAACCCACACGCACTGTAATGTCAGAAGCCTTCAAGTCATGGACACAATGAGCAGCTGTGACAATGATTTTCCTATTGTAGATGGAACCGCCACACATATGTTTTCCTTTGTATTGAAGAGAGACTTGCCAGGGAAAAGATCTGATGTTGGTGGCAATACCGCCAACAATGCGTCCATCCACAGGTGGTTCCACTTCCACAGGCGTAGAGGCAACCAAAGTGCAGGCAATCAAAGACAATATAATGACGAACATGACTAACAATTGATAACTGTCTATTCAATCATCATTTGATTCGCTTTTATAGTCAAAATATATCATCAACATTTGTTGTTATTAAACATTTATATCTTACCAAATAATGTACTTTAGAAATATTTAATTATTTCTAAAACAAAATCAAATTTCCTTTCTGTTTTATATCCACTCCCTTTCTTCCCCTAGACGACTTTCACAGAATTATAGTATTTGATAAGACAAATAATAGGAAACGTTTAATGATTATCTTAAGATACTATTATTGGCAGACATTAGGAGTGTTCTAGTTACACCGCTGGCTTAGAATATCACTTATTTTGTATGGAGAGCTGAGCGATATTAAAATCGAAAAAAATGGTTAATTTTGAGAATTTTTTTCATGGCAAAAGCCCGGTATTCAGTTTCTATGAAATTTTCGTTGCCATAAGAAGTACGTGTATACAAAAAAACGAAAATTTCACGAACCGAAAATTTTGCTAAGTTTTCATTTACAGTACTCAGCTCTTTGCGAAAATTTCGTAGTCAAAATCAATTACAGGGTTGTTACGCCAAAGTTATTTCGTTCGAAAACAATTGTTTGATAATTGTTTGGGACCGGAAAATTGACATTTCGATAATTTTAACAACCGAAAGCATCACCACTTGCGTTAAAAATAAAATGGAGTGCGTGGAGGAATTATAAATTAAATATTTGCAAGGTAAGTCAAAGATTTTCTGTTTGGAGATAAATGACAAAATTTCTTACGAAAATTTCGCAAGTACTGAATACGGGCCTTTAGTAAGAAGTATGTGTATAAAAAATAACGATATTTTCATGAACCGAACATTTCGCCCAATTTTCATTTTCGTGGTACTCAGCTCCTTGCGAAAATTTCGTAAGCAAAATCAATTCCTGGGTTGTTACACCAAAGACATTTCGTACGAAATCAATTGTTTGATAATTGTTTGGGACCGGAATTTTGACATTTCGATAATTTTAGCAAAAGAAGAATTATTATTGAATTATTTGCAAGGTAAATCAAAGATAGGTGGTAACTCTCCGCAACAAAATTTCTTACGAAAATTTCGCAAGAACTGAAAATGGGGCTTAAACTGTTAATTAATCCATCTCGAAGCAATGCTGCCTTTCTATACCGGCAAACATTATCGCCAAACCCCCACTGGAATATCGTAGTTGCTTCTCGAGCGTGGCGAGAATCTAGAATTATCTCGCGCTACTGTATAGCTAACTAGAGTAACCATTCAATTAATCATTATTCGGATAATCGATTAATCGTTTTGTAAAGTTAACCGAGCATTTTAACAATTGATTTTTCGATTAACGATTAACTCGAACAAATCAGTGCGATTAATCGATTAATAAAATATCAGTACGTGTTTATGGCAAGCAGTCCGTCTTGAAACACTCATACAACCTGGCATATGACAACGATTTGCGAGCATATTTAATAACTATACACACATATCGAACAGATTTGTTAGTTTGTTAAGAGAAAGCGTCGCACAGTGCTTTGATTCATAGACATAAATAAAAAAAAATTATCGCAGAATTGGTCCAATAAATTGTATTAGTATAGTGTAATAGTCTGATGAAACTTCAAGACCCACTGGTCACCCCACTGGGTTACCAAAAAGCTTGATCCGATTCTGCTCAAACTATGTACAATAAAGATAATAGTCAGAAAATTACGTTTTGCAAAATTTGGGCAAAATTAATCAATCCAATATGGTGTTATAGTGTGATATAGTTTCAGAGCGACCCTACCCCTTGTATGGCATGGCACTTTTGGGCCCAAACTTTGAGAGTTTCTTAATTTTGGCTTGGTACCAAAAGTCACTAATTTTCATATTGAATTAGTACCTACATATATTTTATATACTTGAAGTTGCTTTTGTTACGTTTTGTTTTGTTTTAATAAATGTGCCTAGTACACTGTTTTTCTTTTTTTATGTTTTATTTTATTCGAATAATCGAATAATTTGATTGCGTTTTATTCGGTTAATTGTTAGATTGAATTTTACGATTAACCGATTAATCAAAAACCCGATTAAATTGGGTACCCTAATAGAAACCTCATTATCGCGATAGCATCTTTTGGATTTAGTTCGATGGCATACTTTTAGGCGTAGTTAATAAAATTGTCAATATAAGGCCTGTTTTTTATTCCCTGCTAAACTAATTATTCGACCAATTTGTGTACAAAGTCGTAGAAAAATTACATTAGCGGAAAATAAAAAAACAAAATTATAATCACACTGTAACATTAATCGCTCTGTTACTAGCATTCTAAAGTTAAGTAAACCACATAAGTATAGCATTCACATTAATATTACTGTGACATCCATGTTAATTTAGGCATGAAGAATAAGCAAATCTGTTATTGTAACAATATTGTAAGTCATTTGTGTTGAAATCCACATAGTTCCTGGCCCCAAAATACCCTTTCCATGCCTTCCATCAACAGTGAAACAACTTAACAAAATTTATTTAATATTTTATTCCCAATAATATTTACACAGATACAGCAGCGCTAACAACCCAGGTGCCGAGGGCGGCAACATCAGCATAGACACCAGGGTAGTTTTTATAAGCGCAGCCAATTCCCCAGGAGACAACACCAACCAAGACACCATCAGATACCAATGGCCCACCAGAGTCACCTTGGCAGGCATCCTTATCGGTAGCAATAGCACAGATCATAGTCATTCGGATTTGAGAACCATAACTATAGCTAGAGGAAGCACACCGGGTACGGCTCACAATTTGAACACCAACGTATTGCAATAGAGTGGGACTAGAGGAGGCACCAGAAGCTCTAGTACCCCATCCGGAGACGACAGCAGAAGCACCGTCAGCAGGAGCAGTGCTGGCCAAAGCGATAGGCTTGATAGTGGAGCTCAAACTCAAGGAGGAAGACAAACGTATGACAGCAATATCGTTGACCATGGTGTTTGGATTGTAACCTTCGTGGTTCTTAAAGGCGGCAACACCAACCAATATGCCACCAGACGTCCAGAGTGAAGATCCAGCACGTACTTTGAGGGAGGAGGCAGACACATATTGCAAGCAATGAGCAGCTGTCACGATGATATTAGCACTGTAGATGGAACCACCGCAAGAGTGATAACCACCACGTTGAATGGAGATTTGCCAGGGATAGAAGTTGATGGTGGTAGTGGTACCGCCCACAATACGGCCATCCAATTGGGGCAACATACCCTCAGGGATAGCAGCACCCAAGGCACAAGCAACAACAGACAATAAAATAACTAATTTCAACATGTTGAAGATGAACCAATAACTAATATCCATAATCGACAGTGTGGTATTTTATAGTTAAAATATTTTTGAAAACGAAGATAAAGAGTAATCAGGCACTCAACACTGTCAGTGGAACTCTCAAATACCATCAATCACATGCGTGAATAGATTAAAAACTCTGCAATATCAGTGGCAGGATTGAAAAGATTTTCGGTTCTGCAATATGGGCTTTAGTTTTCTTTTAAGAATTTTAAACATTAAGTCGAATTCAGATTTTGAAGTTGAACCACATATAAAGCAAAATTTTATTTAATTTTGAAGTATTTAATTGCTTTAAGCTCCCCATTTGTATACTCTCATCCATAGGCAAGAGCAAGCGAACCTTCTTTATAAAACTTTCAACCTTCTGACTCTAATTTGGAGGTTTACAAATGTTCATAAATGAATCAGAAAAAAAGAGGGGAATTTTCAAAAATAGTTATACGCATAGATTAGGTAATTTGGAGGTTTACAAATGTTCATAAATGAATCAGAAAAAAAGAGGGGAATTTTCAAAAATAGTTATACGCATAGATTAGTTCTATACATAGAGGTGCCCTCCGTCTCATCTAACGTTTCATTTCACACTCTTCGTGGTGAGGTCGGTGCCATAGAGATATGTTCGACGTAAATCGACTTACACCAGGTGGAGTTGCCTTAAATTTGTCATGTCGTTTTGGTTGAGAACTATGAAATTTTAACGCATTTTGGACTCTTTTCTTATCTTTTATTGTTAGTATACATTTGTGTTGTATTGAACACAACAATTTTAACACTGAAAACGGAGTGTTGTTTGTTTGTTAGTTGCTTTGAACTAATGTCTCTATCAGCTATTATTAATGCAATACTTTTTAACATGCAACGTGCATATGCAACTAAGCCTAACCTCATAAATTTACTGAGAGAAATATTTACTATAGGTATAGAATTACTCTCTGGTTATACGTACAAAACACATTAAAAAATTATAGTTTTTCATGAGTATGTTCTCAACGTTATAATCATAGAATAATACATACATAGATAAACTTATTCTCTCATCTGACGTTTCATTTCACACACACTAGGTTTGTGGAAATGAGAGCAATTAAATATAAAATTACCTTACACCAGGTGGAGTTACAAAATATGTTCACTTAACTTTTTCCTGTCGTTTTGGTGTAGAACTGAAAAATTTAAATGTATTTTGCACTTTTTTGTTGACTTTTATCGTTGGTATACAAATTCGGTTATTGTTCCTTTGTTGATCGCTGTATACTATTGCCACTATCTGGTATTATTCATAGAATAACACATACTATAGAAGTTTTTATTCGCTCAATAAATTAAACGTCATAGGTACGATGGAAATTACACAGTGGAGGGTGGAAAATATGGGTTCAATAATACCAGATGGTGGCAATAGTATACAGCGATCCACAAAGGAACTACACCCGAATTTCGTGTTTTTGTGGCAAACTAGTTGTGTTAAATACAATACAAATGTATACCAACGATATAAGTCAACAAAAAAGTGCAAAATATATTTAAATTTTTCAGTTCTACACCAAAACGACATGAAAAAGTTAAGTGAACACATTTTGTAACTCCACCTGGTGTATGTAAATTTTAAATTTAATTTGCTCTCATTTCCACAAACCTACGATGAGAGTGTGAAATGAAACGTCAGATGAGCGAATAAAACCTTCTACGTATGTGTTATTCTATGGTATTATTGAACCCATATTTTCCACCATCTAATGTTTACTTTCCCTACCTATGACGTTTAATTTATTGAGCGAATAAAAGCTTCTATGGTATGTATTATTCTATGGTTATAATACTTTGGCAATTGAATTATATTCAATTAATGCCCTACCAAGTGGAAGATAGCCTGCGAGAGTGGAGGAGAAAAGCTGAAGATCGAGCCGGTTGGAGAAACATGTTATCTTCATATTCTGGTCAACCCTCTGGATGGTTTGAGTAAGTACGTAGGTAATGTCTTACAATTTATTTAATTGATTCATCGGTGCAAAATCATACATGAATTTAATAGTGAAAGCGTATTTGGTAATTGAAATCGTTTTTTATTTTTTTTTTCTGTGTACCCTTTGCGGGAATATTCGTTTGCAGCATTTTGAATAAAATACACACAATACAATTCATAGACTAAAACATAAATAGATACATACATTTATTCTCTCAATAAATTAAATGTCATAGGTACGGTGGAAAGTAAGCATTGGATGGCGCAAAACATGGGTTCAATAATACCAGATAGAGGCATTAGTAAACAACGTCCAACAGAGTATGTAAAATGTATACCAACGATAAAAGTCAACAAAAAAGTGCAAAATCCATTTAAATTTTTCAGTTCTACACCAAAACGGCGTGAAAAAGTTAAGTGAACATATTTTGTAACTCCACCTGGTGTAAGTTTTCAATTTAATTTCGCTCATTTCCACAAACCTACGACGAAGAGTGTGAAATGAAACGTCTGATGAGAGAATAAAAGTATCTATGTATGTATAGAATAAAAGTATCTATCATGGTAGAAATATAATGGTAGATGCAGTACGACAACAAATACAGGGTGGACCAAAAGTCGCGCCTGCGTGTAAAAATTGAATAACTTTTTTGTTTATTATTATTTTTTATTGATTTTTTTTTTAAAATATAATATTATCGTTGTATGACCTAAATTTTAATTATGAAAAATAATGTCAGAGAGATGACCACCATTTTCATCGATGCACAATTGGGCTCTTAAACAGGCGTTTTGCATAACTGCACGCAAGGTTTCAGGCTCTATTGCCCTGATCTCAACTTCAATGTTGTTCTTTAGCTGCTCTATAGTTTGAGGCTTGTTTACATACACACCCCCATAGAAAATAATCAGGGGCAGTTAAATCCGGTGAACGTGCTGACCAATTAAATTCTGAATTTTTTGAGATAATTCGGTCGTCAAAAATTGGAAAAGTAAAATTCTACCACTTTCGTTCGTTGCTCAGTCGTTAAATTTTGCATGGTGGTGTAACACGAATCGATGAATAAAATCTGAAAAAAAAAAGAAAAAATATTAATAAACAAAAAAGTTATTCAATTTTTACACGCAGGCGTGACTTTTGGTCCACCCTGTACAACAAGCCAAAAACAACAGGCATTTTGTTTTTGCTCAGTGTCTGTGTTGTGTCAAGTCAGCTGATAGAAAAATGATGAAAATGTAAACAAATTTGCAAAAAGTGCCATTTAGAAAATGATTGAATGTTATTTGATATATTGAAAGTGTTTAAGTGTGAAAATTAAAACGTTTCTATGTAATTTTTGCAGAGAAATATTTCAAAAGCAGCAGTTGCTGGCGAACGGGGGTTGCAGACAAACAAATGTAAACAAACTTTGACATAAGAGGAAAACTTACTCATACTCACTCCAGCTGGGCTAGTGCTTCTACAATTTATTTGTACCATGGTATCCATGTAAGGAAACTTCAGATGAGTCATAGAGAAATACTTAAGAGTTTCCATTAGTCTTTTCGTTGCCTCTTCATGACGACGAGGTAGTAGGCCATTTCATAGAGTTTTATTTACTGCGGTATTTTACCAATTTTACACTTTCGTTGGACATAAAACGGATAGAAATCAAAGGGAATGCGTATTTTCTTTTAATACAAACACCATAAAACATAATTTAGCTGTCATTAGCATCAACAAACACTATTTAAAATTAGTTCCTGTCTTCTTTGTTCTATCATCAGCCTAGTACCTTTTCGATCAGCTGTGTCATAGAATCCACCTGGATGAGTCAAAGTTTCTCTCTTTAAAGAATTACTCTATGATTTGAATTTTCGACCCGGTGTTAGTTATTGGTTGTCAGGGTAACTGAAATATTGTTTACTTCAATAGATTTTATTTCATCAAATATTCATATAACCACATAAACAATATGTTTTCAAACCAAATCTCGGATAAAATCACTCCTGAAGAGTTGCAGAGGCTGCATGAAATCTGTATGGATCGCATTAAGGCCGGAGAATTGCACTCTCTGAGAAATGATGCAAAATTAAGGGCTGTAAATAATACCAAAAGTTATGACGAGTTCAAGTAAGTTGTCCAGCACATCCGGTAAAGACTTGTAAGTTATCCTTTATATTACTTAGGGATATAGTAGATGCTGCCCACTTGAGACCAATCTCAAAGTTTGATAAAATGAATGCCAAAACCAAAAATCGCTTATGGAATACAGCTGTCAAGGAAGATGATGATGATTAAGAATACATTAGATATAATTGCAAGATGTATTTGTTCAGGTGGAAACAGTAGAACGGCTGATTAAATTTTTGGTGGACCAAACTGTCGAATTCAAATTTATTTTGTTCTTGTACTGTTTTATTTAATTTAGTGTTGCTGTACACAGTGTGAAATTTGACAGTTTCGGCCCTCCAAATAATAAAATATATGTTACTTCCTTCAATGTCAACAACACCAGCTATCACCTGACATGCATAAACCCATATTGAGATAATCGCATTTCACTTACACAAAAAGTTGACTTTTATTTGTAGATACAACATCATTGGATTCAATGGAATTTGTTCAGATATTCTGACAAATCAATAATCTTGTAAATAGTAAAAGATCCATGACAATTCTGTAAATATTTTGTGGAAATTGGGTCTTTTATGACAGTAAAATGAATTTCACTTACGGTGAATGTTGAATGTAGAATACTCCCGAATATTAATAATAAAAACGCATTAGAAATTATATATAGTTTTTTAAAGTAACTGACGTGTGTCATTTTAAACGGAAGAATATGATTTACCCCCAAAGATAAGACACACGAAGAAAAATGTCGTTACCCACATTGTAAATTTTAGGCAACTAAACTTCATTTGAGGAATTTAGTTGCTGCAGACGAAAATTAATGTTTATGAGAAACGAAATCTATGCCCGACGATTGGAGTCTCAGTGTATTATGTCCTGTATTCAAAAAGGGTGATCCGTGTGTCTGTACCAACTATCGCGGTATCAGTCTTTTATCCATCGCGTATAAGGTCTAGTCGAGCGTATTATGTGAAAGACTAAAGCCAATTATTGAAAACCTGATTGCACCTTATCAGTGTTGCTTTAGACCAGGCAAGTCCACAACTGACCAAATATTCACGCTACGCTAAATCCTGGAAAAGACCCACGAAAAGCAAATCGATACATACCACCTTTTTGTCGATTACAAAGCTGCTTTCGATAGCCCCATACGGGGAAAACTGTACGAAGCTATGTCTGAACTTGGTATTCCGGCAAAACTGATTCGCCTCTGTAGAATGACGCTGACCAACACCAAATCAGCAGTGAAAGTGGGGAAAGACCTCACTGAACCATTATGTACCAAGCGAGGACTTAGACAAGGCGACACACTTTCGTTCAATCTCTTCAACATCTTAATGGAGATAATAATGAGAAAGGCTGCAGTAAATACGAACAAGACCATTAACACGAAAAGCCATATGTTGCTGGCGTATGCTGACAACATAGACATCATTGGGCGAAATTTGCCAGAGGTTACTGCAGTATTTTCAAGAATCGAAAAGGAATGAGCGAAGGTGGTTCTTGCTGTTAATGAGGGCAAGACAAAATTGATGGTGTCAACGACAAGATAAACCTCTCGACTTGGTCCGCACGTGAACGTTGACAACCGATTTAATTTTGAAGTGGTAGATGAATTTGTCTACCTTGGATCCGCCGTGAACAAGGACAACAACGTCAGCCTGGAGATAGGTGAATTGTGCTTGCAAATAAATGTTATTTTGTGCTCAGCAAGCAGTTTAGGAACAAAGCCCTCTCTTGACGGACAAAAGTCCAGCTATATCAGACTCTCATTTTACCTGTCTTGACATATGGCCCCGAAACTTGGGTCATATCGCAAGCGGATGAAAAACACCTGGGAGTTTTCGAGAGAAAAATTCTCCGTAAACGCTGGAACGCAGAGCTATATAATCTCTATTCTGACGTGGACATAGCTAGACGAATCAAAATGGACCAATTGCATTGGCAAGGCCATGTTATCAGAATGGATGAAGATGAGCCAGCGCGAAAGATTTATGATAACGTACCCGATGGAAGCAGGAAAAGAAGACGACCAAGACTCCGCTGGAAAGACCAGACAGAAGAATCCCTCCGTATCCTTGGTGTTACCAACTGGCGAGAAAAGGCGAAGGATAGAGCCAGTTGGAAGAATATGTTGAAATTTGTTTAATTTGTTTGCTTAATTAATATGTGTAAGACGACTGACCTTATGAGGTTGTAATAAAGTCAATAAAAGTAAAACAAGAGAAACGAAAAATATGTCGAGGCATCCGACTAGAAAGCAGGAGCGACCGAATGGCACGGATACAAAATCCCCGCAGTCAAAACGATGTGGTTTGGTAAACCAAAAAAGTATGAACTTACACTGAATGGAATCTATTTTTGTAATAGAAGTAGAGTTCTTTGAATTTTAAATGCAAGTTTATTTTCGTACTTACACTTCCTCTTAAATGAGGTGTAATCCATGCACAATGGTTGTGTCTGTGCGTCTATCAACAAAGCTATTGCAGGCATTGAGCGAAGGCGAAGAATACATTGATATTCGCCTATTCGTTTGTGTTGAAAGAAGAGAGACGCAATTCCAGAGTTAGATCCCATTTGAAAATTACCACTATTTAATTGTACACATGTTCTCAAACGCTTTCTATATTTGCCGTAAAAGTAATTTATGACAGTGTTGGGGTAAATAATTAATGTTTTTTATTTGAGGGAAAGGTTTCAATAGTTGCTGTTAATGGTGAATGTTCGCAGCAAAAAATATTTTTCCAGCAATATAAATCATTTTTCGGTAAACAACATCCAACATTTTTTTCTTCGTCTGTATTGTTGGTGCATATAAAAAAATTACATTTTATATACACAGTAATTTCATAGAATAATACATACCATAGAAGCTTTTATTCGCTCAATAAATTAAACGTCATAGGTACGATGGAAATTACACAGTGGAGGGTGGAAAATATGGGTTCAATAATACCAGATGGTGGCAATAGTATACAGCGATCCACAAAGGAACTACACCCGAATTTCGTGTTTTTGTGGCAAACTAGTTGTGTTAAATACAATACAAATGTATACCAACGATAAAAATCAACAAAAAAGTGCAAACTACTTTTAAATTTTTCAGTTCTACACCAAAACGACAGGAAATAGTTAAGTGAACATATTTTGTAACTCCACCTGGTGTATGTAAATTTTAAATTTAATTTGCTCTCATTTCCACAAACCTACGATGAGAGTGTGAAATGAAACGTCAGATGAGAGAATAAGTTTATCTAGGTATGTGTTATTCTATGAGTAATTTAGTCCAGTGTTAATTAAGGTTTCCTATCAAAACTATCAAATTTGTTTTTCGGGTAACGCAGAACTTCGCATGATAAGATTCCAAATAGTCCATATTAGTCATGCTCTAGCTGTAGACTGGATTATATTTCAAGCGTGGGACACACTAGCGTTAATGTTCGCCAGTCAAAAATTTATCAGTTTTGAGTGATTGCTCGCAGCGTTCAAATTATCATTCATGTTTGAAGCTCAACCCATCATTCAAGTAGTAAAGTTTGACTAATAAATATGGAAAATAAGAAAATTGGGTGGTCAATTTTAATCATTGCGCTAGCTGAAAAAAAAGAATAATTGTTTTTGGCTGGTAAAGATTATGAACATCGGCGTCAGAAGGGTCTGATTGTTTATTTTTTTTTAATTCCCTTCTGTAGGATGACCGAATTGTGTTTATCTTTTTTTTCCAAAGCACATTTTTTTGTATTTTTGCATAATTCTCAACAGCTCTTCATACGATTTGTTTTTTACCTCACGCAACATGTACCCTGGCCTTTTAATATCACAGAGACAACGTTGCATTTCGAAACAACACAAAAATTCTTATAAAAAATCGTTCTCGGCGTACATCTTCTCACTCGAAATATAAAGCTGGACTGACACTTTTTGGTACTAACACTCAGTCGCAAAAATTTTTGTGGTTGAATGTTGCTGACGAAAATGAACGGTCACACACGCAACCAAAAGAAATATGAGCAAACCTCCCAATAAACAATTGTTTCCGACGTGTCGGACGTCTGTGATTTCTTTTAAATTATATCAGACAATTAGCCGAAATATCTGAAATTCCTTAAGTCATTTAAACGAGTTTCCTGTACATTCTCTGTCAAATTGTTTACTGGGCCACGAACAGGATCGCTAGTGTGTACCACGCTTTACGTATGTTGTTACGAAAAATGATTATTGAAGCATTTAGGTTGAGACAAAGTAGTTGTATGACAAAATGTAATGCATAGAAGGAGCCATATTATACCCTGAGTATCTTGGGACGAAATTCGTTTTAGGTGTTTTTAAGGTGATTGAGCCCTGTCCGTCTGGCTGGCTGGTTGGTCAACACGATAACTGACATAAATCTTTACCGATAACACTGAAATTTTGTCAGTGACTATTATTTGTTCAAACGCCGCATCTGGTACCTCCCATACAAATCGACCCGTTTAGTACAAAAATAATATTTCTCCTAAATCTTTTTTCTGGTAGATGTGATGAGCTACAACACACACCTATTGGTTAATAATCTTTAAATTTCTACTTAACTGGAGCACATGGGCGAGATTGCCACGCCCATTCTGGTACCTCCCATACAAAATCTTGCTGGTCGTCCGAGTTGTCAATCCGATAAATCGCCTTAATGACCTTAATGAAATTAGGTCTAAGGCTTCACGTCATTAGCCTCCAATCCCATATTTTGTTACCTCCCATACAAAAGTTAGGCGGAATACAGGTTGATCGACACGGTAACTGTCGTAAACCAGAACCGATCTTAATAAAATTCGCTACTGCCCAGTCGGAAATTTAGTAAGGTACTTCCAATGGTAAGGCAAGTTTTGAATACCTCATTTTGTTGTTTACTAAAAGAAACTAGAAAAGGTATACAAATCAAATCGTAAAAATAAATCCGAAGTTCTTGCTAAGCGTCGGCCAATTTTGAATACTTCATTTCTACGCTTACTAAAAGAAACCATAGAATAATACTTACCATAGAATCTTTTATTCGCTCAATAAATTAAACGTCATAGGTACGATGGAAAGTAAACATTGGATGGTGGAAAATATGGGTTCAATAATACCAGATGGTGGCAATAGTATACAGCGATCCACAAAGGAACAACAACCGAATTTCGTGTTTTTGTGACAAACTAGTTGTGTTAAATACAATACAAATGTATATCAACGATAAAAGTCAACAAAAAAGTGCAAAATATATTTAAATTTTTCAGTTCTACACCAAAACGACAGGAAAAAGTTAAGTGAACATATTTTGTAACTCCACCTGGTGTAAGATAATTTTAAATTTAATTGTTCTCATTTCCACAGCAAAACTTTTTATCAAAAACTTTTTGAATTAATTTGGAAGTGCATACCATCGATCGAAAACTTAAGACTGTGATATATCGTATTGAAATCCCACAAACCTTCAGCTTTTGCCAGCTCAGAGTCTTTGTCGCCGTATTTTTCTTGACGGAAGTAAGACGTCAATGACGGTGACGTACTTGCGGCGGTCAGTGCGTTCTTGTCCGATGTCAAATGCCTTTGTATATCATGTCTGCCACCGTGAGCAACAGAAAATGTTCGATTACATTTGTTGCAACGTACTTCCGAAGGTGTTAAACACTTTTGCAAGAAAGCAAATTCCTTTTGCAAGTCTTCAATGAACTTACAACTTCGCTTTTTCGCGGTAGGCGGCATTGTCCAACAAATTAATTTTCTAGCGAGACTAACAAGTGTTATTAATTAAGTGTCGCGGCGTGCATTAATGCGACAACAAAACAACTCAATCACACACTACACTGTCGATTTTCGACCTTTTCGACAAACAGCTGATTTGGGGCCACTAACAAGCGAATGAACACGTATGTATGTATATCATTCAGTAAAAAATCGAACAGCACTTACGGCACAGCAAATTCCTATGTATTGACAATATTGAAAGTTTTGATACTTTTAATTGATTAATTAAAAAAATATACTAAAAGCATAAGTACTTCCAACTTAAAAATTTTTTTTCAATACTAGATGTTTACACATCTCCCCTGTGATCGGACTCACATTAATTTTTTTTCTCTTAACGTCAAAATGCGTTTCTCTTTTGCCCAAATTTACACAGACTTTTTCTTCGGGTAAGTTTGTGTAAAGTGTCAAACAATCAGCTGTTCGAAACGTCAACATAAAAACATATGTATTAGGTCTGTCTGCGTACACATATTTTGCATCATTTTGTGCAAAATGTTGCAAAATCTTGCAAAATGTTGTCTGCGTACTCCAAATCTCTTGCAGCGAGAGAGCGAAAAAGAGAATTTTTTGACAGTTGGAAGTTAGAGAACTTGCAAAATGTTGCTGGAGAAATTTCTTCTTGCAAGATTTTGCAACTAGTTTGAACAGCTGTTTTTGTTTACTGTTTGAATGAAATAATTATTGTGAAATGAAAATAAAAATTGAAATTTAACAATGGCAGAGGTAAGTAGTTAGAATTGTGTTGATTTTTAACGTTTATAATAAATTATAATAAACAAAACATTTTACTTCATGCTAGAAACGTGCAAATATACAGTGCGACCGTGCGACACATATGCTAAAATCCTTTTGCTTTGCTATTTCAATTGTTTACACACCGATCAGCTGATTTCTTGCAAGATTTCACTGGATGCTGTCTGCGTACTTTTTGAGATATTTTCAACTGAGAGAGTAAAATTGTTCTTACTCTCCCAAAAAAAAGTTACTGAGTATTTGCTACTGGAAAAGTACCTATTATTATTTGTGAAAAAAATAACGCAAATGAAAAAAAATTATTGAATTTACAATTTTATTAACTTAAAAAGTGATTGCTTTGAGAGTGCTTATTTAAAGAAGATGGGAAGTGTGCAAATGAACAGTGAAAATTAACATGATATGCAAGATTTGTTGTCAAACATATGTTTTGTGTTTTGACATTTGTTTGCGTGTATGAAAAGTGGTTTTTTGCGTTTCTTTACTTTTGTGTAATTTTGAGTATTTGACAGCAGGGCACACTAATCACGGTAGTAGCAGTAACTATGTGTGTAATCATGTGCAAAATCGCACTTGGCTTCTGTCAAACTCAGCTGATAAAAATGTAAACAAAATGTGCATTTTTGAATCAGTTGTGATATAATTGGAAAGAAATATTTGCCAAATTAATGAAGATTGAAATTAATAATTGAAATTGTTTGATGCTGCAGTTGAATTGGTTTTTACCGGTGTGAAACTCTAACTCGTATTCGCGTCTGTTATTTAATTCCGCGTCTGTAAACAACTTATAACCAACAAATGTAAACAAATTTGACATTTCCCAAGTGCGTTAAATGAAAAAAATCAAATCAGCTGTTCTAACGATACAACCTTGTCTTTCAACCATGATTTGACAGTGAATTTTGCTTTTACTCTCATTTACACGCACTTTCCACAAAAAGTAAAGAAACAAACCTACTATCATGGTAAAATGAGTAAGGTAAACTCGTTAGAACAGCTGATTTCAACATATTTCTTGCTTAGGTGTTACTCTTATGTCAAATTCACATGCATTTTGTTTGTGTACTCTTTTGTTTACTTTTACAGTAGATACACACATAAAGACAATTTGACAGATTATGGACACCAAACAAAAACAAAATGCCTGTGTTTGTTGTAACAATTCCTAGTGCGTTTACCTTACTTATTTTACCATGCCTACTATCTTTCGAGTTGTCGTTCTCATGACTTTACGTGCGTGTATGTGATTGTTGCCGTTCGCTATTTAATTTTTGAGCGAGAGTAGAGTACGAGCAACTAGTGCAGGCGTCGGCACTCATAGCTTCCACTAAATTCTCGTCAAAAGTCACTATCAGTAACAAATATAGGAATGCGGGACGCGTTAGGCGATTTGCGGGATTAAATTATTATATATTCCAATGCGGGATAACAACTGTCACTACCTAGCCTTATTTATATATGAGCTACTCTGATGCCAATTGATCTAACTCCACATTTTACAAATTTTCAGATTTCAATGCTATTAAAGCTAAGACATCTTAATCCTGTTATATTTAAAATCCCCATTTTTATAAACATCAGCATGAATTGTTTTTGGTCCTAGCACTAGTTTTATACGAGAATACACAAAAGTCCCAATCTTTATTTCCAATTTCACCACTTTGTATTGTGTGGAGTTGGAACAATTGGCCTGTGAGTAGATGATCAAGTATACATTAATTTTATATTTTGTTTTATACTTAATATTTATTTTGGCTGCAGTTCAGGACCTGGGGCAGGCAAAAAAGAAAGTTTTAAAAAAAAACCAAAATTAAAGAAATATTAAAGAATGTGAGAAAGTTGAAAACTAGCCGTCGCATTGACCTATGGGGCCCACAGGGTCCAAAAAACTGTCACACCCAGGGCCATTTGGGTATGGATTAATGCGGGTACTTCAACGAAAGGTATTTGTCACGAATTCCGTGGTGTCATTCTTTTTTTCGTGGGATGTCTGTAAGTCCATATAAGTCCACTTTTGTGCATACAGTAACCATGAGATTGGTCATGGTAACATCCAGAAAAATAATTTTTTTTTTTAAAGTATCGAGTGATTATTCCGATTTTGCCACACATCGACTTAAGGTACAGACGGAATTTTAATCCCCCTGCCTGAGCCCGGCCGGACGGCCGGGCGACTAAGTGCAATATAAATTTAACGATTTTCCAAAAGTTCTACCACACGGTACGAGCAACATAGGTACTTTGGGTCTATTTCCGGATCTTTTTTTGTACTCTGTGGTCGAAATAGGCCCCTCCGACAAAAAACTTTTTGTTTTTCGTTTTCTCTAATTTAACTCGATTTATGGTGTTTTTTTTCGTTTTTTTTTGGAGCCTGCCCGCGGTCCTTGAATTTTGCCTTTATTTTTTTTATATATACCAAATTTTGTTTATTTTTGATATTAACACATGATAATATCAATGTAGTGCTGGGAACAAGGACGTTTTCAATTTCCCATGTTACCGTTTCCGTTTTCCAATTGTATGTTTTTAAGATAATAACATTAGTCTTCAGTATATTTTCCACTCACTGGCTCCAGAATCTGTCATTGTATTAAGAAAGGCTAATAAATCAATTGAAATCGATATATAAGTATGATACAGTTTTTCTACAAATATATACATAAACAATACCGCATAACAAAAATGTTAAACCGATCCAAAATACTACGAAAATTCAGTCATGGCAAACGCCCCCCAGGTGGAGTCGAACCACTTCGACGCTAATCGACTACAGGTTTGAAGCCTGCACTCCGGAACCGCCGAAGTTCAGTGAGGCACCCTGATTGTTATTATCAATAGTACTTAAGCTACATTTAGAACGAAAAAACATATGTGAATTATAAAATAGCAAATACATGAAACACAGCACCAACTAAAAGCATACTTTTGGGCATATGACAAAACACCACCCCAAGTCTTCAAATCCACCACCTCTACTGCGCGCGCAATGAAATTGAACACATTATTTGTTAGTGTATCTTTTCATTCCAATCCCTTACTAAATTCCAAAGAGGACGGGTGGTATATCTAGTCGGGATTTTTGTTTTCGTTCGTATATATGTATGTATATATATTCGTACAGTAAAGGCTCGTCACAATTACTTTTCAGATTGTATACTACGTTTTTAGTTCACTTTTGTTCCTGTAAGGAACCCGCAACATTTTACAAGAACTTAATAAAGAGAAACTAGAAACAAACAAACCAGTCAAATTTTTTTTACAGAAATTTTAACGAAAATTGATAACAATATAGAGTAAGATCTAAAGATATGTTGACAACAAGGAAGCTAAACTATGCAGAAGAAACATTTAAAGATCGACATCGAATAAGGCTCGAGTTTTTATATTCGGATACCTTGATAACCGAGTAGTCGTGCTGTTATCAAATATGCATAAAAAACACATCAGAGCAGAAAGTATCTTTACAAAAAATTTACGTTTTATTATTATTTAAACCCAATTTAGGAAATACATTAAATACAGACAGATTATGTTGTTTTTACAAAACTTACTCTCAGGACTCTAGGGGAAAAGACACAAAACTATACAAACATTAAGAAATAACGAGAAAAACAGAATTGTATATAACTCCTTACAAAAAAAGGGAATGTTGAGTTGTTCTTAAATGACTTTGTTCCGAAATAAAGCTAGATAAAGTATTTTCTAAACTGTGGTAATGTTAGTGGGGGTTTGTTGGTAGTTTTTCATAAAGCGTTTTAAGGTCCCCTGAAATTCACTTGCGAGGTTGGTGAATGTGTATTTGATGTTTCAAGCTCACATGGGCTGGAGGTTTCGGTGAGTGAGCCACCTGGGCTGCCTCAGCCGTATAATCGCTGTTGCCTTTGACTGGAGCGCCGCTTACGGTCATGGTATTTACGTTAACAGGTTGCTAATACAAAAAAGACAAATGTATACAATTATAAATAAAACTTTTGTATATCCATGAAATACTTACAGTCAATCCTGTGCAGTCCTCAGCATCTTTGGCAGGACGTTCGGGATTTGGCGTCTTATGCTGTACAATACGCATGCCACCAGCCTTAACTAAAAACAAGGGAGGGAATAAATAAAGCATTTAACTCACAGAGAAACGAAACTGTTGTACAAATGCATAAGGAAATGACAACACGAAACCAACCCCCAAGGAAATAACACCCAAATGAAAACAAAACGAAATAACACCCAAAAGAAAAAATGAAATTAGACCCAAAAGAAAATAAAACATATGAAATAACGCCCAAACAAGTTTTGTTCGTTTTGTTTTGTTTAGTTTCTTGTTGATTTTTGAACGCAACGCACTACTTCGCTATGAACATGTGCACGTATATAAATTAGTCAAAATGGAATATGAATTTGTAGGTGGAAAGAGGAGAGACAGCAAATTGCTGTATACGATTAGCGAACAACAACTGTATGTGAAGAAATCTTTGTATAAAAATAAAACCTTCTATAAGTGTTATTTTGACAAATGTAAATCGCGTATTTTTGTCAATGATGGGGTGTGCTCCAAATGTCCGGATTTTGTCGAACATAACCACAGTGACCAAAAAGCAGTTTACGAGGAATTAAAGATCCTAAATAATATTAAAAGAAAATGTGCGGAAAGTAGAGGTTCGGGAGAAGTCAACGCTTTAAGTGGCATAAGAGAATCATTCAAAAGTGTTTGCAACAGGTAAATTGATATGGGAATTACAATTTTGATTTATGTTGTACTTAAAGATGACAATTTTGCCTCTCCATACAGCAACCAAGAAGCTTCGAAAAATTTGGAATTTTCTAAAATTCAACGAACCTTACAAAATTTAACAAAAACTGTATATATGACACCGCCAAAGACTCCCGACGAGGTCAAACAAGCATTTAAGGATAAGGAGGTGTTAAACAATGTAGGTTTTTCCCGACACAAAGGTCGAGGAGATCGAACGCCCTTTTTTAAAATATGCCATGTGGAACACGAGTTTTCGTACTGTGTATTTGCATCAGAAAAATGCATCCAGATGATTGAGGAAAATATTCCGGTTAATTCGAATAGGAAAATTTTAATTGACGATACATTCGCAGTTGTGGCAGTTGGATGTTTTAAACAATTGCTACTAATCAACATAGATTATATGGATAGAGTAAGTATAATAGTAGGTGTTTGACTTTTTCCATCAGCTTGAATTAAAACATATTTTAATTTATAGGTGTTCCCGTTTGTCTTCGTTCTAATCAACAACAAATCCGTAAAATGTTACGTACATTTGTTCAAGTTTTTAAGTGCAAATGTAATTGATTTGAATGGTGCGGTATTCATTGCAGATTATGAAACGAGGCTGCAAAAGGCAATAAAAGTGGTATATCCCCTTTCGATAATATTCGAAAGCTGGTTCCATTATTGTCAAGCCCTACGTCGTTGCATAACAACTAAAGTTAAGGGTTTGGCAGCTTTTTTGCGGGAAAACCAGCAAGCATCGTTGCAGTACCATAAGATTTTGGCCCTTCCATTATTGCCTCGCTCACACATTTGCAGCTCTTTTGAGGCCATTAAAAAGGATATTGAAGAGTTCGACTTTCAGTTTAAATTTATGCCCTTTTTGCAGTACTTTCAAACGCATTGGCTGAAAAAGGTAGGTCCATCGAAACAAATTAATATAATGGATCGTGTGTGAAAAAGTTTATCGACTTCATTGTAGATTGGCCCAAATGGATCGTCGGTTTTTGGAGCAACCACTCGTACCACTGCAGCTTTAGAAGCGTATAACGGTGTAATCAGAAAGATTATTCCAAAACATAAAAACTTCTTTAGCTTTATTCAAGTTCTCCAAAATGAAGAATTCAGCAAAAGCCGGGAATTTGAATTGTTGCTTAATAGGAGTGGCGTAGCTGCTGAAAGTTCAAAATGCAAGAACTATAGCATTGCATTGAAATGCATAGAAAAAGCTACAAAAATCGAAAAAGCTGCCAGTGAGTTGCTGAAGGGATCAATGACAGCAGCAACATTCTTACATCAAATGGTTGTTCCCGATAACCAAACGTGCACTGACATGGAACCAGAAGACGATAGAGTCGAAGACTTGTACTGTTTGAAAGAGGATACAGATAAAGAAGAAACCGACACAGAAGAGGAAGATGCGGATTCATCTGAGGAATGCGTAGATTTAAAATCAAAATCATTTATTACGTGCATAGTGGATGATCCTAACAAGCTACAACTAACCTACAAAAATATAAAAATTTGCAAAGAATGCATTCGCAAAGTCAAGACAAACACAATAGCGAAAAAGTATAGAAAATTTAACTGTCAAGCTTGCATGCAGCCATTAGATGATACAATACATGAATTTTTATAGAAGTCGAAACTACTTTTTTTTTGTACATTTCATTCATTATTTAAAAATAATTTCCTGGCAAATTTAGAGGTTTTCATTTTTCATTTGTGTCCCGTTTCACATGGCTTTTATCCCCCAGGATGCCCTAATGAAATGTATCTTCTAGGTCTAACATTGTCGGTGAGACAATTATCATAGTCAATCATCAGCTTTAAATTTGCACAGCAGGGTTATTGTAGAATTATCTATCTTAAATATGGTAAACACATAAGACCAGCTAATATGTGTGTTAAGCTGTTAAATTTGGTTTTGTTCCTATTGTTAACATTGGGTTTGTTGATAAAATCCAAAGGATTTCAAATAAGAAGCAATTCAAAGATAGGCTGATTAAGTTGTGAGATTTCCATTAATCAGCTAATTTTGACAACTTAATCGGAATTTCTAACTTGGCTACGTGATAAGAAAATTCCACTATGACAGCTTTTTAAACCCTTTATATGGTGGCATTTACGTTTTTCAAGGCGGAAAATGTGTCTGCTTGGACAAAAATTTTAATGGAGGCACATTCCATAGCTTAAGAAAAATCAAAAATCCTGTACAATACCATACCTAGAACTTTGTTTGTACTCCCTTGCACATATGCCTCTACTAACATGATGTTCACGGAGTATTGACTTCCAATGATGTTAACATCTAAAATATGTTTCCTCAAAGTGCTTTATCATATAGACTAGCAAGATTTAAGACTGTACATGTACAGTCCTCTTCAAAGCATTTAAAGTAAATGGAAATGTGTCTGTTACACTTTTCCCATCCAAGACGCAGGTTCTATAAATTACACACTGCACATCTTTCTACGTTTTATTTTCGTGGCTGAAAATATATCAAAACTATTGAGAAATATATATAGTATATCTATATATACACACATATATACATACCTAAACATGAAAACAACTTTTATTTTTACGCATTATTTTCCTAATATAACATAAAATTATTAGAAACACTCGCCAGTGATAACACCTCCCCACATTTGATTTCGCGCTCTTCCACCCCTTCCATAACAATTCTACTCATTCAAGGTCAACTCCTATATGAAGTCATTACACATTCGGTCAGAACTTCTGCTGCGCAATAAGCGATAAATTCGTTTGCCTCTACTATTATGACCCAAAAATTTATATTTCCAAACTTACCTGCCGGTGGATGACCAGCCAAGAGTTGTGGTAATTGTTCCTCGTCCATTTCAGTTGTATTTATTGTTTAATATACAAAATGTTGTCTTGAAAAGAATTTAAAAAATAAAATTTCCAATGTCAATGAAAATAATCTCCAGAATTTTTTAATAGCCGGTCTCGTTGTCCAATCTTACCTGATTTTTATGAAAACGTTTTCGTTGCTTTCGATTATCGCGTTTATGATTTGTGACACGACTGCAGTTTCTACAAAGCAGCGCTATTATCTGTTTTTAGAATTTGTTTTCTTATTTTATTTCTCTTATTCTTCGTGCTTGTGTTGTTTTTATTATCGCTGTATCGGTTTCCTTCTGGAATGTATTTTGCATTATTGTTTTGTTGTCGTTATTCATCAGCGACTCCTGTATGTCCAATTGGAGTCATAACAATGAAAGTGCAGTTGGCGGAAAGAAACGAAAACACAGTGATGTATTCAATGTAGCGTCCTTAAGCCTTGTTCATACCAAGGCGTGCGTTTTAATGTTGACTCGAAGAAGATGCTAGACAGAAATACCCGCAAGTATAAATATACCAAGGAGTATTGGAAGCTTCATACTTCTAACTTAATTCCTATAAAATGTAACAAATATTTTGCAATTTGTAAATTAATTGGCTTACGTATATTATACGACTTACTCTTCAAAAATTAAAATCGGTTCGAATGTATATTTTTTGAGTTATGGGCCATGAAATTTCGGATATGTGAGAGGGTTATTTCGTTGAGGTACCGTGTAAAGCTATTGATATCATCACTTTTTTATAAAACGAGTCAAAATAAACTCAACAAATTAAATATAATTTTTCGAGTTATCGGATGTTGAAATTTTTAAAAATTATCGAATATTTTTTTTACTTTTCTCCAAAAAAAAAAACAAAAATAATTTTCAAAAAAAAATCATGTTTTTTGAGAAAAGTAAAAAAAAATATTCGATAATGCTGTTGTAGTTTTTGACATGAAATTGTTTTATCAACGTTCTAGTAAATTGTATCGGTAACACCGGGGTTACACTTTCTGCTTTTGGTTGAAAGGCTTTTACACATACTGCTTGTCAGAATTCGTTAAAACTGGCAGCCGTGACGTAGGATGCACGCAACAGGTTGATCAACTTTATTTATATATACATATATTTTAGTTAAAAAATCACTTTAATTTTTGTTTTAAAAAACACACGCTTTATTTACTTTTCCGCCAAACAAATCAAACGAATTTGACACGGATGTTACAAATCAGTTGTTTAGTTGAACAACGGGTGAAACGCTGGTTGAAAGAGTAAGTTGAAAGTGTAACCCCCGGGTTAGAGGCAAGCCTACTGAGTTGATCGCTCCCCTGAAATGTCTGTCTCACGTAAAAGTTTTTTAAAAAAATGGATTTTTACCCATTCTTAGATTTTTCTGGACTTTTTTTTTGGAAAAAATTTTTTGTTTTCACTTTTTCCAGCATTACTTGAAGAGTATCGAATTTTCTCACTGACAACATTTACCATGGTAAAGCTGACAACTTTTTTGAACATATTAACATATAAACATCTGAACGTGTCTAGGCACCCTAAACAGCTAATAAATACAAGTTTTTAAAATGGTAATTGTTTTGTATATGTCATCATTACTCAAGAATGACGTGTTCGATTTTGTCCAAATAAATGTAGAAAAGTCAAGAATTACAATACCTCTAATTTATGTTTACACTACTTCTGTATGTAACCAACAGTGGGGAATCCCCAAAATAATGCGGAAAAACAAAATTTTTGCTTAAAAACAAAACAAACTTAACACAATGAGACCTGGATAATGAAAATGGATGGGCGTGTTTCGCCATTATTCAGAATTTAGTGAAGGTATCCCATTTTGTCAAGAATTTTGATTTTGTTTGGGTTGCATAGTTATATGTAATAAAAGGTTTCAATTGTATTGAATGAATTTTGAAACATATTATAAATAAAATACTTAATACATATTATAAATAAGATACAAATTAGTGTTACAACAATTTACAGGAATTACATTTTTAGATTCCAGTTTCCATTTTCAGATTCCAGCATAGGCCGGCCAAAAGAGAATCCAATCTTTTGCCACTCTACCACTGTTCCAACTGCGCTGAAACCTGGTGAAATCTCTCTCCGTGCTCGTCAGATTCACTTGGCAATTGCTGATCAAATTTGGCCTGGTGATGATGCAAACAATGGAAAAATGTGAAATGGACTCTGGAACTCTTTCCATCGGGACAAGTTCTCTGTGGATGACATTCGATTGACCGATTGTGTGATTTTTCAGTGATAACCAGCCCTGTTTTTGATACTGTACCCTATATCTGGAATGACATTCGCATAAATAGCACATATTTTTGATGTAGTCTGTTTGAAGACCACAAAGTAATGCTACTACTTTCAAATCAGCACAAATTTTCCATAGATGCTCATTGTACTTGAGGGAATCCATAATTAACTGCATGGAATCGTATGTACCCTTTGTATTTGTTGCAAGTGCGATTTGAACAGGATTTTTTGTATTGTCGAAAAATAGGAATACTGCCGTTTAAAAACAACCGTCATTCACCTGGTTTGTATGCGTAATTCAAGGCCAACATCAATCCAGGATCGTCATTGCAATACGCAAGTGAATTGTTTTCTTTGCGTGAGAAATACGTCAAAAACTCACCCTGGCCGCCGCGAGTTCCATAAAATTGTACATCTGGTGCCAATATGTTCATCGCTTTCAGTTGAGCGAGGATGATGGACCGTGCTTGAGACAGCTTAAGTTGTGGGCCTTTATTTCTTTGATTTTTTGGATCACCCATAAAAAATATAAATGTTGTCAAAATTTTCAACAATAATAAAAGCTTTGCTCGTTTAATAAAAAAAATTGTTTACGCTTAAATTTATTGAAATCTAGCCAAACGTCAAAATGCGCCAGTATTAACGCCTTAGATTTCGTTTGATGTTTTCTTTCGAAATCTAATGATTTCGAGGCAGCATGAACATGCTTTAATCGTATTTTTGAGGAGTCTGTGCATAGAAAAAATTATGCGATAAATAAACCTATTACAAGATGCTAACAAATTTGCAATGATCTTTCTCCTAACCTACATTTTAACTTATCTAAAGATAATTTTAAATTAAAATTGTTTGAATTGTACAATTAGCATTGAGATTTAATGTATGTACTCTGTAATAATTTAATTCTGTAGATGAAATGAAATAAATAAAAAATGTTGATGATATATCGTGTTATATCTGCTTAAGAGGACCACCCATTTGTCAGTCACGAGTATGAGCATTGGTTATCGGTTATATTTATCGAGCGATTTTTCTGATTTTGCCACACATCGACTTACGGTACAGAAGGAATTTTATCCCCGGGCGGGGCGACTAAATTGAATATAAATTTCTCATTTCGGTTTCGTATAGAACTGAAAAATTTAAATGTGTTTTGCACTTTTTTGTTGACTTTTATCGTTGGTATACATTTGTATTGTATTTAACACAACTAGTTTGTCACAAAAACACGAAATTCGGTTGTTGTTCCTTTGAGGATCGCTGTATACTATTGCCACCATCTGTTATTATTGAACCCATATTTTCCACCATCCAATGTTTACTTTCCATCGTACCTATGACGTTTAATTTATTGAGCGAATAAAAGCTTCTATGGTATGTATTATTCTATGACCTACGACAAAGAGTGTCAAGTGAACACAGAGTAATATTAAGCAACGTTCAGGTATACTGAGATTTCGTGGTTTTTGGGATTTCAACCCACCAAACATGTTTTCCAGCACAAAAATCAGCTGTTTATTGAAATGAACTCCCGTAAACTGAGGAATCAGAGTACACCTGAACATAGCTTTAACAAGAGTTTGCAACAGCTGTTTTATGTACTAACGAAGTCCGTGGAAGATTTGAAGTTAATTTAAAAGATATTTAAACAGTAATTTGAGAAAAAAATATATGTAGTGTATTACAAATTTCAATAATAACTTAAATTTTTACATAGAACAAAAAAAAATTAAAAACATCCATTTATGTACTACTCCAAGATTTGACGTTAGTTTAAGTTATTTAAACTGTAAATTTAAAATAAATTAATTAAATTTTAAATTTTTTCCCTGAACATCCCTTTATTTAATCGATTTTATTAGCAAAATTTAATACCAGTTGATGTGTTTGTACTTTTGGCTTGACATGCGGGTGCAAAAGTATGAAAATCGCATAAAGGGGCCTTGGACCTGTGGATAAGTTGCTCGACTTCAAGTTGACATCATATATGGACTTACAGAAGTCCCACGAAAAAAGGGTTATTTTTTAAATTTTTTTTTATTTTTTGAAAATATTTGTTTATTTTTCATCGGGAAAAATTATTTTAAAAAAATTGCGCTATTTTTTTAAAATAATTTTTTATTTATTTGTTTTCGTGAAATTTGACCCCTGATATCTTCGGTCATTAATGGGTTAAAGGAACAAATGATATCTTATTTTTTACCTTAATGTCTAAGCTATACAACAACGGGTGAAAATATGTATGTTGTGTACTATTCTGGGATAATAGGTTTTTTCCTCAAAAAGTGGGATTATAAAAGTCGAATATTGGATATAGGCTCGCAATGGGTTAATAATGGTTAAAATTATGGAGTTTTGAAGGTATTTTTATAAGCTTTCCAATGATACCCACATTGTCGCAGTCCGTCAATATATGTGGAATATATGGGGGAATATATGTTCAAACTTTGGAGGCCCGTAATTCGGGAAGTATGGGTTTCCCCAGAAAAAAAAGTACGGTTTTACTCTGGATGATAAGGTCTATGCAGTGATGATAATTTGGACGCGATACGAGAGTGCCCCTTAAACTGAACTTAAGCCAATTATTTTTTGTATTTTTTGATAATGTTGCCTCATGAACGTTTCTCTTCGAAATGCGTATGAAAGTTGATACAACTTTCCCTTATGCCTTGTTCACGCTGCCGCGAAATTGAAGTCTTTTACAATTTGGGCCGAAATTGAGTTGAAATTGCTCAATTTCGCACATATTTTGACAACTACGAAATTGAGATATTTACGACAATTTCGTTGAAATTGACTTGAAATTGTCGTATACAACGCTGTTTTTACTCAGCAAAATTAACTTAGTACTCTTGTTTGCACATATGCAAGAGAACGAAGTCGACAGAATATTTTCTGGTGTGCCGCCATCGTAGATATTTTTTTGAAGTTCAAAATGTTAGCCGATATTATCAATTAGGCTGCATTTAAAGGCCCGAATTACTAAAAAAAATATCTAAAGTTATTACACAACCAACGAGATGAACCTAAAAGTAACGTCTGCCGAAAAATTACATTCAATGAAAACTCTGTTGCCGCCGTCGATTAATTTTTTCTGTACCATTCATTTATTTTACACGTACCATTCATTTATTTTATTGTTTTCATTCATTTCCAAACAGAATTTTGGTTATTGTGCCCATGCACTAAAATTTTACTAATGGCAATATTTGTAAACAAACAGTTGTCATTTTTCAACGAAATTGCTCAAAACCAGTGTGAACGATTTCAATTTCGTTCGACAATTTCAATCCGAAATTGTCAATTTCATGGCAGCGTGAACAAGGCCAAAGACGATTTACAATTAGACGACCAGAAGATGTGCGCAACTTGGCAACCCTGGTAAAAGAGAACCAAAAAGTGCTAGGTGTTCACTCAAATGCATTTCTCTCGCGCGTCATATCTTGCTTATTTCATACTTTTTGCATAGTTTATGTAATTTTACTTCAACATGGTTGGAATCTGTATAGTTATATACAATAACACTATCAAAAAGCTGCTCGTGTATTGAAATTTTCAATGAAGAGAGTAAGAGAGAGAGTAGAGAAGTACTAGGGTTTCACTCGTTTTGTTTGTTGGCATTTGAGTGAAGAGAAATTTTGACTGTCTATTTGTACATCGTTTTTGACAAGGCATTACACTGATGGATAAGTTGGTATCAACTTCAAAAAACAAAATCGCTTTGATTTTACCTCAACTAGTTTTTACAAACCACCAACTTCACCTTACACCATGGTTAAGATGATGTCAACTTGAAGTCGCTGCAACTTATCCACAGGTCTAAGGGGCCCTTAACGCAACCTATCACTGTTCATTCTTTGATAGCATCTTCTCTATAAGTTCTCCAAGTACTAACTTGATTAGCTGTCTCATCGGTACCCCTTGAGAGAACCACTGACGAATTGACATCACGATCTGACGTTTAGCTGTAGAGTAATAAAGTAGAAAACCACAACAAAACGCAAAAATTCAAAATATAATAGAATAAATTGTAAATTCATGCAAACCAAAATTTCTTTGAAAGAAACTTAAAATATTTGTAAAATTGAACAAAACTTATTTTCACAGAAAAAGAAAATAAAAGACACGAGATGAAGGATAGCAAGGTAAAACAAAAATATATAAAACCCAGCAAACCACAAATTACATCATATGTAAATGATGAGGTTCAATTTAAGAAAAAAAAAATGTCGAATTCACTAAAGAAAATAATTATCTTTAATTCCCTAATTTTGTCGGCAACCTGCTCGTTGATTGGACAGAATTTTCCAGAACTGAAAAATGACAATGTCTTGAAAGCCGCGCGAGGAGAACCGGTAGAAAGGGTGCCGGTTTGGGTTATGCGACAGGCCGGTCGATATTTACCTGAATTCCAAGAGGTGCGAAAGGTGCATGACTTTTTTACCGTGTGTCGTACCCCTGAATTGGCGTGTGAGGTCACAATGCAACCTTTGCGACGTTTTGATTTGGATGCCTCCATTATATTCTCAGATATATTGGTTATACCTCAGGCTTTTGGTATGACCGTGGAAATGCACCCGGGAGTGGTAATATATGAATATTAAAATAATCAAAAGCTTGTTTGTAGTTAAAAATTTTGTTTTCAGGGTCCTGTGTTTCCTGAGCCCCTACAAACTCCAAAAGATTTAGACAATCTAACACCGGATGGCGCCGTGGGACGTTTGGCTTATGTGGGGGAGGCTATAACCAAGATGAGGCATATGTTGGAGGGTCGAGTACCGTTGTTGGGCTTTACAGGAGCTCCTGTAAGTCGTTGTTTGTGGAACATATGATGGGGGTTGATGTAAATATGTATTTTCTTTACATAGTGGACTCTTATGGGTTATATGATAGAAGGAGGTGGCAGCAAAACAATGTCCAAAGCGAAAGCTTGGCTTACCGACTATACCGAAGATGCTAAGAAGCTATTGGCCATGCTTACAACTTCAATTGTAGACTATTTGGAGATGCAGGTTAAGGCAGGAGCTCAAATGCTGCAGGTGTTTGAATCTTCAGCTGAACATTTACCTAAAGATGACTTTTTGAAATGGTGTGTGCCTTATTTGAAAGAAATTAATGAAAAATTGAAGCAAAGACTAACAGACCAGGATATTCCCACTGTGCCTATGGTGATCTTAGCAAAACTCATGGTTTTCACAATGCACGTAATAACAATTTATCATTTCAGATTGTTTTTGCCAAAGGTGCTAGTCACTCTTTGGCAGAACAAGCCACATTGGGCTACGATGTCATCGGTTTGGATTGGACAGTTGATCCTGAAGAGGCTCGCAACCAAGTTGGGCCAAATATTACACTGCAAGGCAATCTAGATCCTCAGGATATGTATAAAACCCCCGACGAAATCAGAGAAATGGTTACAACAATGGTCAAGAAATTTGGTAAAACTCGTTACATAGCCAATTTGGGTCATGGCATTACGCCACAGACGCCTATAGTGAGCATGGAGGTATTGGTCGATGCTGTCCACAAAGCCTTGTAGTTTTTTGTTTTAAAGAAATGCATTTCTTTTTTATACGCGACTAGAAGTCAATAAAAGTAAAAAATATCATGGGTATGGTTTGTTTAGCACTAAAATACTGAATGAATTTAATTAGTCTCTAAGGCGGCTTCTGGGAATTCTCTTGACATTTGATCATATAACATTAGGGAAGAGCCTAGACACACCAGACAAGAACCGAATATGACTTCTGGAAAGATAAATGCTATCAAGGGTCTTGAGACTCAATCAATACAACTTACTTCTGCCGGGTATCCTTTCGCCTAGCCAATACCCTGTAATTGCGGTAAACACAAATGTCAGCGAATTGGCCACAGGAACAGCCACAATTATGTTAGTAAACTGTAAAGTCCACACGTATAAAACACTGCCCAGCTGATTTAACAGAAAAGGAATCCAGTACTTTAAGCGTAAGGCAATAAACTTCAACTCCAGCCACAAATTCTTTGATGAAGAGCCGGTGTTGATGCGATCAATGCCAGCGCTACCCAAGCGAATGAATGGGTTTGTACATCCCCATAATAGACCTACTCCCAGTAAAGCCACTACAGTAACAAACATGAATTAATATTGATAATTTCCTTAGGAAAAAGAAAACTTACAAATACTGAAAAACATAACGAAAAGATTGAAAGGAACTGCTAAAGAAAAGCATAACATGGGCCAACTTCATCCCCTCGCTGACATTCATAAACATTGATGACATTTCATTGTCATATTTTGACATTTCATAATGTATTAACACTTCCTAGTGTTATGAATATTTTATTTTCCTAACACTTCCTTGCATGCATTTGACATGTAGATGTCTCTGCTTATGCTAAATGTCAAAATAGGCAATGGCGTTGACGTTTGACATTTGTGGCTTTCTTTTACGTCAGGTTTTCATTTCCGATAGGTTGGTTTTTGTTAATTTTTACCGAGAATAATCTAAAAACATCTAAAAAATCCCAAAACATTTGTGAAAATGATCAGCATTAAACTAAAATTGTGCAATATCCAAAGAGTTTTGCCAGAAAATTGCAAAAGTGCGAGCTGTTACAATATTAAAAGAAAGATGATAATAATTGGCTCAACTATTAGTTGTGAAGAATGAAATCATAATTAAATATTAATGGTGTTTGTGTTGTGTTATTGATTGCAGGACTTGGAATAGCAGATAATTCTTTTAATTAAGAAAAAATGGCCAAAACAAAAGGTGAAAAACGCAACAAATCCGCCATCAATGAAGTGGTGACCCGCGAGTGCACAATTCACTTGGCCAAGCGTGTCCACAACATCGGCTTCAAGAAGCGTGCTCCTCGTGCCATCAAGGAAATCCGCAAGTTTGCCGAACAAGAAATGGGTACCAATGATGTTAGAATCGATACCCGTTTGAACAAACACATCTGGTCCAAGGGTATCAGGTAAGATGTTATGTTTACACCACCTCAAACAAATGTAAACATTGCCCTCCTTTTAAATAATTTCACTAATGGTGCTTTACTTTTCTCTATTCCTTTATATTTATTCCAGATCTACCCCCTTCCGTGTGCGTGTACGTTTGGCTCGCCGTCGTAATGACGATGAAGATTCCCCCAACAAATTGTACACTTTGGTTACCTACGTTCCCGTGCCCACCTTCAAGAACTTGCAAACCGAAAATGTTGAATCCAGCGATGATTAAACGCTTCTTCGCTTAGTATACTGATCCTAACTAAAGGGATTTGTATTGTCGTTTAAGGTGATATTCGTCCTTTGTGTTTGGGATTTGCTATTTGTTTGTTCTAAAACTGGCTTAGGTTTAAAAGGAGAAAGAAAGTAACATTCAATGTTTTTTTAATTGGAAGATGAAAAATAATACAAATTTCAACCATATAAAAAAATAAAGTTTTTAATTTGTACACTTAGTAAACCTTTCGCAGTTTTGGATGGGATCGTTTAAATCAAAGGAAAATATACAAACCGCTTAATGAATCTTCTTAAGACCAAATAAATTATTTGTAGGGAAACTGTTCTTTAGGAAACTTAGTTACATCAACTTGAATAAGAACTTGATAATCGGCCCTGTTCTGCATATAGAATCATTTTGAATCAGAATTTTCTTTCAGAATAAAAAGTACAATTTTGATGTTCTTAAACATGAAATATTTTTGTTCTGAATTGTTTGTTTTTAAAATTACAAGGCATTTGCATTCTAATTCAAAACTGATATTTTTCTTCTGAATTGTTTCACAGAAACCCAAATATTCTGAAAGGTTTTATGTTTGTCTGGATTCTGTTTACAGAACAGGGCCGAAAATAAATGTTTTTATAAGTAAAACACTTAAGAAATTTCTATGAGAATGTTTTTCCAGAAAAATTCATTAATTAACAAAAGTTAAATTAAAAGATTTCAATATTCGGCCTTTATCGTTATTCTTGTCCAAAAATCAAGCTCGAGCCGAGTTTGAGCAAAATAGAAAAACTAAGACAATTCTCATACTCCTTCAGCTTTTTACTATTAAATGCATGATTCAAGTGCTTTTCTAAAAAAAACACCCTTATTATGAAAGCTCTCTGAGCCTTCAAGTAAACTAAAAATTTGTCTTCTTGCGACGACATATTTTTCACACGATAAGTGGAATTATTTAGATAATTTCTCTAAGGAAACTGAATCCGTGAGTATAATGGAAACAGCACAGGGGTCTAAAGATCGCATACGTTTCGTATCGTAATCCATATTTTGGAACCGTGATTGTATGCAAACTTAAGAAATAATTATATTTTTCAAGTCAATAGAGGAATACGGTCTCATCAGTGGTAGGATTTTAGAAGTTAGCATCCAATTTACTCTTTAAAACCACTTCCATAATCCAGATTACGATACGAAACGGATGCGATCATTCGATCAGCTGTCCCTTCAATGCATGTAATTTAAAAATATGTATGTACTGTTTATTTCTTTACAAGGCACTGATAGCTCAACACAATTTAGTCACTTTTAAGCACACAATTCTTTAAGAAACAAAATGTTTCATATGATCGATTTTGTTTCAAGAAAATGTAGATATAGAAAATAATTCTGTAATACAATTAGTTCTTACCGCGATCCAATAGGAACTGATCACAATTTTTCATGACGTACCTACAAACCTATGACCACTTAATTGATTAATGAATTCGGCTTAAGTCTAGTGTAGGGCCCCCTCTCGGATTTGCTTGCGCTTCCAACTATTGATAGATCTCGATGAGCTGACTACAAAAACCCAAAAAAATTTCGCGGCAAGTCTCCGGTTCTTGAGATATTCGACTCGGAACTTGGGATCGAAAATAGGGCCTATATCCGGTTTTTCGGTTCCGGTCCGAACAAGATATACCTCATTGGAAAGCTTGTCAAAACGCCTTCCCATTAATACAAAAAATAGACATGTTTAACCTTTTACGAACAGGAGCTAAAAATGTGTTATTTAGACCGGTTTTTTCAAAAAAACCTGTAGCAATATTTTCTTGTTTTTCTTGTTGTGTTGTTCTTTTTGTTGGTGTTGTTCTTTTTGTTGTTGTTGTATCCTTGCAAAAAAGCAAAAAATTCTGAATCAAAATGAAATGAATATGCAGGACGGCCGATAATGTAGCCACTGGCTCACTCACACCCCTGAATGTAGCATTAATATAGCCCACCAAATATTTATTTATTTATTTCCATTCAATTCACATAAATAGCTTTGAATAAAGGTGAACATCCACCGCGTCTAAGAAAGGGAAACAATTGTGTAAACTCGGTCATTAACGTACAATATGAATAGTAGTGGACATAATATGGAGTCTTGCTTAACTTCACTACGGCTGTTTGTTCGACACAATAAATTTAGTGTTAGGCAATGTTCGTTTATACGCTACTATGCTATTAAAAATGGGCGATTAGGCCAATCCCATACAAAAGCATGGACGGAAGGCTGGCTGTGCGACGCAATAACTCCCATGTAACACAACCGATCTTAATGAAAATCGGTACTGGACATTATTTTGTCAAACGTCAGCATGATAGACAGATAATTTTGCCACCCCTATTTGGGATAATAAAAAATCAGGTCCTCGTTCTCAAACTCGATCCTAAAATGAAATAATTCGTATAAGATAAATTATTATGTAATGAAATACGGCGATGAACCATATTTTAAGTAATTTATTTTGTATCACTCCAGAAAATCAACTATTTTAAGCTGACTAGGATATTTTCTGCTTCGCTTATAACTGAATTTAAACCACAATTTGTTGAAAACAGTACTGGGGAAAATGTAGGAGTCTGCTGCAGATTTTCATTACCACGTATTAGGGGCAAATACTTTAATAAATTTCAAGCAAAATAAACTGTATTCAATTACAATCATGTTCATTATTTACATTTTTAATAGTTTCATAAATATTCTACCATATTAATAATAAATGTAACCTAATCTTTAAATAACAGCAATATTTACATTTTATAATACATTACAAAATTCAATTCCTTTGATATTAGGTATATGATGAAAATAAATCGATTCTAAGTCGAATTTTATTAACAAAATTATGGCAGGAAAGGATAAATGAATTAATAAATTTCCATTATATCGCAAAAAAATTTAATTATTCATACATGTTCAATTTTCCACCGTTTGGTTGACTTCACAAATCCATTTCACCCAAGTGGATTCACCATGTTCTACATTCTATGTGGAATAGTTTTATCGAATTTAATTTATTGATTTTCTATCATAAAACATATGATTGCTAACATTCAGCGTTTAATTAACTGACAACAAAGAAAATCATCTGTTGCTCATAATTAAGCCAAAGTGGATGAACAAGAAGAATAACCAAAGTAGTGGCGAAAGAAAATAATGGTTACAAAAAATAAAATTATTTTAAATCATTTCTTTTTGTAAAAAATTACGAAATTATTTACGTAATATGTAACTCAATAAAAAACACGTAAAACTATCATCCGGTAAGCACATTCTTTATAATAAAGATTAATAAAAAAAGTACTTCCATTTTCAGCAAGGTAACCAATTAGCGTTTAACGTGTTTTGGGGCCGAATGCAGCTGATGTTTTTTCTGAAAACATGTTGGACGCCTTGAACATGCTCAGTGGAAATGTAGCCTTACTTCCTACTGCGCCATATGAAATTGAAACTCATACACAAGATTTTTCTCGAAAGCGGAAGTTGGAACATGGTCTCGTGAACAAGTTCTAGTTTCACTTACAAACGGAAGATTAAACATGATTGATTATATTCAATTCTATTTAATTCAATCGATTTCCATCATATGCCTAATTTTTTACATTTTCCTTAAAATTTAAACATGATTGATTATATTAAATTCAATTCGATTTAATTCAATTCATTTCCATCATATGCCTAATATTTTACATTTTCCTTAAAATTATATCTAACAAAGATATTTGATCGTCTTCCAATATAGCTACCATATGTTGACGTGAGCTGTTAATTTCAAATGCCTTTACATTGACGATACTAGCTGGTAAAATTGAATCAGTTAATATTTCTTGAAATCCCATAACACCTTGATATTGATATATAATCAAAGGTTTATCTATCATATGGGTGACAACATTTAAAAGTAAATCTTGTGAATCGGCAACATAAGAAAACTCGAGATTTATAGGATTTGAAACAGATAAAGTTTGCCATTGTAGAAAATTGGAACCATTTGAAGACCTGAAAAGGAAATTTAAATACAGTACAAAATAATATTATTTCAAAAAAATATCTTCACATACCTAAAAATCTCAACAGAACCCTGATATAACGATGTGACTTGTTGTGAGGTTTTTGTTATAACTGCTAAATAACAAGTTTGTTTAAGAACCTTTACCGTCATTTGTTTCGTAGCTGACATAGGGATCTTTTGCAGCAAGTTCGGTTCACTCGTGGAAATGTTCCAAATTTCAACAGAGTTGTTGCTTAGTATTGCTAATGAACCTCGGGTAAGTGGTAAAATCTACAAAGAATTGTGTATTTATATTATATTCAAATTAATGATACATATATATTATTTTTACACAAACCTGTAGTATATGAGATGATGTTTTCACGTTTAATTCCTTGCTAAATTGTTGGCGTATGGAATCAAGACAATGGATCTGAAATTCGTTTGACGTTTGTTGACTTGTATTATAGGCAATTATGCATGTTTTATTTAAAAATTCCACTTTATTGATGGAGTGTTTGGCATTATGTAGTATCTTTCGTATATTGACTATAACTTCCTGCAGGTATCCGATGTCAAGGAGCTCTTGGGATTGATCATAGAGTTTTTGTATAACATTCAATAAGACCGAATCAAAGGGAAGCGAATTAAAATCTGTACATTAAAAGGATATTAGAGATGAATCATTAATTTTAAAACATTCAGTGATTAAATTTGAATTGATATCAAAATTGTTATCTGTAGCGTTAATTCGTTAGCGTTAAAAATCGGGGCAAATGCATATTTTCAGACTTATGGGCCCCGAAATTTCGGATATGTGAGAAGGTAATTGGATTAAGGTACCATATAAAGCTATCAATATCATCACTTTTTTGTATAAAAACATGTTTATACTGCATTCGAAATCTAGAGATATCTAGATTTTGTGGCATAAACATCTGAATTTCGATACACAAATCAGCTGTTCGTGTGAATGAAATCTAGACAATCGAGATTTCGGTTGCAGCATAAACGCGGTATAAAACAAGTCAAAATAACCTCACAAAATAAGTTGAAACTTAGTTATCTAGTTATCGGATGTTGAAATTTTGAAAACTTATCGAATATTTTGTTTTTACTTTTCAAAAACAAAAATTATTTTAAAATAATCGCGCGACTTGAAAATTCATTCCTCATAAATTCATTTACAATCCCAATATTAAACCATAGTCTGGCATCACTTCGAAAAAACCACAAATCAAACAGTTTAACAACTCCGTTGCTGATAAGGATGTTTTCTTCTATCATATTTAATACCAACACCAAAAATTTCGTGATTTATTTTAGAAATGCGTAGCTATTTCCCTAAAATTTCCTTTTTACATTTACTCACATTCTTAGCTTCCACTATATCTTGTGTCCATGGACAAAACCTGCCGTTAGTCATCAATACATGGGCATTTGAAGAGGCAAACGCAGCAGCTTGGCAAGTTATTCAATCGGGTGGTACAGCATTAGATGCCCTAGTGGAAGGTTGCACAACCTGTGAGCGGCTGCAGTGTGATGGTACAGTGGGATATGGCGGCTCCCCTGATGAAAATGGAGAGACAACCTTGGACGCCATAGTTATGGATGGTGGCAACATGAATATTGGCGCTGTTGCCGGCATGAGGGACATTAAATCTGCTTCACAAGTTGCTCGCATGGTCTTGGAACATACCAAACACTCATTATTAGTGGGCGAGGCGGCCACGAACTTCGCTAAAATGATGGGTTTTGAACGAGAATCTTTGGAAACACCTAAATCTCGGGAAATGTGGCTAGAATGGCGTAAGAGTAATTGTCAACCTAATTTCTGGATAAACGTTCTACCCGACTCCAGCAAACAATGTGGTCCTTATGAACCCAATAACAACAACAACCCACACAAGCAGTTCTATTCCTATAAGGTTGACCAGTGGAATCACGACACTATTGGCATGATTGTTATTGATACGGAAGTGCACATTTTTGCTGGCACTTCAACAAATGGTGCCAAACATAAAATTCCCGGACGGGTGGGAGATTCGCCTATACCGGGCGCTGGTGCTTATGCCGACAATGAGGTGGGTGCGGCCGTTGCCACCGGTGACGGTGATATTATGATGCGTTTTCTACCCTCTTTCTTGGCGGTGGAATCACTGCGTGTAGGGCTGTCGCCACAAGCTGCTGCCACCAAGAGTATGCAAAGGATTGCTAGTTATTATCCGAGTTTTAGCGGTGCAATTGTTGTTGCTGACAGAAAAGGAAATTTTGCAGCAGCGTGTGTGGGCATAGAGAAATTCCCATACTCCGTAGCATATGCAGGAGAGGCAACTACCAAAGTTATGTACGAAACATGTATAAAATATAGTGGAAATAAACGTGAGTTATAGATGTCTTCTACACAATTAAATTGTTTCTAAAACAAAGAAATAACGCAATCATTTTAAAATAACGTCTCGCCGACTAGAGCTGCATGCTGTGAAAAAGTCAGTTTAGATTCTGCGTGCGGGTGCTGCGCAATGTATTCAATAATACACTGTTTACACGACGCGATTGTCGCATGCGACACTGTAGCACGAAATGAAAATTCATGCGAATATTTGACATATCTCGGAACAAATCTACTTTCCGGGTATGGTTCTAATTTTTTTAGGGGTGTAGGGAATTATGTTTGAAGGTAAAGAAGAAAGTTGTTTAAGCCCAGGATATATATCCCGAGTTATGGGCCTCCAAAGTTCGGAAATATATTGGCCTATTTTTCAAATGAGGTATTTATTTCTTAGATCCGTTAACCCGTTGTGAGCTGGCAGCCACTTTTTAGATTTTAACCATTTGTTTAAAATAATAAAGCTACATATCTTAAAATGGTTCGATATCAAGGTAAGTATCGGAAATATTCGAAAATTACCAAGAACTCGGGCTTTCATTTGATGCATGGTTTTCATGGTTTGCCCAATAACCTTTTAAACACCGGAGATATAATTAAATGTATGATATTTAATTGTTTCTCGATCTGGAAATCTGTTTTTGTAGAGCATCTCAAAATAGGCTTAATGGCAATAGAAATATCGAAAGTTGAAAAAAAAAATTAAAAAATGTTTAGTATTTTTGTGTTATAAACCTTTCTGCGTGACTTATCTGACCGGGACTTTTCTCTTCTGGGGTAGGTCCAACACCGGCATCGGCATAGTAATTTTGTGTTATAAAGCTTAATTTAGAATTTCTTGAAATTATATAAGTATATAACAAATAAAGAAGAAGGCATCAAGGGCTAAGTATTAACATCACTGAAAGGCCTATAATTCCAACAACAAGAACAGACAACATTTTTCCACCATGTTCTTATTTTTCTTCATGCGTTCTTGCATTGTCGCAGTTCTTTGAGGTGAGTTTTTAATGTATATCACAGAGTTGTATTTTTCCGTGGTATAGCATTTTTGAAGACCGTGCTAGTGTCTGTTACATGTATTTGTGACTTGTAAGCTCATGTTCATGACTTGTAAGCTTGTAGTATGAATTTCTCATACATTAACCAAAAACTAACAAAAATTGGTCAATAAAATTCAATTTGAAAAATGTTGATGACTTGTAAGCTTGTAGTATGAATTTCTCATACATTAACCAAAAACTAACAAAAATTGGTCAATAAAACACAAATAAATGTAACTGACACTAGCACGGTCTTCAAAAATGCTATACCACGGAAAATACAACCCTGTGATATAGATTAAAAACTCACCTCAAAGCACTGCAACAATGCGAGAACGCATGAGGAAAAATAAGAACATTGTGCAAAAATTATGTCTGTTCTTGTTGTTGGAATTATAGGCCTTTCAGTGATGTTGATACTTAGGGATCTTCGACCGATACTAATTCGCACATGTGAATTGCAGAATTGAGTTTGTATATATACGATTGATGATCAACCGATGGTATCAATTCAGGCACAGTAGTTAGGCATCTGATGACGAACTTGTCACGGAGTTCGAAACTAGTCATGCAAGTGAGTGTGTGTTGAACTGAATTGGCTATTATTTCCAACAAAAACTAACCATTTTTCAATTAGAAAAATGTTGATGACTTGTAAGCTTGTAGTATGAATTTCTCATACATTAACCAATTAGTATGAATTTCTCATACATTACAATACAAAAACTAACAAAAATCGGTCATAAAAATTCAACTTTTTATTTTTGTTGGCGAAAAACTGTTTAAAAAAAATCGCGCGATTTCTTTGTGAAATTGTGAAAGGGCGTTTTAGTCAATATGGTGACCACATACAACAACAACAAAAGTTTTTATTATTGTTGGCAAAAATTTTAAAATTTTATTTTTTGGCATGTTTATTAAATGTTTGCATGCAGTTTTTGCGAAATCTTCCTAAGCTTTCCAACAATACCTATATTAAGCGTGTTTTGGTTACACCGTTTGCTTAGAGTATCACATATTTTGTATGTAGAGCTAAGCGATATTAAGCGGCACTTGAAGTTACCGTTTCCATTTCAGTTCTAAGCAGGCATAAAGTTACCTGTCTTAAAAAAATCAGAAAAACTATGTTCGATATCGTTATTGTTAAGGAGAAGTATATAAACATTTGCAAGAATAACTACAAGCCATGTGATAGAGCAAGACGATTATATGTATCTCCGGTTGAAAAAGGCAGAAAGTTGCTAGTATGAAAATATCAGAAAATTAGTGTTGGATATCGTTATTGTGAGCCAAAGACGAGGAGAACAATATCCACATATTCAAGAATAACTACAAACCATGCGTTAGGTCAAGAAGATTATATATATTATAATAAATTATCGCTAGTTCGGCGTTTTGGTTACTAGCAAGCAAGCGATAATCGCTAGTTTGTAACGAAAATAAGCCTATTGTCATATCCCACCGGAAAATGTTAAGCATATAGAGGTATATACTCAAGGTTCGGGGACCAGTAATTCGAGAAATATGGGCGATCGCCAAAACATATATATATATATATATAGATACGAGATGTATTCTATTCTAGCCTAAAAATTCATGTAAAACATACGACATTATAATTAGGGAATTCACATGTCTCCTAAAGTCATAAGTCGTAAAGTCATATTTAACAAATTAGTACATATGACTTATGCATGTGACCAGCATGTTGTATGTGCTAAATCATAAGTCATAAAAACGTCAAATAAACGTCAAGCAACAAAAGAAAAAAATTAAAAAATGCCAACAAGAAGCGAAAAAGATAAAATTTTTACGGTTTTGTGTGAAAAGTTTCTTCTTCCATTTGTCCAATTTCCTTTGTTTATTATTTTACCAATTAAATTAATTCTTGAGTTAATGTTGTAGAAAAATGCTAAATTTCTTCAAAACACAACAGTATATCTGTTAAATAGTAAACAAAAAACAGCTGACACTGAACTTACAACATAGTACACTGGAAAAACAGACATGCTCAGGTTGTATAGTCGTAAAATATATTTACATGAAGAATACCAACAATATATTTACTACTGTTGTATTATTTTAGCATATACGATATATACAACACAATAGTACACCATGTAAACACGCTGTAAAACGAATGGAAATCGGGTGCTTTAATTTTTTCTCTATTTTATACTATTTTTTCGTTGATTTAACCTACGAAATTTCGTTCAGTGCTTGAATGTTTGCACAGATGCATAACGAAAGCTCGATGCTATGAAATTATTATGTGCAAATAAATTGGCAACTCTATTTAGTGTAATTTTCTCGTATGCCGCGAAAAAGCATAGCAAAGGAGACAACTAAAGAACGAAGCGCAACGGCTGCCATCAGAAGTATTTTTGCAAGTGAATTGGAAAGTGCATGAGGATATTCACAAAATTTGAAACAAAATAATTGCAGTAAATCGATTAACAAGTATCATATTAATTACTTTGCAAAATGCCCATACAATTGGATAAGATTCTTGCTGATATTGCACACGAAAGTGTTTTGCATCCAAACTATCAGGGCGGCACAAAGAAAGAAATCGATGATGCTTGGTCTAGAGTGGGAAAAAACAGCAATTTGTCGGGTAAGCCAGGGCTGGTAAATCTTTAAATTTAGCAGAGAAATTTCAACAAAGAATCCCAATTCTCTTTACAGTTCATGAATCTCGATCAATTTTCAAAGTGCTGCAGAAAAAATATGAACAAGAAAAATCGAAAGACTCGTCGGCCTGGAAATTATTTGGCTTGATGGATAAAATTCATAAAAAAGTTGAATCAAAACCAGAGCCCAAAGAAGAGTAAGTAATGACGACCTAAAATATAACACCAGCAACGAACGCATTGCATATTAAATGTGCAATATTTTTTTTTTCTAGTGAACCCATCGCTCCTACGGAGGAGGATGAAGAGTATGAAATGTTGGAAGTACAAGAAGAAGATGATGGTGGTGCTGGCCAGGCTGGTCATTCGGGAGAATCCGGATCTGAGGCTGAGAGTCCCAATAAATCACACAATTCTGCTGCTTCATCCGAAAAGGATGAAAAACCAGCGAACAAATCCATGGGCAGACCACAGACAACGCCAGTGGAGAATGCGAACACAACAAAGCTGCTGAACTCAATGGCGGGTACACCGAAGTCGAATTCTAATGCATCAACTACGAAGCAACAGTCGGCTACAGCGGCGGCATTACAGAAGAAGGGCATAACCATGAAGAAGACCGGTGGAGGAGGTGGTGGTGGCTCACCGGCCAATCAACAAAGCCGCTCAATAATCAATCAAAACTTGAAACATACTCAAGGTAAGAACTTTTATAAAACAAAGCAAGGAATGGGCTTTTTCTAAATATTTCCATTCGAAATTATTCAAAGAACATCATATATTGAAAAGCCTATATTTCTTGAGGAATGACTTCGGACACAACTTTTCCTAAAACTACAAAATGAGTCTGTTGTAAGGTATCTACAGTGTGTGCAAGAATCATTATCTATTAAACACTTGTTGGTCACAGGGCTGGCTGTACATTGACAAAATATAGAAAAATGATCTTCCTGTATCTGTCCCCAAAGAGAATATCCATTTGTTATAAAATAGAAGTACGTACCTTTTTAAGAAAAATTTCAAAAGGTAGGCGGGGGAACCTTTATTTAAACAACTTACGAGAACTTCTCAGTATCAACAGTATCCTGCTATCAAACGGTCTCCGTGCAATAATCTGCCAAATATGCACTTTTAGAACTTTTTGGGCAGCCTTTATGCTATAAACGAACATTTACTAAACAAATCGTATCCTTTCCTTGTACTTTAGGTCGCACCGCTGCTAATGCTGGTGCCATGCATGGCCTGGAAGTGGGTAAAACTATACAGTTGCCTGAGTCTCTAAAACGGAAATTATCACAGGATCAACCAACGACACCACAATCAAAAAAGATGAACCAACAACACACACCCCAGTCGGTTACAAGACCTTCTCCTTCTTCGGCTTCTCAAAAATCCACTTCACCACAAACAAATCAACAACAAAACCATCAACAACAACATACAACCACAGCTCAACTATTGCAATTGAAGCAAGATTGCCAGGAACAACAACAGCAGATTTCGAGTGCTAACAACACCTCTAGTACACCACCCGGTATAAACCTTATAACCATACCAGCAAATCCCTCTAACAACCTAGTGAATGGTCTCATCACCACCACTTCGGTTCGAGGTCCCTCCTCATCCACTGCAGCCACCGTTGCATCTACCACATCGACAAATGGTTTTTCACCTCGCATTGAAGACATTGATTTTCGTAATGACATTATATTCGATACCAATAATGCCACTAATGGAGCACCACCCCATACCGGTAAAGTTGCCAATTCTTCGGAGATCATAAATTTGGGAAATTTTGATAATTCCTTGCCACCGACATTCTTTAAGAACCTATGCAATTCGTCACGCCATGAGGCTTTGGGTCTTTACGTGGCAAATGTTATGAATCGCTTGCGTTCACGTTCTGCAGCCAAACTGGAGGTGGGCATATTGAGAGCCATTTTAGATATACAAAGTGATGAGTTGGATCAGTAGGTTAAGCCAACCGTCTGTCTCTTTTAAGCATCATATAGTAGTAGAGTATGTTAAAAATGTTTCTGATTGATTTTATTTTCGGTTCATTTATATTTCCCACTTTTTATCGTTTGCCTATCTATCTATATATTTGTTTGTCCAAAAGCGTTGTTTTATTCATCCCTCAAATCAATAATTTTAATGGTTTTTATACTTCCTTAGACTACGCAAAAGTATTGCTATATAAACTAATTCCCATTTTCTAGGTTTTATGCTAAAAATTTAAATGAATAAACATGAAAATCCACATATGATTATGACAATGATTGAAAATGCCTGAAATTTATCATACGATATGATGACGGGCGGGCGGAAGAGCGCGCGTTATTGGAATTTCCTAAGAAATGAGCGTACAACGAAATGGGATGAAATAAAGCAAACGTGAAAATGGCGGGAATTCATTTAAGTATCTGCAAACATCTGGTGGCTTAAAAAACATGGCTAAATGTAGTAATGATCGTTGTGTTTAGGGGTTGATGGTAAAATTGACTGACGTTTGCGTTAAGAAACATCCCTTAAGACACAACTACACATCACCTAAGATCAAAACATGATTTTCTTTTATTTGAAAACAATTTTGTTGTCTCTTTTGAAAATATGTACATCCAACATTACTGGTGGATTTTATATGTTTGGAAGACTTCAGTAATATGCAAGGGAGTTGCGACAATGTTTTACTAAATTAGATTTTTGATGTGTTAACATCTATAGGCACGGGTAGGGGAATCTATCAAAATGAACACATGCAAACAACACACAGCGTTAGCATCACACACGTGGTTATTGTACAACAATAGTCTGCCTGAAAATTAGTATGATGGTATTGATGTAGCGGCAGCGAACAAAAAAGCCATAGGGTAAGCACTGGCGAATGATTCAAAACGTATTACTCTCATTCATAATTTTGATGTGAAAAATTGATGCCTTTTGAAACATTTATGGTTTTTGTATTGTTTTATGTAATAACATTGTCGAAATGGTGCATTTATATTGAAATATTCTATAAAGAGAATATGACTCGTTTATGCTCTTTTACTCAGACTACATGAGAGCGGAAAAAGTGTGCAATAAGTTCTCTATACTATTCAATACTTTTTGTCGTCGCTCTGTTTATGACAAAACAAACAATTACTTCCGTGAGCTAAATATTGGATTATTTATTTAAACAATCGCCCTTATTCCCGTTGTCGTCGTCGACGTCAATACAATATCGACACCAGTTTTATTGGCGACTTGAAGGCATTTGAAAAAAAAAAAAATGCGTAATGTTTTAAGAGAGTTGATTTTGGATCATAGATAGACATCAAAAACTTTGTTGTTGTCGACGTGACAATGCATTTATAACGTTCTAAAGGTGACAAAAATCTGATGACGACGACAACGGGAATAAGGCCAAATGTTACATCGAATGTTAAAGGAGATTTACGAAAAAAGAAAGTACCATAGCAAAGGAACCTTCAGCATAAAAACTATTCTTTTTTTTATTTTCCAATGTAACATTTGCTAATGTGTTCATAGAAATCGAACAGGTACCGTGTAACAAAAAGGTGTTAACACATCGCCCGTGAGTTCGAACACTCATTGATTTTTTTAATTGACTTTATAGTTTGCCATACCAAATTTTAAACATTAACTGCCTGTTTTCATAGAACGAATTTGACCGAACGAACGAATGCTACAAAATTAAGATACGACAAATATTGGTCAAATGAGTTACTTATTTAGGATACATGTTCCTTTAATAAATTTCTAAGAGAATTGTCTCAGTTGACCCAGGAAATCCTTTTTAATTACGTTTTATTTTTGGCCGATCCCGTCTTTTGTTCAAATTCGTTTTATTAAAAATAATGATAAAAAAATAATAAATAAATATTTGTCCCATTTCATGCCATGATGAGATAAGCGGATAGCTTCCCATAAGTTAAGCGGATAGCTTCTCACAATTTAAGCGGAAAGCTTCTCCAACATTTAAGCAAAAACATTATTCCCTTTATTGGCGCAAATTTCTTTTAGCAGCAAAATTGGATTTTTTCGTTTTTCTTTTGTCTGGCAGAGCATTAAATGCAGATTAAAAAAAAAAGTGCGGAAGTCCATATTTTCCGAAATATAGGTCTCCAAAGCTTGAATGTATAATCGCGCATAACTCTGCCATTTATTATCCGATCCTGATGAAATAAATTCCATAAATCGTTAAATTTTTATTCCACCTAGTCACCCGGCCGTCCGACCGGGCTCAGGCAGGGGTGGATCAAATTCCCTCTGTACCTTAAGTCGATAAGTGACAAAATCAGAACAATCGCGTAGATTTTAGAAATAATTTTTGTATTTTGGTGTGTAAAAAGTACAACAAAGAACAACAGAAGTAAAAGACAACAACAGCAACAACGACAAAAGACAACAACACCAAAAGACTAGAACAACAAGATGATTAAAAAGTGAGGTTAAATTTTTTTTAAAATGAGTCCTCAATGGGTTAATAAAAGGAAATATATTTATAAACAGAGTTATAGAGTTTCACAAGGGCTTTGTAATGATACATATTTCAAGCAGATCCGATGATAAATACCTGAGATATGACCGATTATATACTCAAGCTTTAAAGGCCTATATCTCAAGAAGTTGAACCTAGCGCGAAAAAAACTTATTTTTCAACTCAGAGCAAAAGCCTTTACCGTTGGTGAAATTTTGGTGCAGATCAGATTTTGCTGCTAAAATAGTTTAATGCCAGGAATTCTAAAGGCTAAGTAAGGACTGTGTGGCATTTCCTTATACTATTGCTCTTCTACACAACTTACCTTCATATTTCTCAAACTGTTTACTATCCGGCAGCCATTTGTAGAAAATTATGTTATTCGTTGCACCTTCGACTACAGCTAACAAATCAAGAACACCAGTTGTTGGAATTTTGAAGCAAAACATCATAATCTGAGAAGCATTAACTTTCAGATATTGACGAATTTCAAAGTGATCCACAGCATAGGGAGGAGCTAAATTGAAAAATAAAATATAAATATTTGTTTTATTTATGAAATTATCAGCCTGTTTCTCTATCTCGAACGAAAAGGTAAGCGAACGAAAATCAGTCACTCACATTCGACTCAAATTGGATTCATTTAAGTCGAAATTTTCGTTCGCCTAACTCTATGTTTGTTACCAAATGACAGCACATTCGAAATGGAAAAATCTAAACTTGTATTGAAAAATTGTATGTCTTCACTCGACTGAAACGACAAGAGTGTGGAACACAAATCAACTTTCTTTCGTCTAGAACACGAACGAGAGCTTTCGTTTGAGATAGAGAAATAGGCTGTATATGTTTCATACCTTTTGTTACATTATTTAAATACGTTTCAGCTTGTTCAAAATTCAAAATATTATCTACATCTTTTTCCATTATTTCCATATTTTCTGCCAATCTCTGTGGCACAGATCTTTTCATCCATTGAGTTTGTGTTAATATGCCCTCGGGTCCTTGATATTTCTGAACTCTTAAGGATTCTTTAAAGACAACATGACTTTGTATTTTGGCATTTCTTGATAACGACATGATATTTTCCATAAACCTTGGAATATATTCGGAATTTACAAAATCCGTATACACGTTTTCAATATTATTCGTTAAGAAACGTTTTTCGTTAATCAAATGACTGGTAATACGTAAATTCCCGGGCAAAGTTTGATCCCGATCTTGTAATAGCAACGTATTTTCATTAAACTCTATATTGTTGATTTTTCCCGGAACACATAACTCATTGTACACGTTAAGGGATGCCACTGTTGTGGTACCATGTATAGTATAATTTTCATATAAATAAACAGCATCTGTTATCCAGTGTGCCACGGGAATACTATTCAGCGTACCCAACGGATCAGCCAGTAAATGTTCTATTGTTGCATCTCTAAATATTTTAGTCGATATTATATTGTATGGCTTTGTAGTTTTAATACGGAGAACTACATCATTTACTAAATTCAATTCATTGACCAAGACCTGATTGAGATCACCGTCTACGATAGCTTCTAATATAGACCAATTTCCGGATATGATATGAGAACCAGTTCTTTTTAAAGTGTAATCCACAAATTGCATGAAGTTGAATGATATTCCGCTGGTTTGTAAATAAGAGGTTCAGATTACGCAAAGTTATGTTAAAATGAAAATTTGAAATTAAACCCCAAATAATTAGAATTTAAATAAAGATTTACCAACGTATTGATAACGAAAATGTAGTCCATGTAGTAAAATGTAGTCCGTATAAAGGATATCTAAATGTCGTCCGTACAAAGAGTCTCTAACTACAAAGGATTTTAGGCTTAGGGCGAGTTTCACACTCTCCATTTAAAAGCTCAGACATTTTTCATTTAAATGGAGAATTTTCAACGGTGAAACTGACCATTAGTCACTCAAGAGTTGATTCAAAACAGCTTTCTATCTACTGTCTAACTATAGCATGAACATGTATGTTTTAGTCAAATGCAACCCAGACTGCAAAATTCAAAAAGGATGTACAGGTAGAGAAAAAAAACCCCGCAATTTGGCAACCATAGTAGAAGAGAACCAAAAAAGTCAACGCGATTCACTCAAACGCATTTCTTTCCCCCGTCATAACTTGATTATTTCATACTTTTTACATACTTTATGTAATTATATTTAAATATGGTTGGAATTTCTATAGTTAGATACAATAACATCATCAGAAAACTGCTCGTGTATTGAAAGATTCAACGAAGAGATTAAGAGAGCGAGCAGAGAAACGACACGCTTCACTCGTTTTCTTTGTTGGCATTCCACTCCATGAGTAAATTTATTCTCTATACACAATAGTTGCTTTATGTAAAATTGTTGTTGATAAAACGACAGCTGTTTGTCTAAAACTATTTGGTATCTTCGTAGTCACCCGTTGGGTGAAAAATTCCTTATCAGCCGATAGCGGCATCTAACTCTTCTTTAAATCTAGTCTGAATAAAAAAATCAAATATTAAATTTTAAATAAAATTCCAAACAAAAAACCGAAAATGGAGTAAAATATGACAATTTCAGAAACCAAAAAATTTTTTAACCATCGGACCCAAGGGGCCTCCAGTGTCCAAAAAACGGGTGCACCTACGTACATCTACGAACAAGCAAGTACTAAAATTAAAGGTATTCTCCTCGCGAATTTAGTCATACATATATATTTCGGCTGTGCGGCCCCTTTGGACCGAGATGAGGTATTTTAAGATAATATACCGGGTTTGGTGAAATTATAAAAATAAAAACTGCAAATAAGAAATAAAAAATATTGTAAATTTTTTCCTGAAATTTACCCGATTATGGGTCTTCACAAAGGGAAAAGAATTTTTTTTTAACAAAATCTCACGATTTTCCCCCTTTTTTTGAACCAGAGGGCCCCATGGGCCCGATCGTTAATAAAATTGTGGTTTCTGAAACTGCCATATTTACTCGATTTTCGTTTTTTTTTTTGTTTTTTGAGTCGGGCTCGGCCTCATGCTTTTTTGCCCATAAATGGAAGCGATAATTTCAAGTGTCACAAAATAAATAATAAAAATTAAAATAAATAATAATATAGGCTAGCGACGTAACCAAAACACGTCTAATATAAAGAAATTTGAATATTAATTTCCAAAAATATGGCAACTGAGTTATTTATAATTTTGAAATCAGTCTGGTCACCCTTTTATTTTTGATTCTCTTTTGCCCACTGTTTTGTAAACATCGCTCGTGTTGTGTTTTCTTAGTTCCCACCGAGTATTCCTAATAATTGATGTATTTGGAACTAACTTGTAGAACATTGGACTTTGTTGATAAGGTATTTACGATTATAGCAATTCTTTAAAACAAACATCCATAATTTTGTGGTATTCTATTTGTCATACATTTCGTATTATTTGTCCATTTGTTCCGATCAGCTGTTTTCATTATTGCCACTTTCAAACACTAAAAAGAATATCTAAATTGTCCTACTTTGCAACACATAAATGCAAATAGTAGGGATTCCCAAACTTGAAATAAGTCAATGTTACCAAAAAGATATAGGAGTTATGATAATTAACAATTTTTCCATTATCTCGCTTAGTTATCGAGATTTCGTATGTTTAAGGTTGAAAAATCGGTACAATGTAAAAAAAAAATTTAAATAGGGGAAAAATCTAGTTTAAAGGAATTAGCTTTAAGCTTTATGAATGCTTGTAAAAATATTTTACTTTTTATTAACCCATTGTGGAATAATACAAATTATTTTATAACCTCACATTTTTCTTTAAAATGCGTATTTTCGAAAAATTCGAAAAAAAAGTATCAAATGGCTCGGCAATTATACAAAACAAGCCGAGGCAAATATCTTCACACGGATAGCCAAATGGCAATCAAGGCAATATCATCGGGAACTGTCAAATCTAGAACGGTCCTTGACTATAAGAAGGTGATAAACGATTATTCTATGCACGGCAGACTCAACATCATCTGGGCGGAGTATTCGGCAACGAGAGAGCGAACCTCCTGGCAACGAAAGCCAAGAAACTCCAAACGGTGAGCCTAGATGGAGCGAAACCCTTTGGGATGACGAAGGCTGAGTTGAGTAAATGGACGGAGTCGGCACATATAGTCCAGTGGAACCAGGAATCAGTAGGCAGGATGAGAAAGATCCTATGGGGAGACCCAGATGGATTGAGGACAAAAGGTTTGCTGAAACTGGGAAAATCCGAAATGAGCAAGATGATGGGAGTCTTAACGGGGCATTCGGGATTACGGGACCACCTGTATCGTATTGGACTAGTGGCGAATAGTGGCACAAGCTAGATCCAGATATCTTTCGGACAGTACGATACCGCACATGACCAAACTTGTGGGTATGGACTGGAATAACTTAAGGAATTTCGTGAATAGCACCGAATAAGGGATATAGTAGATTAGTAGGGTAAACTTAGAGCGCACAACAGGTCGAATCAGCGGCTTAAGTGTATGTCTACAAACATGGGAAGGTTTAGAGTGCTCCTTTTGAACACTCAACACCGCACCCCTCTTTTCAAACTAACTAACTGTCGGTAAATTTTCTACACACCTTAATATAAAAGGTTCTAGACATTTTTTTAAAAGTGAAAGTGAAAAAAATTTAACCCACAATTTATAATAAAGTTTTTGTGATAACTCTTTTTGCGTGGCAGGCCTTCGACCGGTCTTAGGGATTTTCTCCTCTGGGGTAGGTTCAACACCGGCTTCGGCATAGAATTTTGGTGTTATATTTCGAAATAATTTTTCATATTTTGATGAAAACAGGCCCTCATATTATTTTGGAAGGCTGATAACAAAACTTTGATTTGACATATCTCCGGTCTTCCAAGGGTTAATGATTCGTAATATACCTTGCAAGAAATCGTGTGATCTTCCATCGTGTAAAATTGTAGCGACATTACTGTCCATTTTCGAAAAATACGCATTTTAAAGGAAAAAGTGATGTAAACTCTTTTTTTTTATTATTCCACAATGGTTTAATAAAAAGTACTATATTTTTAGAAGCATTTGAAATATATGTACCTTTCTAATGGCATTAACCAGGTCAGAGGAGTAGTTTCAGAGATATGGGCGGTTATACACCCAAGCTTTGCAAAACCATATCCCAAGAAGTTGGGCTGATCGTAAAATAAAAATCGAGTTCAGCTCAAAAAGTTATACTGATGGTAAAATTTTAATGCCATTCCAAGAGTTGCCCCTAAACTGGATTTATGCCAAAAATTAAATTTATAAAAGTCTGAAAATATAAATCAAACAGGCGAATAACTCTCGTATTTAGATATTACAAATAACTCATGTAATTGTATGTTACAATCGCAATTTGACATGCGGAATTTGATAATGCGACGACAAGTAGAGAAGAAAAAACCACCCCAATTTGGCAACCCTAGTAGAAGAGAACCAAAAAATGGTGCACTCAAACTCATTTCTTTCCCGCGTCATAACTTGATTATTTCATACTTTTTACATACTTTATGTACATAATTATATTTAAACATGGTAGGAATTTCTATAGTTAGATACTGTAACATCATCAGAAAACTGCTCGTGTGTTGAAATCATAGATAAAGGAAATAAGTAGATATCCCACAGGCGTTGTTAAGTACTGCCACTAGGTGCTGTGGTGTCGTTTTGTAACTTTCATTGACGTTTCTCATAACATTCACTGACGTTTATTCAACAGTGTGGGACATTTTTTCAATACAAAAATAGAATCATTTTCCAATTTTAGTTTTTTTCATGTTTTAGTTTTTTTCATGTCGTTGTGTTCCCCACTTTCTCATTCAAATGCATTTGGTTATGTGCTTTTTTGGTGTACTGTTATTGTTGGTATTCGTTTGTGTTGACTTGTACAGCATCGGCCCACTAAACAAAACAAAATGCCTGCTGATGTTGCCTACAAACCTACTGCTATCACCTGTTCTAAATACATCTTGCAAGGTATATTTTATTTGGGATCAAATGTTATAATTATTGCTTTCAGCTCCATCTTGAAAATATCCCATTGAACAAGAAATTTCACACGGCATGTGCGACATCTAGTTAATTCCTTTATCTATGGTTGAAATATTCAACGAAGAGAGTAAGAAAGAGCAGAGAAACGACGCGCTTCATTTGTTTTCTTTGTTGGCATTCCACTCCATGAACAAATTTTCTTCTCTATACGATAGTTGCTTTATGTGCGACGTTTACACCGACGCACATTAGATGAACTACAAATGCTATAATCAAATTGTGTGAAAACGTATAAATTAATGCCATATCTTCATTACCATTACGTTTAAGGCTGTGTAAACTCTTGATTTCTGTTTACGTTATACGTACCTCTTTCCTTCAACAATCGGTCCAAATAATTCGATATCGCTAGACTCTATATCTTTTGCACAGCTAATTCCCTCATCAAACACCATTTCCACTGCAACGTCTTGAGATATTGATTTACTAAGATAGTTATCCTTTAGATATTCCAGATGCATATTGTTAATGGGACCCTAAAATGTATTATAATCAAAATGAGTTATGCAAAATATAAAGCCGTTTATAAGTATTTGATATGTCAAGCGTTAGGCCTTTCGATGAAACAAAATTAAAGTCACTCATGTATTCATAACGAAAAGTTATACATCAAATTAATGATTTTTCGTCCAGAACACTAATTAAACGGTATTCAACAAGTGACTACGAAACGAGCGATTACATACAGTTTGTCAAGAATGAGTTTTCACACTGAAAAAAATCAATCTTTCACCATAATGTAAGAAAAAAAGATAATTTCTATTTCAGTACTTGTTTTTTTTTTATTATTAATTATATTTATTTACACCATTTCAAATGAATTCCTTAAAAAATTAGTTCAATGTTAATACTAAAAAAACAAAAACTTAAACAAAAACCAAACTTTAAGTGTCAAGAAACTCTTTTCACATATGATACAAAATGTGTTTATATCAAATTAACATTTAAAATAATAAGGTTAAGAATAAAAAGAATTATTTTTTTTTAGAATTAATATTTAGTATGACCTCCAGTAGTATCAATTACACATTGCAGCCGTTTTCTCATGGAATGAACCAACTTTTCCAAGTCATAATTGTCCAAGTCTTCTTGTATTGCGATTTTTAGTGCCGTTCTATTTTTTGGTTGTCTTTTAGCAACATTTTTTTTTTAAATGGGCCCACAAATTTTCTATTGGGTTTAAATCGGGACTTTGGGCTGGTGCATCCATCACTTTCCCGCAATTATACAACAGCCACATCCGCACCATATGAGCTTTATGTTTCGGGTCATTGTCCTGCTAAAATTTGAAATACGGTTTGTTGTAGCTAATAAACCCAAATTTCTTAGCACTGTTGATCAAGTGGCTCTTCAAAATGCTGAGGTAGTGTTGTGCGTCCATGGTTGTTTCTATAAAAGCCAACTCTCCTACTCCTTTGCTCGAGACGCAACCCCAAACCATGACTGACAACTTTCCAAATTTAACTGTTGGAATAATGTTTCGGGCTTCTAACGAGGTTAATGCCTTGCGCCACACTCTAGATGGTCCATCGTTGTAATATAGCATTATTTTTGTCTCAGCGCAGAATATGACGTCATCCCAATAGTCAGGTGGCTGAGAAACAAGCATTGTAGCGAAGGAAAGACGCTTGTTGACATTTTCTGCAGAAATCAGTGGTTTCTTACGAGCAACTCTTGAAGAATATTTGTTCCGCATTAGGGTCTGGCGCACGGTTTCATGAGAAACAACAATATTGCACTCTTCCTTGAGCTCTTGGGCAAGCGTTCTAGTCGAAATCTGCGGATTTTCAGCTAATCTCCTTATTAAAAAGCGCTCTGGCCGTTTTGATATTTTTGGTTTAGGGCCACCTCCGCGATTTGGTTCCAATCTACCCTCTTTTTCAGCACGATTTAACACATTATATACAGTTCTACGTGTTACAGAAAACATTTCTGAAAATTCAGATACACTTTTACCCAGTTGACGGTTATAGAATATCAACTGAACCACTTCGAAGGATAATCTTTTGCCACGCATTGTCAAATCACGAAATTGATCTTAAGCATGTGTTCAAAACAAAAACTATTCAACAAGTGACCATTTAAGCATCAATCAAGAATCAATGCAAAGCTTGGATAGCGGTAAATATACCGTTCGTTTTCAAATTGGTTCATAAAGGAATGAAAACGTACATGTGTGAAAACAGTTTCTTGACACTGACAATTTGGTACATAAATTGTTTTTGTTTAAGTTTCTGTTTTTTACCATAAACATTGAACTAATTATTTATGGAATTTATTTAAAACGGTGTAAATAAATATAATTAACAAACAAAAAAAACAAGTACTGAAATAAAAAGTAGCCTTTTTTCGTATATACTTAAGGTTGAAAGACTAATTTTTGTTTAGTGTGAAAACTCATTCTTGACAAACTGTATATCAACAATCAATTATCTCTGGTTGGCATTTGCCAAAAACAGATGTGTTCATATTAGACTTAGACAGTACATATAGAAAACGACTAACGAAAGACTAACGAGTTATAAAGACTAAAAACGCTATTGTACTGAACGTACATTGTAGGTACATACCATCCAGGGCTAACTTTTCGTTATGAATACCGTGGTTAGTTCTTGAAACTCACCTCAAATAATAGTAATCCATCGAAATATGCATTGTTTAGTACAATATTTTGTGGCAACACAACGTTTTCATTAGCCAACCATACAGAGTCTAATGTCTGTGGGATACTACGACGATTCAATGTTTTATATGATGGAGGACCATTTGCAAAATGAGCATTTTCTACATATAAAGTATCCGAAGAACCGCCATGAAGAAAATCTTCCAAAGCGTGTAAATTAACATGATTCACTATTGATACATTTGAAATTCTACCCACAATTTCCAAATCACCTTCAATTACAAGTGGTTGGTGAAATTGAGCCCGATCCGAATGGTATAATAATTCATCCGGTACCAATTGTGAATTGAGAGTACGAGTATGAAGCCCAGCGGTCATTTCAATGGGATTTTCTGTAAATCAAATGTAATGTAATCTTATATACTGAAGTATATATGATTCGACTTACCAAATACTATGTCGGCTAGATACTCATCCCTGGTTATCCAATATGTTCTGCTAAAGAACTCATCTATTGTAAAATCATTCATTTTACCTTGCAAATGTACACCCTTCTCTGCATTTACCTTTGCTATGGTTTGTGGACCCGAAAAATCTTGCTGCACTTGGCCCTTTTTCTGTAACCAACATTTTCCCAGATCTTCAGCTTTAATATCATTCAATTTTCCATAGAATGTTAATTTTTTTATATTCAGTGGATAGTTAAATTTAAAATTCCCCACATATTTTATATTTCCTTCCAATTGTAAAAGGTTATTTTCGATTTCATTCACAATTCTATTGTTAATGGTGGAATTTAAAATTAAGTTTTGTACATAAATGGAACCATGGAACTTGCGATAATTTAGAAAAATATCTTCTTGTGGGGCATTTCTTGATTTTTGCTGGTAGATGTCATGAAGATTTTGTTGAAAAATTCTATTATTTGTATTGAGTCTCTCGACCTTAAAGGTATTCGCTTTAAGGTTATTAACCATAAGGTTGCCTTGAATGGTTTGATTGCCGGTTTTTGTTAAGTAATCGGTTATATTACGGTTATTTAGCACGATTGCGGTAGCTTCGACACTGTAGGTTTACAAATATTTAAAGCAATTGCAGTTTTAATACTCAAAATCTTACCTTTTTGCTTGAATTCTTCCAAATTTCATTGGTATCTTAATCGTCTGATTTGTGTGTTTTAGAAACGAATTTTTCTCTAACTTCTCCATATCAATACCATTGAGGTTTTTAACCTCACTAAAGCCGCGTCGGATTTCCAAAGAATTTTCAAATGTCTTTTCACCCTCAACAATTTGAATCTCATCGTGATTAAGTTTGACAAGTCGTTGAAAATCATTTTGATTCACAAAACTTACTCGAGAATTATTCACCTTTAGTGGGTGTAGAAATTTAAGTTTAATATCTTTCACTGGTAGATCCATACGTATGCCTTTATCTAAGGTTTGTTTAACAGACATTTTTCCTCTGAGATCGATGATGTCGGAAACTTTTAAGACCTGATTGATGCCAACATTGCCATTAATCATAAAGTCTCCTTGCAATATTAAGGGATCATGTATAGCTTTATTGGGTGTAATAGATACCAAATGTCTGCCCAACAATTGGCCCTGGAAATTGCAGTGTAAATTAGTATCAATGTATATTCCAAAAGAGTTTTTTTTTTTCATTAAATAAATTGAAATTGAATTAAAAGCATTACCGCGCTTACCGCTATTGTTATGGGTTCCATCACTTTAACATTATTCAAATTCTTCGCACCCTCTATGATCTGAGTTGCATTGGCCCTCTTGAGGAGAACATCAAATTTTCCCTTATACACATGTACGTTATTTAAACGTTCATTGATGTGTACATATTTTGCCGTAACTGGAGCTGCAAACTGTATATCTTGATTTATCACATATTCACCACCATCAATGGGTATAAGAGCACTCAAATGTTGGCCATTTATTTCGTTACTTGTTACCACCAAACGTTGTGTTTCCAAATTTCTTATATTTACAGGAGATTTCATAAACTGGATTTCGGCATTTCGTTTTAGAGTATTATTTAGTAAATCATTCCATGTGTATTCATTTAATTTGCCATTTATTTGCAAGTTTTGTATTTCGATTATTTGGTTATTTGCTTGCACCTCATTTTGATCAGCCATTGTATTATATCTCTTCTGGACCGGGGGTTCTATGTATTTTCCTTTGACCACTATTTTCGGGGCATGCACTTCTAAGAATTCTGGATTTTCCACATTGATTTTATTAACGAATTTCGCGTTTAATTCTTGATTTACAATTAACGTATTGATATCCAGGGAATCGTAGATATATTCCAACTTCTCATCTGGTTGTCGGTTATTGGCATTACGTTTCGAACGTTCCTGCTGGTGTTTTTGAGTAAGATGCCGTTCAAGCAATTCCACCGCTTGGTTTATATAATACAAAGATTTCCAATAGTTAGTGGACATTTTCTTTTTGGGATATATTAACTGTATGAAATAACAAGAAGAAGAAGACTTTTGCTAATGATATTCTTAGGTGACGCGTCATAACGCCCATGGGCGTTACGTCACACCTAAAATGGACATAAAGCCCATGGGCGTTATGACGCGTCACCATATTCTTAATTTGAATGATCATAGATTTTACGTACATTTTCGGTAATGACGGAGTTTATATTGGCATTTTCTAAATCTCTTTTAGGTTTATACCCAGATTTATCCAAAAGTTGTAGCTTTTTCTGAAAACGAAAAAAGATGTGGGTGCTTGAATATAGCACTGGGATTACTAATTCTGAGCCATGTTATCTGGCCGGGGGAATAAAATATATCTGTACAATGTATACATCAATTGAATATTTGAATGTTTGGTTGCTTAGTTATTTAAATACTTGGCCCCGTATTCATAACGACAAGTAAGTCACTTAATGAACGCTCCGTATAACTAGTGTCTAACTCAATTTTTTTAAGGCTTAGTCACTCGTTAGTTAGTTTTTAATTCACAACAGTTTCCTATCTACTGTCTAACTCTAATATGAACATATCTGTTTTAGCCAAATGCAACGCTGATACTACAAATTGTTGTAATAAAAACGACAGCTGTTCGCCAACAGTTAGCATGTTAAGCCCGATATTCAGTACTTGCGAAATTTTCCTAAGAAATTTTGTCATTATCCCTAAACGGCGGATAGCTACCTTTTTACATTTATTAACTATTTTACAACCTCATGATGTCAGATGTCGTACACATATTAATTAAACAAATTTCAACATATTCCTCTAACTGGTTCTATCCTTAGCATTTTCATGCCACTTGGTAAGACCAAGGATACGGAGCGATTCTTGGGCCTGCGCTTTCCAAAGGAGGCTTGGTCGTCCTATTTTCCTGCTTCCATCGGGTACGTTATCGAAAACCTTTTGCGCTGGCTCATCTTCATCCATTCTGATAACAATTGGATTCACCTCGCCATGTCCACGTCAGAATACAGATGATATAGCTTTTGGTTCCAACGACGTTGGTACTCGCCGTTTTTTTTAACACGACCATATATTTTACGAAGAATTTTTCTCTCGCATACTCTCAGGTGTTTTTCATCATCTACATTCCCTTCCACAATCATTACCTCCTGAGCTTCAGTGGAAGAATCTGAGTGGAGTAGTGCTGAAAAGCGGTCTCTCTACATTTTAAGCACACACTGCTTATAAGTCACCAGATTCCCATTCTCGCCCCTTGCAGGAGATCTTCTTACCCTCTGGAAAAATTTTCGGAGTTCATTATTCATCCCTTGCAGGAGGGCAGCCCATTATTCGATCTTCTTACCCTCTGGAAAAATTGTCGGGGTTCATTAGTCATCCTGCACAATTCGCCCTTATTACTCTCCAAGGATACGGAGCGATTCTTGGACCTGGTCTTTCCAAAGGAGGCTTGGTCGTCCTATTTTCCTGCTTCAATCGTGTACGTTATCGAAAACCTTTTGCGCTGGCTCATTTTCATCCATTCTGATAACAATTGGATTCACCTAGCCATGTCCACGTCAGAATACAGATGATATAGCTTTTGGTTCCAACGACGTCGGTACTCGCCGTTTTTTTTAACACGACCATATATTTTACGAAGAATTTTTCTCTCGCATACTCTCAGGTGTTTTTCATCATCTACATTCCCTTCCACAATCATTACCTCCTGAGCTTCAGTGGAAGAATCTGAGTGGAGTAGTGCTGAAAAGCGGTCGCTCCACATTTTAAGCACACACTGCTTATAAGTCACCAGATTCCCATTCTCGCCCCTTGCAGGAGATCTTCTTACCCTCTGGAAAAATTTTCGGAGTTCATTATTCATCCCTTGCAGGAGGGCAGCCCATTATTCGATCTTCTTACCCTCTGGAAAAATTGTCGGGGTTCATTAGTCATCCTGCACAATTCGCTCTTTTCACTCTCCCTCTGCTCCCACTGCCATTTTTTCCGCCTAAATAGTTGGCTTCCTCCCTTCTCAGCCTCTTGTACGGCACCACTCACACCACGCGTTGTAACTGACTGTTTCGTTGCCATATGTGCAGCGTCCTTTTCATCAGTCGCAATGCGAAATTCTTCGTCGTACCATGGCTTATCCTTCAGCGGTTTTTGATGGCCAAGTTCAGTCCTTGCGGCGTTTTTCAAAGAATGGGAGATGTGCCTCCACTACGCATCTGGGTCCTCAGTAGGGGGGTGTTCTGCCCTAGCAGGAAAGTGAGCTTTTGTATATAGGATATTGATATCTTCGGTATTTGTAGCTTGTCAATATCTAGCTTTTCCTGTGTTCGGCTTCGTAAGTTTTTCGCCCTGCTCAGTCTTGTGCGAACTTTCGCAGCTATCCGAGTTGGTATTGGCACCTCGAATCACACGTACATCCATTACACTAGAAGAGAGCCTGCCATCTATTACCAAGTAATCACAATCTTGTTCTTCGTTCTATGATCAGAAGATAACCAGGTCGCCTTATGTATGTCCTTATGATGGAATCGTTCCATGTTCTTTGCAGCGGCGAAGTCTATCAGTCTTATTCCATTATCGGAGGTGGTATCATGTAGACTGTGTTTACCGAAAGATTGGTCGAAAGACACTTTCCTTTCCCAATTTGGCATTAAAATCGCCTAGAATAATTTTAATGTCATGGTCTGAGCAGCGTTCGTATACTTCCTCCAGACGCTCATAAAATGATTCTTTGACCTCATCGTCTTTATCCTCTGTCGGCGCGTGCACACAAATTAATGAGATGTTGAAATATTTCGCTTTGATGCTAATTCTGGCTGTGCGTTCACTCACTGGGTTGAACCTTGAAACTAGGTATCGCAGTCTCTTGCCAACTATAAATCCGCAACCGAATTAATGCTTTCGCTCATGGCAGTAAATGGTAGTAAATATCACAGTGTTTGTTTCTGGTGCAACCATATCCTTTCCATCGCATTTCCTGGATAGCTATGATTTCAGCTTTATATTTTCCGAGGACATCCGCCAGTTGGGAGTGGCACCCGTCGTGTATAGCGTTTGCACATTCCAGGTACATATCCTTAAATCGTGGACTTATAACGTTTGCGAGGGTCGTCAACAGTTAGGGGGTTTCTTCGTTTATTATATTTTCCGTGTATTTTCATTGGCTATACAACGGTGGCGGGAGGCACCGTGGTTTGCATTTTACCTACTGCCAGGTTGATTATGTTTCAGCCGCCCATTATGGATCAGACGCTGACCAGAATGCAGTATGTTGAAACTGGATTTTGGTTTCTTCAATTTTGATCCGCCGTTGGCCAGGGGTGTTGGCTCATCCGCCTTCAAGGGATAGACGAATATGTCCACTTCTTCGAAGAGTTTCAGTGACAGGGTCACCTAATAATCCTGACACGTATCAGTGATCGCATTACCCATCAGGCTGCTCATTAGTTTCGCCTTCTCACATTTGGCAAGCTAACAGAGGTTTCCGTTAAAGCCATTGCGCAGGACATACTGCGTGGAAGCAGTGAGCTGCTTGGGCTGCCCAATGAAGGAATCATTTCTGGCCACTCCCAAGTGAATGGTTATCAGAAACTTTCCATCTCCAAGGACAGTCCCATGTCCCATCCATCTATCTTTAATTTACTTTACAAATATTTCATTAATAATTCCTCTCCACACTCCATTTCATTATTTTAGTTTGTGATAATTATCGAAATGTCAAAATTCCGGTTCAAAACAATTATCAAACAATTCCTTTGGCGTAACAACCCTGTATTTGAATTTGATTACGAAATTTTCGGATATGAAAGTGAACGAAATTTGCACTACTTTTTATACACGTAAAGGGTCCGCCATCTAACGTTTTTTTTTCAACTAGTGCTTATTTCGTGAATGGTAACACTTAGCTCATGTCTGATTTGACAGATAATTTGTTTTATCCTTCCGCTGAACGAATATGGTTGTGTATACGCTTGAACACCGCTGGGAAATATTGCGACATTACTTTGAAAATCATGGTAATGTTGCAGATGCCGATTTTGCCAAAAAAATCATCTTTTCAGATGAAGCCCATTTTGATCTTGGCGGGTATGTAAACAAGCAAAATTGTCGCATTTGGGGCACAGAAAACCCGCACGCATACATTGAAAAGCCGATGCACCCAAAACGAGTCACTGTTTGGTGCGGATTTTGGTCCAGAGGCATAATTGGGCCATTTTTCTTCAAAAATGAGCAAGGAGTGGCCGTTACAGTCAATGGCGATCGTTATCGTTCCACGTTGAACGAATTTTTGTTCACAAAAATTGAAGAGGAGGATATTGGCAACATTTGGTTTCAACAGGACGGCGCTACGTGTCACACAGCCGAAGCTACACTCGATGTTTTGCGCCCTGTTTTTGAAGATCGCATTATCAGCCGCAGAGCTGATGTCGTTTGGCCACCTCGGAGCTGCGATTTGACACCGTTGGACTATTATTTGTTGGGTGCCCTCAAAGATAAGTGTTACGCCGACAAGCCAGAGACAATTGACGCTTTAAAGGACAATAAACGTGAAGCCATTGGTGAAATACAGCTGCACACAATCGATAATGTGCTTAAAAATTGGACCGATCGTTTAGGCTACTGCATGGCCAGCCGAGGCAGCCATTTGAATGAAATTATTTTCCATTATTAACCGGAAGGATTGTACTTTCAAATAAAAAAAAAAATTTGAGAAAATATTCAGTAGTTTTTTTTATAGCATTTTCAAAAAAAAAGTTATTTGGCGGACCCGTTACTTCATAAAAACTGAATACCGGGCTTAATGTTAATGTGTCTTTGGGCACAGTTTAATGAAAGTGTTATGATTTAAAAATCGGTGGTCAGATAATAGTCGGTGGCTAAGTTTCCTTTATGAATAGGGGAGTTTATATTTTAATAATTGATTTTCGGTTTCTATAATTTCTTTATTTAATTAATTGATTGATTTTTAGACGATTTTTTATTTAAATATACTATTACAAGTTTTAATATATTTTACCTTACCTCTATTTTCATATTCAGATCTTTGACATCAATCCGTTCCAATTTCTTGGACTCTGTCTCAACCCAGTCTACTATTTGTTGTCTCAAATAGTTTGTACTCTTTTCCTGCTTAAATCGAGGCAGAAAGACATTTGTTTTATTTCCCATCATTAGGTGATTTGCTATAACCAAATATGATTTTCCATTTTCCTGGAAACACCTCATGTTGGCAATACTTTCTCCAAAAGCCTCAGCTGAAATTTGTACTTGAGATTCAACAATCTGGGCATCTTCTAAAATAAACACTTTGATGGCTGGACCTTCCAAGGCAGCGAGTAATATAACATTTTCATCTTCCATATGCTATAGAAATTTATGTAATATTAATGTACATACATATATAACTTGAGACAAAGGAATTTTATTTGAATTCACCTGAATGGGTAACAGTTTCTTAATGCCTTCCAAGGGCAACTTCAGAAAGGTTTCGAATCTGCTATTATTGTACAGGTAAATTATGGACTCCGGAACAGAATTAACATTTATTTTTCCTTTTTCGTTGTGGTTTCGCATAGAATTAGCTATTACCAAATAATGTTGTGTTTTCTGTTGTTCTGTTTTCAGTTTAAAATACTGAATATCTATGGCCCCATTTGTTTTAATGCTTTGCCACAATTCGAATTGTTTAATTTCATGGGAAAACTTATAAATTTCTGAATTTCCTTCAGTTTGATTATTTTGATCTTTATAATTTGCAACGGCTATATAATATTCGTTGTCCATCGTAAAAGCGGCCACATTCCGAACATTTGCACAAGATATATTACCGAGTTTACTAAATTTTCCACCAGACCACATAAAATAGGGGCAGGTTGGGTTGAGAGTCGTATTCTTTTTGGAAAATGTTTGTAGCATAAAGAAATTGCTACCACTGGTCCACAAATACATCGATATCATATTAGGCGTTGTAAAGTACTGGATAGGTTGTACTTGATCGCCAGCGATCTCATAAATAGAAGAAGATTCTTCGGCAGAACGTATGGAATGGGTGATATTTAGAATTATGGCCACATAACCCTTATTATTAAATGCCACACAATCGAAGGATATAGCATTGGGTTTTGGGATACTGGCTATTTGCTCGTAGGAACCATTCTGTAAGTAAATTTGAAATACATAGCTTTAATTTCAGGCTGTCACAATATATTTCTACAATTTCTTAGGTTATAATGGTTACATTGTAAGGGTTTCCGAAAATTCATGCAAGATTTGAATTTTGTGTCATGTGTGCGGTAAAGTGTAGCACCGCGATTCAATTTTTTCAACTTTTCCTTGCACCAAAGGACACGAGCCTTTTTTAGAGCGATTGACATACATATTATGCGGATCTACTGTGAGCAATTCTTTACGGCCAGATGTTCATGTAGTTTTGAATCTATGGGATTGGAAGTAATGGACAAGGGCGCCACGAAATAACCCCCAAACTCAAAAATGAAATAATCCCCAATGATATAACCCCCAAAATGAAATAGAGCCCAAACAAGATGAAAATAACCCCAAATTAGAAATGAAGAACCCCTAAAATATATCGGTACTATCGCCTAATGAAATAACCCCTAAAATAGAAAAGAAATATCCCCCAATGAAACAAGCCCCAAGTAAATGAAATAAACCCCAAAATAGTTATTATTAATTATAATATTATTATTAAAGAATTTAGAGGAACTCATTATTGTAAAAAGGGTAATTTCTTGCGGAATTGAAATAAACCCCAAATAAGATAAAGTAACCCCCAAAACCAAAACCACAATGAAACTATCCCAAAAAAAAAAAATTGGGGCTTTTTTCATTAGGGGGTTATTTCATTATGAAATAATCCCCAAATTAAAAATGAAATAACTCCCGAAAATTAGGAAATTATCCCCAAATCCGTTTTTCCTGCTTTTTTTAGGGATTATTTCATTCTCGAGTTTGGGGGTTATTTCATTGAGCGTTATTTCGTGGCGTCACGGCCAAGGTTGCCTCTATCTCACGTAAGTCATATGACGCTCGTGCAATTCCAGTTCACCTGAGCGACGTGCGTCTGTAATTTAAGTGAAGTGAACGTCAGTCGCAATAAAATTCATTATAACAGGTTTCCAAATTACTGTAAGATGGTGCATCATCGGCATATAAAGGTTTAAGTTTATCAATGCACCCTTCTCTTGATAATACGCCGAAAGCTGAGAATAATAATCGCTGGAAAATGTTCACGGGTTAATTCCATTTTTTGACTGAGATCAATTTTTCGAGTCACTGAAAAAACCAGGAACACATTCTGAGTACCGTTAAGCTAAAAACGTTAACACTTTCCAACGGTGTTGACAGATTGTGCCTGGCAACACAAAAAAAATGGCTTAGGCGAGAAATATACATATATGGCAACCCTCGTAACATTAGAGTTGTACATCAGCAATTCGTTTTTCACCTCTATCGTGAATACAAAATAATAAATAAAATTCCTCTAAAAATGTTTCGTTCTCAGAAAAAGTTCTCGCGGATAAGCTAATTATAATATGGGCATAAATCCCATTACTAATCGCCAATTAAATTCCTAGGGAAAAGGGCAAAGAAGTCAGCGTGAATACCCATTTACGATAAGGCACAGATTTCCTTATTGTAAGTGTCTTTTATGCGGTATTTTTCCCCCCTTTCACTTTAGAGTTCAAACAGAACCAGACACGCTTCAGACGACGACGGAAAAAATCTCTAGCGTCTAAACGAAATGGGAGAGAGAGCGTCTGGCGCCTTCGGTTGATTTTTTCTCTCTGCGTCGTAAATTTTTGCGGCTCTTTTCTGGAATTTGTTTGAAAATAATATTATAGTTGTATAGGAATAAAATTGTTTTTACTGTTTTTAAAAATGTATTCACTTTTATTGTATTGTGTTCAACAATAAATTATTTTTAACCCTTTCTTTAATTTTCTTTTGCATTCACATGTACGTACCATCGTATATATGTGTTGGTTTCTCTTATGATTTTTTTGAACATGTGACAACTTAATTCTCTCAATTGATTCGTGGGAGCGCCGCGAAGAAATTAGAAAAGATTCAAAACCATATCAGCTGACCAAGATGGATACATAAGGTGGTAGCAGTAGCAATTGCATGTATTATGTCTGTGTACTTTTTCTACTGTTCTGGTGCTATCACCGTATTTATCCATCCTAGTCAGCTGACAACGAAATGTCAGAAGTTTACACGTTTCTCCATCCCACGTTTGCGCAGCAAATCTGACTTGAAGACTTTCCACTTCTGTGCAAGTCGCTTTGTAAGGGAAATTTCTTTGTTTTGACGTTTGCCGCGTAAGTTTGCGAGGTTTACGCGTTTACGAGGCTCTTTCGAGTTTGCATGAGGACCACTATTATTTCTGTCCATTGTGTTTCTTCTATATAAATTGTTTTTGGTTTAAAGCTTTTATTTGATTTCCAGCTATGCGACAACCAAAAGACAAGTGACTGGTTTTGACATTTTCGTTCGCATTGATGACAGCGAAAATATTTAGTGGCTTCCGATTTTGCAAACACACAATCACACAATAACATTTAAAGCCTGGGATAAGAACGAAAGTGAGTGACTGGCTTTCGTTCGCTTAGGTTTTCTTTCGAGATCGTGACTTTGGCTGTAAAGTGCATTTTACGCGGGATTTTTCCCCCTTTTCGCTTTGGATTGTTCAGTTTATATTTTCTGGCGCACAAAATTTTCTACGGGGAATTATGCGCCGCTTATCAGTCGCTACAAAATGTCCTTATTGTTAGTGGCTTTTCAGGTGTCATTCTTTCCATTTCAGTTTATGTTTTCTCAAGAACAAAACATTTAGCCAGGAATTTTAATCGCAACAGGGATGACTAATACCGCATTTACACCGCCGTTTATCGTGGCTAGGTTAGCGATAAACTTGTTCTCAAATCTTTGCCGTTTACACCACCCTATTTGAAATTAAAATGACAATAGAAAAATTACGTTGGCGGCTATTGGTTTTGCCAGTTTTGTATAAATTTGGGATGTTTTTGATTTAACTGAACCTTTATAATTGGACCAGTGAGTCAAATCGGCTCACATTTTAAACCAATAACAGCCAATTATATCGGCGGCGGCGTGTGCGCGTGCGGCGACGCGTCGAACAATTTTTAATCGGCTTCCGTCTGTCAAACAGTTGATTTTTTTTGTATGTTTTTATTATGGTTGCATTTTTTTAGTAACTAGCAGTGTTAGGTTAAAGTGAGGTTAAAAATTAAACTTAAGTCTCTACAGATGAAAATTGTATGAGTAATCTTCTGGGTTAGCGTTGGTTAACCTTCGAAATGTGTTAATCTTGTTTGGTGTAAATGCCGTATAAGATTGCTTTTATTGTTGAGATGCTCTTCCAAATTCCAATTTTAATTTTCCATTACAATCATCATACTTACATTAATTTTGAATACGACAAAATGTCTTATACCCTTGGGACCAGCATGCAAAGCCACCGCATGTTTGGCAGTTTCCGTTTTTAAAATACAAATGTCCACAGGATACACTAACGGTATAGAGTACACTTTTTCGAAACCATTAAAATTGTATGAAGCTAAAATGAAAATCCAAAAAAAAAATTGTATTTAAATTATATAAATTATATACTTGCAGTTAAAAAAATGACCGACCAGGTTACTATATACAATGATTGTATAACCAAACAACTGGAGGAAATCAATATGTTATCTTCCATCTACTGTACACCAGGTGAAATGCATATCTTCGATCCGGGTGTTATCAGTGACTTTAATGAATTCCTACAAAGTCCCAGCAATGAAAATGTTGTAAAACTTTTAAAATCCCACTTGGATTTCAGTATCAAAATGGAACTGATGAGTGGTAGAACGAAAACGAAACTGGATGTACGCATTGAGTTGCCTCATTTATATCCCACTTTGGAGAATGCCCTAGTTATTGTCCATACGCCATTGCTGAGCAAGAATAAGGAGTTGTATTTAAAAAAAGAAATTGAACAGTTCATTGAAACCATGGATAAAACGGAGACATATGTTTTTCAAATTCTCAGCTGGTTACAGGATCAAATCGAGGATCTAATGGAACGAGATGCCAGTGAATTTGAAATGCCATCAAAGCCTGAAATAAACACCGAAGAGGAGTTGCTAGATTTCGAACGATTATGGATCTATTCACATCATATTAAATCGAAAACTAAGAGACAGGAAATCGTTAAACAATCACGTAATCTTGAGTTGAGCGGTTTTAGTCGACCCGGCAAGCCGGGTATCATTTGCATTGAGGGCTTAAAGGAAAGTACTCAAGAATTGTGGCGTATTATTCGCTCCATGCGTTGGCAAAAGATATTTATATGCAAAGTGGAAGCAGCTCGCAAAGCGAGAGGAAAAATCGATAAGTTACGACGTTTCGAGGGATTTAAGGAACAGTTGTTTTGCGATGATTTGGAAAATGAAGAGGGCGTCATGAATATGGGGCTGTTTATTAAATATCTGGAAACTCATAATTCGGGTTATATGAAAAAGGAACTGTTTGGTTTAGAATGAAATGAAAGTAAGAGTTTTCCTTGCGTTTATATTACAATAAATATTAATATTATTTTAACCTGTCATTGTATAAGTACTTATGCAAAGAAGTTGTAAATTTTTTGATATGTTGTTTATTATTTATAAATAAAATAAAAGTTTTACATAGTATGTGTTTCTAATTTTTCTAAAAACTATAATCAATTTAAATTGAATGAAATTTTTATATAGCCTTTTATACACAAATTGTAAGGTGTAAAATTGAATTTTAATTTGGTTATGAAATTCAATATTTTTATAAATCTTAATTGATTTTTAAAATATTAGAAAACAATGTTTTATATATATTTACAATTGCATTATAAATAAATTAAGTTTCAAGAAGAAAGTCAAGCTTTTAGTCGTTTCTGAGAACACTTTGTTCGTCTTAATTCCAGCCATTTGGACTATTATTCATTTAAATGCTATTGATATCGATATTTATAACCAGAAAGCACACATGTCACTGCCTATGAGAAGCTGTTCACAGCCTTTATTGGATGTAATAGGATGTATTTATTTAATTATTTTTACATATCGATATATATTTTGACTACTGAGACTTTTCTTGAACTATCCGTGGATTAGCGTTAATTTCAGTTGGGCTGAATCTACGTACACTTATTTTTAAACACAATACAATTAAAGTGAATGAAACATTGTTAAAAGCAGTAAAAACAATTTAAATCCTGTACATCCGAACTTTCAAACAAATTTCAGAAAAGAGTCGCAATTAAACACGACGCAGAGAGAGAAAACCCAATTGCAGTCACCAGACGCTCTCTGTCCCATTTCGTTTAGACGCTAGTGATTTTTTCGTCGTCGTCTGAAGTGTGTCTGGTCCTGTCTGGACTCTTAAAATGTTTGACCACAAACAAGCAAGTGATGAAAAGAACACTGCACGCATGGCGATGCTTCAGTCAGTTGCAACGCGAGCGATATAAATAGGTAGAATAGGAGAGAGGAAACTCGTTTGTTTAGCGAAAAGAAAACGACAGTGGAGAAAGCGCGAGAGTGAGAAAATTGAAACATATGGAACGAAGAATAAAAACCGAAAATTCAACCTTAAAGTGAAAGTCGAACCAACGGTCAAAGTATCACGACGACAAACTTTTTGACAAAAGTATCAAAGCGCGAGAGTGAGAAAATTGAAATCGAAAATTCAACCTTAAAGTGAAAGTCGAACCAACGGCCAAGTATCAGGACCCACCTTCTGCATAGATACGGACGATAATCTTGTGCAGAGTATATTGGGGATATGCAGAGATCATTTATCTGTCCCTGGAGAAACCAATGCAGATGGCCCAGTAGGAAGTGTCTTCAAGACATCCTCGAGGATAGGTGCGCGACCATACTAAATCGTTGAAGACACGTAGGTGACCGTCCATACAAATCGTCGACGAAATTTTCATATAAGTGTCCGCAAAATCGTGGACGAACAGATGAGCGACAATGTCGCTCAAATTGTTGGTTGATTTCTATATAAGTGCACACGTCGCCCATATTGTCGTCAACGGCTATTTAAACGACATTATCGAAATATGTTCGTCGGCGACTAGCTCGATGATCTTTTTCTTAGTAGGTCGTAGGTCGCCGGTCATTTATATATTTTATAATTAGCATTTATTATATTTTATAATTAGCTTTTTTGTATTGATTTTAACAAAATAAAAAACCTAAAATTAAATACAATTAAACGAACCTTCGCCCACTGATGTTTTCAATAAACTGAAAATTTTTACCATTTTACCTCTTCTTTTTCCGTGTCTTTTTTGTCCCCTTACTTTGCATTTTGTGTTTTCACTATCATAGCAACACATTGTTTTTCCTTCGAGCTTATTGTTGATTGAGTTTGATGCACGACAACATTAATGTATTGTCGCCCAGCTTGGCGTCAATGGAGTGTTTTCACGACAAGTACATGATTTTGTCGCTCAGCATGTCGTCAGTGGGCATTTAAGGACCATCAGATAAGTATTTTGTCGGTGAGGTGGTCTTGCCCGACAATATCTATAATGTAATCGTTAAAGATATTTTCGGTGATACATATCGTGTGTTACAGTTATCATAATGTCTTAAGGGCAGCGTTGACGACAAATTCATGTATGACGATACTTCCTACTGGAGAGGTAGTCGAGGAAATAGAAGACGATGATGTCGACTGTCCCCTCTCTCCTAATCAAGAGGAGGTCAGAACAACAATTTCCGGGCTTAAAAACAAGAAACCCGCAGGTGCTGATGGACTACCGACTGAGCTGTTAAAGGCTGGCGGAGGTGGATTGGCAAGGTGCATGCACCAGCTCATGCCAAATTTGGGTAGACGAATGCGTGCCCGAGGATTGGAGTCTACCGTACTGTGTCCTGTATATAAAAAGGTGAGTAGAGATAGCCACGCCTTTATCCAGAAAATCGCACTTATCTACTGGTGCAGAACGTACCCCCGCCCATTTATTATAAAGCGCAGTGGCAACATATTTCCCACTCTATGAAATCTGCTACAAAAAATCACTGCGCGAGTGGCAATGCTTCAGCCAGATGCAACGTGAGCCGAAGATGAAAAACGGTTGTGGAGAAACATACAGAAGGAAGAACAAGGCACCTAAATTCTTCCGAAAAATTAAAAGTCAAAAGCCAACGGATGTGGATGAGAGCCCTACAACTGTAGAGGTTAGGATGGTCCAGTCGCAGATGTGCCGAGTATGTTGGCGATATGGATATATGTATCACTTATCTGCTGTAGTTGTCCCTTGAGACCCCAAATGCAGATGAGGGAGTTGACCAAATACAAGACGATGGTATTGATTGCCCCCTCCGAACCAAGTCAAGGTTAGAACTGCAATTTCCCGGCTAAAAACCAACCAAGCCGCAGGAACAGACGGTCTAGCGAGTGAGTTATTCAAGGCTGGCGGCAATAAGTTGGAAAGGTGCATGAATCAGCGCATACGCAAAAATGGGTTAGACGAATGCAAGCTAGGCGATTGGAGCCTTACTGTGTGTCCTGTATTTAAAACAAGTCACCCAAGTATAAGCTCCAACTATCGTGGAATAATATTTTTATCGATTGCATACAAACTCCGTTCGAGCGTTATGTGTGAAAGATTAAAACCATTTGTTGTAGACCAGATTGGACCTTATCAGTATGACTTTAGACCTGGTAAGCCAAATGACATAAAAAACGGTTTCCCATTACATCCCATGAAGGAATTGGGGAGAGCTTCTCACAACCAGTGAGCTGTGCGCGTTCTAGTTTTTACACTCACTGATTGGGACCTACAGTTTTATACCGGTTCCGAACGGTACTTTGAGAAGCTTTTTCATGACTAAGTACTCGATAGTGTCGCCGTCACTAAGCGAGGTGACCGTCGTCGAAAGAAATGTAAGGTGGTCAGAGTAGGGATCGAACCCACGTCCTCTTGAACAAGAGCCGCGCACACTACCATTGCACCACCGACGGTCAAATGACATACTAGATATTAATTTTTCGACAAATTATGGAGAAACCTGGCGAACAACAAACGACAACTGGCCAAAATTTGCCAGAACATAGTGCAGTATTTTCAAGAATTGAGAAGGAATCAGGAAAAATGGGTTTGGCGGTAAAGCCTCGTATTCAGTCCTTGCGAAATTTTCCTAAGAAATTTGCTAATTTATCTCTGAACGCAAAATTTTGTTGCGGAGAGTTACTTTGATTTATATTTCATTTGTAATTCCATTTTATTTTTAACACATGTCGTGTTAATTTTGGTTGTTAAAATTGTCGAAATATCAAAATTCCGGTCCCAATCAATTATCAAATAATTGTTTTCGTACGAAATAGCTTTGGCTTAACAACTCTGTAATTGATTTTGTCTACGAAATTTTCGCGAAGAGCTGAATACCAACCAAATGAAAAGTGAGCGAAATCTTCGGTTCATGAAATTTTCGTCATTTTTTATACGAATACCGGGCTTAAACGAGGACAACACAAAATTAATTGTTTCAACACACTGATCGTCAACCCGTTTGAAGGAAAACGTAGTGGACGAATTTATTTACCTCGGATCTGCCATTAATGAAAACAACAATGTCAGCCTAGAAATTAAACGGAGAATTGTGATACTTGGAGCTAATACTCCAAACAACACTACGTTTATACGAGAGCTTATATTGTGATATCATATCGCGATATGTCAACAAAGTACGTGCAAGTAACACGTACAAGAGATAAAGCTCTTTCTCGCGAAACGAAGATCCAGTTATGTTATAGCAGACTCTCATACAACCTGTCCAGCGGGTTTCGATGGCACAGCTGATCGAAAAGCCACTAAGGAAATGATGTAGAATGAGAGATCAAAGGAGACATACAGATTATAGACAATGCAACAAACTAAGTTTAAAAGTGTTTGATTGATACGAATGACAGCTAAATTATGTTTGCATCGAACGAAAATACGCATTCCCTTTTATTTCTGTCCATATTATGCAAACCAAAGAGTAAATTACCAAAGCAACTCGAAATCGATGAAATGGCCTACTACTTCGTCGTCATGAAGAGGCATCGAAGAGAGTAATGAAGGCTCTTTATTATTGCTCTGTGACGTATCCTTCTTTATGGAGCAGAACCCTGGGTCATATCGAACGCTGATGAAATAGCGTTCTGAAAAAAATATGGTCCTATACTAGACAATGGTGAGTGCATCGACGACGTATGAACCACGAATAGTATGAACTATAGCCCCACATCGACGTAGTTGGTCGAATTCAACTAACGCGGTTACGCTGGCTGGGACTTGCCTGTAAAATTGATCAGATCGAACCAGCGGGAAAGTATACGTACTCGAAGACCATCGAAAAATAGGGCGACAAAGAATGCAATGGATAGATTTGTTTGTAGAATCCCTGCAAAATTTTAGTGCTACCAATTGGAACAAAGAAGCAAAAGATCGGACAGGTTGGAGAAATATGTTAACATCTTTATGTAAGGCCCGCTACTCTCCTGGGTTGTCTGTGCCTCCCTAAGTGATAACAAGTTTGTGAAATTATTAAGCACATACGGCCTTATTCATAAAAAATTATGAAAGCTTTGAGAGACGATTTGTTATACAAAAAACGTGTCTCAAATCTCCCACAACTTTTTACGAATAAGGCCAATCCACTTTTTTTTAAATTAGTATTTCCATTTTGTAGTATTCAATATTATACGTTAAACGCAGTATAAATTCGTTTTTTTTTCTCAAAATTTCAATTCATACCACCTACCTTTATCATATAATTCCTGCAATTCTCTTTTGTGGATTTCAGTATTGAATGAATCCACTTTTAAATTGTAATTATAATGAAAATTCACATTAAAACTTGCATAACATTTTACATTTATTAACAAAATTGCTGTTAAATATAATAATATATTGAATTTTAATTTATACATGTTTTCGCTAACATATAAAACACTTTGATTGACACTCCGTTTACTAGCTCGCATTATCTCTTGTTTTCAAAGATTGATCCGAGTATTGAGAATTTTGCAAATAGAACAGTTAGAAATATTCAACTCAATTTATTTAATGGAACTAACTGTTTATATGAATGAACATTGGATGTAGTAAAATTTAAAAAATAAATCACTCAATTGAGAGTGTTATATTGTAAGCGAAAGATATTGATTGCCAGGGTTTTAAGGTTGTCATAATTTTCAAGGGAATTCTGGGATTCGATCAACAATACCATATGTTTTAATAAGAGTCAACATATTTCATTTCCGTGTGAGATAGACAATCTTCTGTACAGCAGTTTCCAAATAAAAAAAATCAATGAGTGTTTGAACTCACGGCGATGTGTTAACACCTTTTTGTTACACATTGCTATGAACACATTAGTAAATGTTACATAGGAAAATAAAAAAGAGAATACTTTTTGTGCTGCAGGCTCTTTTGCTATTGCACTTTCTTTTTTCTTACATTTGCTTCAACATTAGATGTAATATTGTTAAAATAAATAAATCAATATTTAGCTCACTGAAATAATTGTTTTTGTTTTGTCATAAACAGAGCGACGACAAAAAGTATTGAATCGTATAGAGAACTTATTGCATTCTTTTTCCGCTCTCATGTAGAGAGTCTGAGTAAACGAGTCTTATTCTCTTTATAGAATATTTCAATATAAATGCACCATTTCGACAATGTTATTACATAAAACAATACAAAAACCATAAATGTTTCAAAAGGCATCAATGTTTCACATCAAAATTATGAATGGACCAAGTTATAACAAAATCATTCGCCAGATATCGCCAGTGCTTTTGAGTCATAAAATTCGTTCCATGGGTTCTCTATACTATTCAATACTCTTTGTTCGCTGCCGCTACATCAATACCATCATACTTATTTTCAGGCAGAGACTAATGTTGTACAACAACCACGTATATGATGTAACGCTTTGATAGATTGCCGTACCCGTGCCTATAGATGTTAACACATCAAAAAAATTAAGAAATCAGGTTTCTACATAAATGTGTTTATTTAGTTTATTGTATATATAAAGTATAAAAATAAAACGTTATTATTGAGATACTTTATATTGATATATGTATGCATGCTTGTAAAAAGGACTTCCGGAGATGCAGAACATATGTGCAATAAGCTTTTTAAGAAATGAAATGGAAACAATTCCAAACCAAACCACTCAATTTTTTGGTGGGATATTTGATACAAAAAAATATCCACAATTATGACTTATTAAATATGACCCCTGTCGACCAGAGTTTGTGGACTGTTTTTGGGCTCCACTTGTTGCATGCTACCATTATTTATATATCCCACATTGAGGTTTGGATTACTAGTATTAAAGTGGATTTCCCTCTGGGATTTATGGGTTAAACAACACAGTTTTGTCGTCCACCATTTCGAAAAGGCATTTAAACAGCGTAGGTGAGATTTCTGGAATAGAAGAATTAAATTTACAATTAAACAAACGTAGTACAGAAGTGTCAGCCGTTAGAACTGACTTTCACATGTCTTGACGTTTTGTGAAAGTTCCAAACATAGAATAATACATACCGTAGAAACTTTTATTCGCTCAATAAATTAAACGTCATAGGTACGATGGAAAGTAAACATTAGATTTTGGAAAACATGGGTTCAATAATACCAGATAGTGGCAATAGTATACAACGATCAACAAAGGAACAACAACCGAATTTCGTGTTTTGTGGCAAACTAGTTGTGTTAAATACAATACAAATGTATACCAACGATAAAAGTCAACAAAAAAGTGGAAAATACATTTAAATTTTTCAGTTCTACACCAAAACGTCAGGAAAAAGTTAAGTGAACATATTTTGTAACTCCACCTGGTGTAAGGTAATTTTAAATTTAATTGCTCTCATTTCCACAAACCTACGATGAAGAGTGTGAAATGAAACGTCAGATGAGAGAATAAGTTTATCTATGTATGTATTATTCTATGGTTCCAAATATGAACTGGTCTAATTCAAAAAAAAATACCTACACTGAAAAAAAAAAGCTTTATCAAATTTATAAATTCTTTCCTCAATTTGATGAAACAATTCCTCATTTTTCAACCTACGACACATTTAATTGAATTGATGAAGAACATTTCGTCAATATTTCATCAATAGTTTACGTTGATTCAACGACAATGCTACATCAAGTTGATGTAAAATTTTCATCAGTTTGATGTAAGTTTGTCATCAAATTGAAGTAAATTTTTAAACATTTTGATGTGAATTGCTCACCAATTTGCTGTAAATTTTCCGTCAATTATATGTATGGTTGACATCAATTTAATGTAAATTTTTCATCAATTCAGAGGTGCCGCACCATATCATTTTTGATTTCCTATTGTAATAGAAGGTTTACCTTGATATAATGCATTAATATTAATAACTTGACAAAAAGTTGCCCCTTTAATATTAATTTATTATATTATTATAAACCATTAATTATAATTAGAATAATTTACCATTTTGACTATTTTTCATTCTAAAAAATACACAATAACAGGGTACAAGACCACATAAAAAGTGTTCATAGCGTGGATAATGTTTTCTGTCCATTGCACTATTTTTTATTATGTAGTTGTTTTAAATTTCCTAGTACTTTTTTCTCTTTCTCTTTATTTTTCAGTACTACGTCCATATTTTGAACCCATCTCACTTAGTATTTACAAATTCCAATGATGAAAACGGATGTAAACAAGATCATCAATTCAATGACGCTGAAAATTTTGAAGAAATGCACAATCTTCAAATTGATGAACATTTATCGTCGATTTGATGTAAAGATTTTCCGTCAGTGTAGTTCTTGAAATAGTGAAATATGAACGAGTTCCAGTGCCACTAGTTTGTATTATAGTGAAAACGTTAGGGTATCGGGGTTAAATGTTCGTATCATTGAATTTTAAATTCGTTAGTTGAAATTCAATTAACTACAACCGATTTTATATATTAGGTTTTTAAATTTCAATTGATGTGTTTTCAATTTCAATTGAAATCTTTAAAAATTCAATTAATGGCTTTTAAATATGAATTGATATCTTTTAAGTTCCAATTGATATCGTCCAAAGTATTGATGTGTTTTAAATTTCAATTTATGTGTTTTACATTTCAATTGATGTCTTTTAAATGTCAAGTGGTATTTTTTCAATTGAATGAATGTATTTTACATTTTAAATATCATCTTTAAATTTGAAATGATTTCTTTTAAATTTCAATGGCTTTGTTTTGAACTGACAAATTGTTTTAACGAATTCGAATAAAAATATAACATTTTAGATTAAGTTAAATAACATTGTAACCTACTCATTGCATTAAAACTCACCTCACTGCCATTTATTTGGATTGCAGAAGCTCTGCAACAACATTTACACAATGGTATTTGAGCATAGGCACGACGGAAATTATCATTTGTATAGCCATAGATGACCGGATTGATGGCAGCATTAAGAAACATCAAATACTGAGATATATACCAGTATATGCGAAAATTTCCCTTAATCATATTATCCGTATTGGCTATTATGTTATCTCGTAACATAACTAAAAGTGTAAAGGGCAATCGGAGAGCGACAAACAGTATGGTTATGATGAATAGTGTTCTAGCCACTGTTCGCTTATAGGATACCGTCAAGGGATGCTCACGAGTTTGCACACGTTTTTCATAACGATCCAACTGAAAGTGGGGGGGGGGGAGAAGGAATAGAAAGAGTGATAGATAAAAGTTGAAGATTTTAATAAAAAAACTCGAAAGATAACTTCCTGAGATGCTTTACATTTTGCTCATAAATTTTTCTAAAAAGTAATGGAAATTCCTTTCTTGGAGAAGGATCATCTAAATACATCCCAATAGAACTTTCCCGAATACTTCGGAAAGTATACAGAGGTTGCGTATGAGGCAAAGAAGACAACTCCACACATCTTCGCATACTTTGTATATAGAGTGCACATGCAGTTACAAATTTATGTTCGTCTCTAATTCACCGTCATACATCTTCACATACTTTGTTTACTGAAAAAGTGTACATTGACGAAGATTAACATATTATACATATTATACTTGTTAGCATACATTGTGTTTTAAAAACATGAACAGTCACAATGTGTTTATTTTTAATAAACCGTTAGTAGTGTTTATTACGTGTAAGCGTGCGCATGTGTTTTATAAAAATATGTAAATAAAATATACATTTTAGTAGACATAAATATTACGAATTTTTAATAGGAAATCCAAAATTTATATTTTTTGTTTATTAATTTGAGTGATTCTATACGCCTCGGTATACATGGTATATACAGTGGTATGGGGGTTGTAGACAGTTCTTCATATTTTCTCTTCGATATTGAGGACTACGCTACAAACGTTTCTATCTACAATTTAATTCGACTCTAGGTACTGATTGTATACCATTGTGCCAAACATTTTCATCAGAATTGTATTGAAATTGTAAACATTACTATGTTGCTTATCCCAGTAGGATCAGTATACTATACATGTTCGCATTCGTGTAGTATACAAACAAGGCAGGGATACTGTGATCGTCTCTATACCTCTCTAATATACGTTTGTAAAGGAATGACCGCTTGTGTGGGTACAAACCATATAGCATTCAAAGTACAAATTTTTTCAATTTATTTTAAATGTATGGCAGAATGGTCAAATCAAATTAAATTGTATATATAGAAAAGTTTGTAGCATAGTCCTCAATGCTGAAGAGAAAATATGAAGAACTGTCTACAACCCCCCTACCACTGTATATACCATGTATACCGAGGCGTATAGAATCTCTCAAATTAATACAAAAATATAAATTTTGGATTTCTTATTAATAATTCGTAATATTGATGTCTACAACTGTCTACAACCCCCATACCACTGTATATACCATGTATACAGAGGCGTATAGAATCACTCAAATTAAAAAAAATGGGAACGAAGTTCCTTTCGCTATATATTATGTACCAGTTAGTTCCAACACGCCTAAGGCGCCCGTTGAAAAAATACGATAATTTAAATGGATCTTTAAGAAAATATACTTTTTGTTAAATGATAAACTTTTTTTCAGAAAATTTTTTTTTATAGAATGTATTTTTTTAAGAAAAAGTATATTTTTAGGTCCTTTTTGTAAGAATATGTATTATATTTTCCCGAAAAGGTTATCTTTTAAAGAGAGGTACTTCTTTTATTAAAAGCTAATGTTTTTTTTAAAAAAGTAGTACTTTTTTTAAAGAAGTACTTTTTTGAAGAACAGGTACATTTAAGGAAGTGGTACTCTTTTTAGGAAAAGGTCAAGGAAAGAAAATAAAATGTATTATTTTATTTTTAAGAAAAGGTATTTTTGTAAAAAATGTATTTTTTAAGAGAAGGTATTTTTTGAAGAAAAGGAAATGGGAATTTTTTTAGAATTGGAAGAGTAGGTCACATTAAAGGTACTCTTTGAAGAAAAAGTATTTTTTTAAGAAAAGGCAATTTGTTGTAAAAAATTGTAATTTTTAAGAAGAGGTACATATTTAAAAAAAAAAACTTTTTTTAAGAAAAGAAACTTTTTGTAAGAAAATTTACTTTTCTTAAGCAAAGGTAATTCTTTAAGATAAGGTATTTTTTGAGAAAAGTTACTTTGTTTAAGAATATGAATAGGTTTTTTTTGAGAAAATTTACTTTTTGTAAGAAAAGGCACTTATTTAAGAAAATTTTATTTTTTAAACTTCTCTCACTTTGGGTTTTCTAAATTTACTTTTTATTGGGTTCAAAACTATAATATATACTAAATGTTGGTTACAGGCTCCACCTAGAAAACTTCCCATTAAACAAGAAATTTCTCAACATATGTTAGTCTAGACATAAACCAAAGCGAAAGTACCCAATATACAAACATGATAATACTGGGTTGTAGCATAATAGTGTTAAAAAACGTTGTTTAATTTGTTTTCATTTAGCCCCCATCCCGCAACTTGGAACTTCGTTCCAAAAAATATGAATTTGGGATTCCTTATTAATAATTTTTAATATTTATGTATGTATGTATTTTTTTAACACGTTCGCACGCTTACACGTAACAAATATTACTAACGTTGTATTACGAATATTATCACTCATTATCACTGTTCACGTTTTCAATAAACAATGTATAATAGTATGTATACATTGTATAATAGTATAATATCCAATCAAAATTCTCATGAAATCGAATAAAAAAATTTAAGCTTCGTCAATGTACACTTTTTCTGGAAACAAAGTATGTGAAGATGTATGAAGATGAGTAAGAGATTTGTCATCTTCGCAACTGCATATGCACTCTATATACAAAGTATGCGAAGATGTGTGGAGTTGTCTTCTTTGTCGCATACACAATCTCTCTTTCCGAAGTATTCGGGAAAAGTTGTATTGGGATACTTCGTGCGAACAGCGTAAGACTACACTGTCCGAAATATTTCGTACGTATTTCGCAATTATTTCAGTTAAAATTAAATGTTTTTTTCTGTTCAATGTATACTTCGTCAAAGTATACTTTTTCTGCAAACAAAGTTTGTGAAGATGTATGAAGATGCATAAGAGATGAACTCAAATTTGTCATCTTCGTAACTGCATATGCACTCTATATACAAAGTATGCGAAGATGTGTGGAGGTGGCTTTTTTGTATCATACACATTCCCTCTTTCCGAAGTATTCGGGAAAAGTTCTATTGGGATATTTCGTGCGAACGGCATAATACTACACTATCCGAAATATTTCGTACGTATTTTGCAATTATTTCAGTTAAATTAAATGTTTTTTTTTTAAATTATTTTTCATAAAATAACAGAACTGAAGCAGGACTTACCTTATAAAAGATGGCCGTATAACATATCAGCATTATAGCCAGTGGCAGCCAAACCATTATAGTTATTAAAACGTACCAATATTTGGGTAAAATATTTATATTTTCCTTGCAATATTTTTCAGTAAAATTTTTCCAGTGACGGACCTTAAAAAATACAAAATATAGATTAAAGGTATCGAAAATAAGCGTGTTTTTTTATTTCCCGCTAAACTAATTTTCCGATGACTTTGTATGGGGAGCCTCTTAAAATCACTCAATGTCGCTTAAATCTCCATACAAAGTTGTCGACAAATTTGTTTAGTTGGGAAATATGAAAATGATCGTGAGGAAATTTATAAGACAAGTCTTATTCACATTGCCAATGAAATCTCGTGTTTGGGCAATTCGGTTAGACAAATGAACTGTTTATTTAATGCGATAAATGTGAAGTAGGAATACGATTGTCCATCATCTATCTTTGGAAAAATATCCCATTATATTTGTCTCATGAAAGGATAAGCGAGAGCTTCTCACAACCTGACCGTTGTGTGCTTTCTATATGTGGACACACTTATTGGGACCTACACTTTTACACTGATTTCGAACGGTTTTTATCTTTTCGTGCCAAATTATTCCATAGTGTTGTCACCACTATGTAAGTTGACCGTAGGCGGAAGAAGATTAAGATGGTCCAAGCTGGAAATAAACACTTGTTCTTATGTTCTTGTGGACGTCGGTGGTGCAATGGTTAGTGTGCTCTGACCACCTTAAAATTTCTTTCGGCGGCGGTCAACTTGCGTAGTGACGGCGACACTATCAACAATTTAGCCATGAAAAAGCTTCTCAAAATACTGTTAGGAATCGGTGTAACAACTGTAGATCCCAATCAGTGAGTATACAACTAGAAAGCGCACAACTCACTGGTTGTGAGAAGCTCTCCCCAATTCCTTCATGGGACGTAATGGGATACCATTTTTTTTTGTATTTTATGCACAAAAGTCGTGCATGCCAACCATAGAACCACTGACGTTTTCATCTTACCCTATAACTCCTATAGATGATCAATGGCAAAGGTATCAAGATTCCTGCCAACCACGTCATAAAAATCACTATTTTCACTCCCCTCATGGTAAGACGTGTTTCTGTGGGTAACACGATGGCCGTCAAACGATCGTAGCTCACCACAGACAAATTTAAAACGGCGGTTATCAGGAAAACGCCTTCCAGAAATCCTTCTAACTTACAACCCACCGAACCCAAAATATAGTTCTGATAGAAATCATTTATCACAAACATCGTGGGACATATGAGCAACGTCAAAAAGTCTGCCATCGCCATATTGGCTATAATTAAATTTGTGGGAGTCCTCAAAGGGCGATTACAGACAATCAGTCGTATTATAGTGTAATTTCCCAGCAGACCAAAGATGAGAACTGGAACAAAGGTGCATATCTTTAAAATCATTTCGTTTTCTGAGATGTGCTGCCATATGCGGTCCTCGGGAAAATCCCAGCTGCTAAAGTCAAACTGAAAAATTGCGATTAAGGGATTGCATTCAAAATTGATCGCATTGCAATGTCATACCTGTGCCTCATCCGACATTTTGTTTAAGATGTGTTATATTTCTGTTTTATTTCACACTCTTTATCATTTGGATCCTCTCTGTTATATGGTTATTTTAGCAATAAATTATGTGTTTTTAGGATTTCATGTTAATTCTATTATCGTGCATTTCCACTGTGGTCCCGGGAAAATCACTGATAAGATTTCCATGACAATGACACCTGTTTATTATTCATGTTCGAGTGTCAACAGTCATCATCAGTCTATTATCATTACCATTTAAGTGATTTAATGTTGTTCACCAGAGTAGGTCGAACAATGCCATTTTGAGGGACATTGTAATTTTTTTAGAAAGACACCCTGCCATCAGATATTTTTAACTATGGCAGACAGAAATGGGATGTCGAATATTTTTGAAGGCAGAAGGTTATGTCAAGGACGCGTATGATTCTACTTACACTCGGCGGTCTGTCGATCCATTGTGATTGTCCTGAGAATATAGGTTAGGAAACGTAAATAACCTGCGTACCTAATCTTTCGACGACTTTTCATGGGAAGCCCCATAAAACTGTTCAGCTCCCCATACAAAGTGGTCGAAAAATTAGTTTAGTAGGGAATAAAAAAACAGTAGTAACGGGTTTTTCAATAAGAGCGCTATAAAAGTTTTTTTAAATAAAGCAAAACCGGTTTTAGATACCAATGAAATTCTTTATTCCTGTGAAAGTACGTTCGATGCCATTATGTATGGAACTCGATTTCTTTTGTCCAGACGCTGAACCCAATTTTCGACGGTTTTCAAGAATAAATCGGCCGATATTGCTGCAATTTCACGTTCGATATTCGTACGAAGTTCATCAATCGTCGCTGGCTTGTTGGCATAGACCATAGACTTGACGTAGCCCCACAGGAAATAATCTAACGGCGTCAAATCGCAGGACCGAGGCGGCCAATCGACTGGGCCATTTCGTGAGATAACACATTCACCAAACTTGGTTTCCAATAAATTGATTGTGGCATTCGCTGTGTGGCTTGTGGCGCCGTCCTGTTGGAACCACATGTCCTCCAAGTCCATATTATCCAATTGGGGCCAAAAATATTCGTTTATCATTGAACGGTAGCGATTCGCATTCACAGTAATGTGCCGGTCTTGATCATCACGGAAGAAGTACGGCCCAATAAATCCGCCGGCCCATAAACCGCACCAAACCGTAATTTTTTCGGGATGCAATGATGACTCATGGATTACGTGTGGATTGCTGTCTGACCAATAACGCATATTTTGCTTATTGGCGAAGCCATTCAGCCAGAAATGAGCCTCATCGCTGAAGATGATTTTCCAATAAAAATCCGAATCATTTTCAAGTTGTTGCTCAGTCCAATTCACGAACATACGACGCTTATGGTGGTCAAGCGGCTTCAGTTCTTGCGTCAATTTGATCTTGTAAGGATGTAGGCCAAGATCTTTTCGCAAAATTCGCCACAACGACGTCACAGAGATGCTCAATGCTTGAGAACGACGTGTGAGAGACACATTTGGGCTTTCCTGAACTGAAGCCGGCAGCAATATTCTCGACACTACGGGCACATCATTGTCTCACTGCCACGGGAACATTTTGTACTGTGCCTGTGGATTCAAATTTTTGCAGTAGACGCTCAATTGTTGATCTGGTAGGACGATTATGACGACCATAAATTGGACGTAGCGGTCTTAAAGTTGAGTCCACTGACTCCAAATTTCGGTAGTAAATTTTAATAATTTCGACTCGTTGTTGGCTCGTATATCTTTCCATGATGAAATGCAAACCTTACTGAAGAGAAATGTCAAAAGAGCGGGGAAAAATATGGCGTCGTTTGCTGTCCCTATCGATTTACTTTTGTAGCGTCTCTGTTGAAAAACCCTTTATATAGCAGGTTTCCTGCGGCCAGAATGACATCAGATGCGCAGGCCATTGCCCTACGACTTCCAGTTCAAAGGATGTAAGAAACCATTAACTACTAATGTGACTGTTGGTGGTGCAATGGTTACTGTGCGCAGCTCACGTGCAGCAGAACGTGGATTTGATACTTGCTCTGACCACCTTACATTCCTTTCGATGACGGTCACCTCGCTTCGTGATGGAGACACTATTGAGTACTTAGCCATGAAAAAGTTTCTCATAATACCGTTCGAAAATACCGCCCCTTCATGGCCCTACATGTATTGAGAAATGATATTCCTTTTGACCTTAAAGTTGTGCATAGACGAATCGATTACAAGATCAGGATTGGGAGACAGATTGATTCATGGATGGAGTTAAAAGCATAAGTGGGAGAAAGTGACGATTTTTGCTGTTATATCTGAGTGACAGGAGCGTTAGGGTGCTCGCACCAATGGATGTATGGATTGGATGGATTACTTTTGTTGTTGGATATGTGGCGCACGGTTCGAGGATGTTTTACTTGCACTGTGCCAGTGTCCTGTTTATGGGGACTGAACTGCTTTGATCGTTATTGGGATTTCCAGATGCAGTGATGAGTGGGAAGTTTGAGAAATGCTCGGGCCTTCTGTCGTGTTGTCTTTAGTAACGCATTTTAACCCTCGGGTGATCGTGAGGCAACGTAATTGCTTGGTGTGATTTTCGCCTTTTATACGATGACTTACGACCCTGGGACACGAGTCACGACTTACGATGCTACTAGGTGAGGGGGGATGAGAAGAAAGAGGGGTAGCATAAGAGTCACGAATTGGAAATTCAGGGGGCATTTTGATATTTCTCTGTCACCCTTTTCGTGTTGTGACATGGCGGTAAAGCAACAGTATATAAGAAGTGGAGAAAAATAGTTTTGAAGCAATTTCTTAATAAATTAAAACAACACAATTGCCATTTTATCAGCCATTGTTCATTAATTTTTTAAAATGTTGAATTTGAGATTATTACGAATAGAAAAAAAAGAGATTAACCGACAATACGTCACAAAGAGTCACGCATAGTTGTACACAGAGAGTCGTCGCCTGAACGCACATGAATTTACGAAGGGTTACCAAAAGAGAATGAACACAATGTCCCAGGGTTGTAAGTCATCGTATAAAAGACGAAATTGTAGTTTGTCGTGGGCCGCTTGCCTGTGTTCACTCTAGAGTGGAATAGGTCTTAGTTATATCGGTGAGAACGATATTATACCGTTTGAATATATGCCCGTGAGTTGAATGGCTAGTTCCAAAAGCGGTAACAGCTTCATTGAACAACACCGACCAAAGACAACACCTGACTGGTAAAATTGGTGGGTTGGTTCATTTAACAACAATACTTTAGACGTCTTTTGAATACACCGGTTCCTTAGATTATCCTTTATTTTGTGAGAGCTAAGCGATATTAAGCTACACTTGAAGTACCGCTTCCATTTCAGCCCTAAGCAGACATAAAGTTGCCAGTCTAAATAGAATTTCAATTCAGTTCAATTCATGTCAATTCAATTCAATTTAATTTAATTTAATTTAATTTAATTTAATTTAATTTAATTTAATTTAATTTAATTTAATTTAATTTAATTTAATTTAATTTAATTCAATTCAATTCAATTCAATTCAATCCAATTCAATTCAATTCAATTCAATTCAATCCAATTCAATTCAATTCAATTCAATTCAATTCAATTCAATTCAATTCAATTCAATTCAATTCAATTCAATTCAATTCAATTCAATTCAATTCAATTCAATTCAATTCAATTCAATTCAATTCAATTCAATTCAATTCAATTCAATTCAATTCAATTCAATTCAATTCAATTCAATTCAATTCAATTCAATTCAATTCAATTCAATTCAATTCAATTCAATTCAATTCAATTCAATTCAATTCAATTCAATTCAATTCAATTCAATTCAATTCAATTCAATTCAATTCAATTCAATTCAATTCAATTCAATTCAATTCAATTCAATTCAATTCAATTCAATTCAATTCAATTCAATTCAATTCAATTCAATTCAATTCAATTCAATTCAATTCAATTCAATTCAATTCAATTCAATTCAATTCAATTCAATTCAATTCAATTCAATTCAATTCAATTCAATTCAATTCAATTCAATTCAATTCAATTCAATTCAATTCAATTCAATTCAATTCAATTCAATTCAATTCAATTCAATTCAATTCAATTCAATTCAATTCAATTCAATTCAATTCAATTCAATTCAATTCAATTCAATTCAATTCAATTCAATTCAATTCAATTCAATTCAATTCGATTCAATTCGATTCGATTCGATTCGATTCAATTCAATTCAATTCAATTCAATTCAATTCAATTCAATTCAATTCAATACAATTCAATTCAATTCAATTCAATTCAATTCAATTCAATTCAATTAAATTCAATTCAATTCAATTCAATGCAATGCAATGCAATGCAATGCAATGCAATTCAATGCAATGCAATGCAATGCAATGCAATTCAATTCAATTCAATTCAATTCAATTCAATTCAATTCAGTTCAGTTCAGTTCAGTTCAGATCCATTCAATTCAATTGTATATGGTGATTTTCATAGAAAGGCCAACCTTTTGTAACATCACGTCACCCTCGTTAATAGCTAATATTTTAAGACCAGGTATATTAATTGTTTTGACTTATTTTACCAAATTAGAGCTACTAACATTCTAAAGTATATTTAGTAAGACAATAGAAAACAATCAAACTTCTTATACATACATATTCGTAAAATATTAGCTATTAACCAGGGTGCCGTGATGTGACATACTTTCTGTGGAAATGCCCATAAATTATCGCGTGAGAATATCGACAAAAAATTTTTTTTACAACTGGAAAACTTGATAAAAATTATCCAAAAATACAAACATTCATATCATGTTAACAACTGTTACAAAAAGTTTATAGGCCACTACAGATCTGACTATGCTTTATGATTGTTTTGCTTTCCTTAGTCCAAACCCCCGAACAAATAATTTACGATAAAGATAAACGAAATAATGTACATATATGATGGTGTTTTAGCTTTTGGCTGTTATTTCGATACGAACAGATATTTAATCGGACAACGACAATATCTTATCAATTAAAACTACTCGCCGCACCACGTAAAAAATATACTCACACATGAAAGAGAAGAGTCCCATGTCGTAAAAACTTTAGACATCCCAAAACCTTTTAGGTAATATCAGTTTCGATTCGGATCTCGTCGCAGCAAAAACTGCAACTCCAAAGCACTACTTATATCTGACCCGCCCCGTTCCGTCAAAGTAATCACAATGACAGCGTTAAGACCATTAAATCCTGAACTCGAAGAAGTTGCCCGCACGAAACTAAATGAGGTCAAGTCGCGCATACCGGAAGATTTGGAAGCATTGCGTACGTGGATTTTAAAGGAGCCCCATTTGAAGGCCCGCACAGATAATCAATTCCTGATTGCCTTCTTGCGTTATTGTAAATACAGTTTGGAAGCTGCCAAAACGCGGATCGATTATTTCTACACCTATAAAACATCGACTAAAGATTTGCTTAAATCTCGTCGTATCGATGATAAGATTTTAGATATTTCCAAATCAGGGTAAGTGTTACATTGAGGAATAGGAAGAGCTATGGGACATTATGTCAACGTTGTGCTACGTAATTTCTACACGCTGAAAAATAACGGCCCCAGCAACATATTGCAAATAACATGTACATGTTTGCAAGCAATGTTTTCAAGAATTGAAGATCGACAAAAAAAAGACACATTTGGGTCTCAAAAACATATATTATAGCCTATTAATCATGGTGTCTCAAACATGTTATATTAGAGTGGCATTTTTTCCCTTACTTTTGAAATTCAAGGATTGCCGGGCCGCATATTATGCCACTTGATGAAAAAATGTTATGCTATAAATTTGGGGAAAATTGGACAATGTTAACACGTCGCGCCCGAAGGTCAAAGTTCAAAAATTTTGAAATTATGTTTTTCTAAGTGACAGATTGTTGCAATATACTTATTTTTCGGCAGATTTTTGCGAAACTTGGTGGGTTTGCAACACAGAAGTTACTTTGTATCTGGTAAAAATTTAGGCAACAAAAAAAATTTTCATACAAAAAAATGCCACTCTAATGTTATATTGAATAGCAAACACAACGTACTTGGGCACAAGTATACTATAATTGCGACAAGCTCCAAACACGTTATATTTGTATCCAAACAAAAAAAAAAACGGATTTTTCAGCATGTACAAATCCAAATCTGCAATAGGGAACTGTCTTCACACTAATTTTAATTTTACAAAACGTGACTTCACAGACAAGTGTCTTTCACAGAAAAGAGGCACGATTTCTTTACGGCAGCCGCATTGGGTTCGGTTGCAGTGACTTTGGTGGTGCATTCATATACCATTCCATTTTACGGGAAATTGCAATACTAACAGTGGTCGGCAGACGGAGTTTTTTTTTTTTAAATCATACTAGCAGGGTTGAACGTTGAACCTTGAAAGATCTTGCACAAACTGGGTTTAAAAGACGCTACAATTTTCAGTAATGTTCCCAAATATGTGTTCGTTTTGGAGACGTCAGTGAATAACCTTGCGTTGACGTATTCATTTCCTATATCAATACACCGAAATTTTCAATGCCTATAGAAGCCGTAAGTATATAATTCTTCCTAATCATCATGTTGACTTTGTGCGTACAAATAACTTCTACATGAACACTCTGCAAAATTTGGGAAATTTGAAATACGAGCTGGAGTCTGCTGCAGTTGCTGAACTCGTCATCTTCTTGAAGTCGGCAATCAATATGCTTCCTTGGCGTATTTGCCTGTTATGCCGTATCCCAGAAGATAGTAGTGCTAGTACTCATAAAGTTGAAACAGAACTTTCTTCAAAATCGTCCTGTCAGTCTTGTCTGAAGCTAAAACATGGGAGTCAGAAAAACGCAGCAATACCCAGGATTTTTCAAATAGAATCCTGAATCCTTTAAAGCTATTTCCTTGGCACATTATATTGCCATTTTATTCCCAACAATATGGCAGTGAATTATAATTCGGATGAAGATTATTCTACAAAACTTCAAGGCATAAGGGCGTCAATGTCTCGTGAAAACCGTTTCACGCAAAATCTTGGCAATCTAAAATTGTCGGCTGCTCTAGCTGTCTATAATTCCGGAACTCGACTTCATTTTGAAATCAGCAGTGAATGACCTTCTTGGGCCATATCAATTCTCGGGAAATATCAATGCTAGTATAGTTGGAAGGAGAAAGTATTCCAAAATCCTCCTATCCGATGAAAAGACTAGTTAGTCCGAATGTGAAAAGTGTCTTGTAAAATAAAAAAAGTCCAATGATGGGACCAATGAGCTGTGCGCTCTCTAGTTTTACACTCACTGATTGGGACCTACAGTTTTACACGGGTTCCGAACGGTATTCTTGAGAAGCTTTTTCATGGCTAAGTACTCGACAGTGTCGCCATCACGTTCTCATGTACAATAGCTGCGCACACTAACCATTGCACCACTGACGACCAAAATAGACTTGCTTGGCGCATGTGTCTGCCTTAATATTCCCCAAAAATATCACAAAAGTTATTTGGAAAGATTTTATCATGGTTCCATAGTTCCGTAAAAACTTCCATCTGAAAACCTTTAAAACAACTGAAGAGTCAGCAGGAGCTGATGTTCCCAGTCTTTCCTGTTTCCGGTTTCTGAAGTCGTTTCTGTTTTGGTGCCAGCAGCGAAGATAATTTCTTGTAATATTCCATAACATTGAAATGTTGACATTAGTCGAAAATCACTTCCGCTTGAAAACCGCTTTAAAAACAATGGAATGACAGAAACACGATGAAAATTCCTGTTTTTTTTCAAGCAGGGTCCTAGCAAATTCAGCAGTGAAGAGTATTTTATGCCTCATTTGACGGTCATCTCATTCTCAGTACATTGAAATACTGCAAGTATTCATATTGTTTATTGTTTCCCAAAATCATGGACTTGTCTCCTAAAACTCTTCCGTCTAAAACCCTCGACATAATCATGGATATCCGAAAGGCGCTTTAAGTCGTCTTAACCAAAAGAACTGGAGCAACTTAAGTACATCCTTCCTTACTGCATTTAGCAGCCGCCTGGTTTCCCAGAGCATTACAATGCTAATAATAGCCTGAAGGAGGTCGATTCATAAAATTATCCTGGCAAGCCCGAAGAACAGGGTAGATGGAACGGCGCTGTTAATTTAAGTATTTCCGAACGAACAGGCTACTGTTCCTAGGACTATATTCATTTTGAAGACGATGGTGAAGACTTTTCGGCAAATATACTCGAAACTACTGTCATGTATTGGTCGTGACAAGAGGTTTTAGTAGCTACATCCCCGCCAATTTATACAGATTCAATAAGAATCATCCCTTAGTTGCTGTGTACGATAGACCTGGACCTCATTTGAAACTGCCGGTGACGGGACCGATAAAAACGGTATAGATAACTTCCTTGCAGGAAGTTGGCTATGGAAGCAACTGTTATCTACAAAAAAAAACAATTCCATTTCCTTCCTTTTTAATTTTATTATTCGATCTTTAAGATGTTAAGTTCTGCCATAAATTTTCCTCTAGTGATTCATCTTCCCTATTAATAGAGTGACCGTTGGTGGTGCAAATATTAGTCTTCTCGATTCTTGGACATGAGACTGTTCAATTCCCGCTCTGACCACATTTCATTTTCTTTCGACGATAGTCAACACAACACCGTTCAGAATCGGTGTACAACTGTTGGTGCCAACTAGTGGTCCTAGAAATCGAAAGGGCATTTATTGTGATAAGCTCTCCCCTATCCCTTCTTGTGATGCAGTGGGCAAATAACTTTAAATTGATCGTTTTTTTTTATTTCCAGCATCTTCCATACCCTGCCCAAACCGTCTGGACCCGGTGGTCCACGTATACATTTCATGCGTATGGGCAACATCAATCCCTCGATTCACACAGTCCAGGATGTCTTTCGCTTCCATGTGATGCGTTGTGAAATCGAAATAAATACCGATGATAACTGGAATATAAGTGGAGTTGTGGAAATTATTGATTTCTCAAAGATTCCCTTTGGTTTCCTGAAACAATTCGAACCAACACTCTTCCGACAAATGGCATCTCTATTGGAATTTGGCATTCCTACAAATCTATTGGGAACACATATTGTTAACGCCTCTAGAGAGGCTCAGCTAATATTGGGTCTAGTGCGTAACGTGATGAAACAAAAAAGCTTGGTAAGAGAATGCAAAAAAGTGATGTAAAATTTCTTGTGGTCCCGTGATTATATTTCAAATTATAGTTAAATATACATCCTACTGTTGAGTCACTGCAAGAGGCTGTTGGGAAGGAGTATCTACCCATGGAATATGGCGGCTCTAATGGTTCTCTAGCGGAAGCGGAAGAGGCTTCTGAAAAACTATTGCTTAGCTTCAAATCCTATTTCGATGAAGATGACCAATATGGTGTAGATGAGAGAATGCGTCAAGGAGGGAATAGCCTGCCAGATGGCAGCGCGACTGGCTCTTTCCGGAAATTAGCTATAGATTAGATGGTTTCTATAGTATTGTTAACTTACGAACTAGTTATAAACAAATATATTGCACGGCTGATAATGTTTTATATTAGAAAATATTCGATAAAATGCCAATCATGTGTTTATCATGTTTTTACATTTATGTGCAAGATAATCAAAAAGTGTGGCAATTTAAAATTATAAGAGTGGTTGTCACTTATCTCCTTTTGATTTCATGATAACGATTTTTGGTTTCAAAGTATAATTTGTTTTCCCTCGTTATCATTTTCACAGCCATTAATCATGGATGATAATAGAGTTTTTCATAGTGGTATCGAAAAAAATTCTCTAAAAGTTAGCACTGGACAGTAGTGTACTTGAGCTAGAGGCACTAGGTTGAAGAGTCGTATCATATGCTGACGACCAGGCAATTTTAGCACAAGCAAAATATCCTTCTGTATATAAAGATATGGCCCACTCTTCCCTCAGGAGACTAACTAAATGACAATTGGCTCGGAGGCATTTTGAAGAAAATCGGTGTCATTATCTTTACCAGGTGACAGAAGGTCCCGTATAATTAGACGACCAGAAGATGTGCGCAACTTGGCAACCCTGGTAAAAGAGAACCAAAAAGTGCTAGGAGTTCACTCAAACGCATTTATGTATCTCTCGCTTCATATCTTGCTTATTTCATACTTTTTGCATAGTTTATGTAATTTTACTTCAACATGGTTGGAATTTGTACAGTTATATACAATAACACTATCAAAAAGCTGCTCGTGTATTGAAATATTCAATGAAGAGAGTAAGAGAGAGAGTAGAGAAGTACTAGGGTTTCACTCGTTTTGTTTGTTGGCATTTGAGTGAAGAGAAATTTTGACTCTCTACTTGTACATCGTTTTTGATCGATGAGTCAGCTGTTCAATTTAGTACTTGGAGAACATATAGAGAATATGCTTTCAAAGAAGAAATGGTGATAGCTGACTGGACTTCAGCAAAAATGTTCTGCAAATTATCAACTGTTTTTCACTTTTGTTTTGATGTTTCTTTCGTGGTCGCGTTCTTAATTTCGGGTAGTTTTGTGAAATATTGTATTAAAAAAGTGGTAAAAAGTGATCAATTTAACAAAAAATATAACAACAAATTAAATGCAATACGGTTATTCGGTGGAAGTAAATGAAACACGACACAAATCGTGGAAATCAATCTTCAAAAAAAGGCGAAGCATAGCGCAAAACAAAAGTGAACAAAACACATTTTCTTTTAATACACTATACTCTATATGTTTCCCAAGTCTTCCACGGAACTCGTTAGTACAAAAAGGAACTAGTGCACACTCTTAATAATATAACTCGGTGATACAAGCTTTTGGTTTTGTACTGGCACCAATTTATTCGTCATTCGTCGGCGTAAGAAATAGAAATAAAACTATCGCACAGTTCGTTACGCACGACGAATTTCGGTCGACGCACTGATTGTGTGCGTTCTCATATAAACAAATGTGCTTTATTTTCGACGACGAATATTCGCAACGTAAAATTCGTGGTTCGTCCCAATTGAGTTTCTACCTTGAGTCTGTTAGTATAGATCCATAGAATGGCAATGGTGTATATCATGGGTGCCCTATGCAAATTAAAAACCCCAACACTGACTGAACTGAATTGAAGTGAATTAAACTGAATTGAATTGATCGCACTAAATATCAGCAAAATGTATAGACCAACAGTGCAATATTTCTAAGAAAACTTTAACGACCAACAAAATTGAAAAGAAGAAATTATCAATACTGTCAACTCTCATCCAATTTCTCAAAAAAAAGAACAGATTTTTACTGTACAAAAACTTAAAGCATAGTAAAATATAGTCGTAGCACTGATATATTGAGCCTGTTTTTTTATTCCCTGCTAAACTAATTTTTCGACCACTTTGTATGGGGAGCTAAGAGATTTTAAGCGGCTCCCCATACAAAGTCGTCGAAAATTAGTTTAGCAGGGAATAAAAAAACAAGCTCATTGATGATCAATTGCACAGCGAAACTAACTGATGTTGCTCAATGGATTTCGTTCGAACGAAATTAGTACCAGCCTTTATAACAAATTTACTTCCATTTTCAGTATCTCTGGTTATTCTAAAGTTGTACATAACCAATAGTTATAGCTGTCAATTTCTAAAATATTTTAAATCTATAACTGTTAGCTTTAACCAGATATGGTCAAAATCTCCGAATAAGAAAACATTAACAATGAATTGCGAAAATATTTTTTTCTTAATAATATTTATTATCCCACTGGATACTACAACTGTTTATATTGTACTTAAAGGTGTCAAATATATTTTACCATCCCTGATGAGAGCTTTTATATCTTTTATTGTTCTGGTGTTTTTAGTTTCTACAAAAAGCTTTTATGATCTCAGCAAGTTGTTTATGAAAACAATTTGGCGAGAAGATCTTGTGGTTAAGATGTATATTAGAAGGTGGAAACATCAGCACAACTGATTTAACTTCGTTGCAACTTCGTAATTGTTAGCCCGCTTCGTTCAAACTGTAAAGTAATAAGCTTGTATTTTAATTCCCTGCTAAACTAATTTTTCGACGATTTTGTATGGGAAACTAAGCGATATTAAGCGATTTTAAGCGGCACTCCATACAAAGTCGTCGAAAAATTAGTTTAGCAGGGAATAAAAAAACAAGCTTAATATGTTGAAAGAGTGTGCATGAGTGTTTCAGTTCCACCTAATTCTCGTCCAAAGTCACTGGGCTCATTGGAGCTGTGATGCAGTTTGAATAAGTCCGTATTTGGACGTAATATGGACAAAAATGAATGAAAATTTAATTTTATGACCGATGCCGTTAGTTTTTAGTTCATGTATCAGAAATTCATATAACAAGTTTACAAGGTCAGGAACATTGTTGTGTTCGTTCACATAAAAAACTCATTTATAGCATATAACCCTGTTTCAATAGTCATAAATGCCAGTAAAATACAATTTAAAGTAATTCGCTTTCAATTCGCCTATCACTTATTCTTCTTCGCATTCTATCTATCCTGTATAAATTTTCCGACTAGGAGGTCGATCAGCTATTTTCTTCGTATTGGGCAAAATTCTGGCACAAATTCAAACTGTATCAAAACTCCAATTCGAGTTTGCTGGAACTGAATTATCAGTTAAACATATTACGCTTAGTTCCCCACACAAACTGATCGAAAAATTAATTTTGCAGGGGATACAAAAACAAAATAAAATGTATTTTTCAAATTAAAATTTTTCAAAAACAAATTTTTGTTTTCGTACGCCTACCTTTGTGTAGTTTCTTGTTGTATACGTTTGAATTGGACAACCACTAGTGTGTACAACAAAACCAACATGTTTGTTGTTGTTGCTTACAACAACTACACCACCTTATTCAATACGTCTTGGCCTTTTGATCGTAGCGACAGCTGTTGAAAATAATAACAAGAGTTGCCACACAACATTGAACTCAGTAATTGGGTTTCAGTTCCAAAGCCTTTATTAATAAAACAATAATGAGTAATATCAAGGGGTATCGATGAGGCAGCTGATCAAGTTAGTACTTAGATGCATTCAAAGAAGAAATGGTGATACGTGACTGGTTTACGTGGTGAGATTTTCACAGTTTTGCTGCCGCGTGTCAAGCCAAAAGTACAAAACACATCAGCTGGGAGTAAATTTTGCCAATTAAATCGATTAAAAAATGGGATATTCAGTAAAAAAAATCAAAATGTAATGAAGTGTTAAAGTAAAATTATTTGTGTAGATTCCAATTAACACGCAAATTGTTAAAATTAAAGATTGCTCTCATTCTCTATATGTTTTACATATAGTCCACGGTTTCCGTTAGTACATAAAACAGCTGTTGCAAACTTGTCAGTATTACTCGGTGGTAACAGAGTTAGAGCAAAATTATTTGTGTAGACCCCAATTAACACGCAAATTGTTAAAACTAAAGATTGCTCTCATTCTCTATATATTTTCCACGTATTCCACGGTTTCGTTAGTTCATAAAACAGCTGTTGCCAACTCTTGTTAGTAGTACTCGGTGGTAATACATATATGTATATAGAGTGTGTATGAGCGCTTCAGTTTCACAAAATTCTAGTCGAAATTCACGGGGCTAATGACAGTGATACAATTTGTATTTATGCCAGAATTTGGGCGTAATACAAATACAAATATAATTGTTGTGTTCCTTCAAATCAAAATTCATTTATAGCATATAAAGTTCTTTTAGAAGTCGTAAGTGCCAATAAAATCATTCTGAAAAACCGCATAGCTCCCCATACAAAGTGGTCACAAAATTAGTTTAGCAGGGAATACAAAAAAGAGTTGGAACAAATCTACTACGCCCATTTTAAGAGTGTAGTTTATAAAATTTGAAGAGAAAGAAGAACAGTTTTGGAGCCAAGTCCATATTTCACGAGCTAACAGCCTTCATTTCATTTTTGCCAGAGTGGCAAGTAGCTCGTTGGAAAGCTCGTTACAATACTTTTCAAGTGGATCATATAGTTATTTCATAGATCCCTTAACTCATTCCGTGACAGCAGCCATTTCTAGATTTGTAACCCTACTTTTTAAGGGAAAAAGCTGAATATCTTACAATGTGTTCGAGACTTCAAGATTTTTTTGATGCATTTCTCGGTCCAAAAATTCCTAATCAATGGAAATATTAAAGATCAAAGTTGTATATTTTGTTACTAATATGCGTGTTTACTGGAAAGTGCATGATGATATTTACAACTTTCTCGATCTGGTAAACTGTTTTGTATAAGCCTAAAATATAAATCAAAATATAAACATTTTGAACATTATTTTTCTTAAAGAAAATCAAAAAGAAAGAAAAAAAATTCAATACATTTTTTCGATAACTAACTTCGTTATAGATATCGCAGGTTGAAACATCGATAATCAATTTTTTTTTCAAATTGCATGTTTGTTTAAAAACTGGGTAATAATACTGTTTTTTTTGTATAGAACATTTAAGAATAAGTTAAGAAATTCAATAAATTTTTTCATTATCTCACTTAGTCATCGACATATCAAAGATCAATGGCCAGTTTCACAGTTGAAAATTCTCCATTTAAATGCCCGATGTTTGTCATTCAGATGTCATTTAATAAGAAAATTGTCTGTGAGCTTTTAAATTGAGCTTTTAAATGCCGAGTGTGAAACTCGCCCTAAAGCATTGATAAAACTTTATTATAGAAAATTTAAAAATTAGAGAAAAAAATTAAAAAATGTAATCGAAGTTTTTCGCATCACTATCTTGTCTACAACATTTTTTGGTAGTATTTTTTCAAATTCATCAGCCAGTTAAAAACTTATCGACCAAGCTCATGCTTATGAATGACAAGTCTGGGGTTCGCTTCAAGTCTTGGCTATTAGCATATATTCCCCAATAGTTACCTTGATATCGATTACATTTTAAGATATTTATATCTTTTCCTAGAAAAGAGGGTTACAAATCTAGAAATATCTGCCGGCCAGCAATGGGTTAACGGATCTACTTAACGGAACCATTTGAAAGGTATTGAAATGACCTTTCAAAAGAGCTAAATATCGGGTAAAATATACAAATAGGCCATCTGTATGTATTCGAACTTCGGAGGCCCTACTTCGGAAAGTTTCGAATTTGCTCCAAAATGTATTTACTGCTTTGCTTCAGAATACAAAGTTCTATCTCTGGTAAAAACTTGAGACAAAATCTAACGTAGTCCGTAAAGAAGATTTAAACCAACAAGTTTCTGTCTTACATCCCCATTTTTTTTTTAAATTTCTGGCAACACCGGTAAACTATCTTTTTATGGTATTTGGAATAAACAATCCAAAAGAATGATCATAATTAAAGAATGCAAAAAGCTCATAATGAACTTTAGACTGATACAGCTACTGCCAGGGAAACGTTTATATTGTAATGTTGTTTCGGAACAAAAACTTTTATTAAACAGAAAAAATTACTTTTTATTGAAATATAAACTAATTGGAAACATGTCAAAAGTTAAGTACTTCTACGATTTAATGTCCCAACCGTCTCGGGCTCTATGGATCGCATTAAAAGTGGGTAGAATTCCGTATGAAGATTGTCCCGTGGCCCTAAGAAAGTGTAAGATCTATATATGTACATTGATCAGTGGTTTCTACAAGTATCTGTATTTGTATTTTCATGTTCATGATTTCATTTTACAGTAGAACAACGTTCGGAGGAATACAAGAAAATCAATCGCTTTCAAAAAGTACCCTGCATAGTGGATGGCGACTTTCATTTGTCGGAGTCTGTGGCTATATTGAGGTGAGTTTAACTGATGTGTTGGATTTTTCAATGTTGTTGGGGAGAGTATTGTGACATCAGAGGAGCGGTGATCTGACAGGACATGTCAGAAGAAGATAAAATCAGTACACAAATTTCAGTCCACAAAATCAATGGGTCCGAATTGAATTGTCCAAATATTTCAATTACACAGTGATACAAAACAGACTAAAGTAGAAATACGTGGGAAGTGATAGTATTTTTCTTGTAGGTATTGTCGAGTGAAACAAGAATCTGCTTGAGAAATTTACCAAACACCCTCAAATTCTTGAAAACCGGTTAAAAACTGGTTTTCCAAATACGTGGGAAGTGATAATTCCCAAAGTGATAATTGTGAAATTTCCCAAACACCCCCAAAATCTTGAAAACCGGTTAAAAACAGGTTTTGCGTACCTTTGCGCAATTATAAGCCTGTAACTTAGTTGATTATCAACCGATTTTCATTTTCTCACCGGATTTAAAGAGAAGAAACTTAGGCCTTTCATACGATATATACATTATTTAAGAAAATATGAGAAGTCTGTGTGTATTTGTCCAGCAAACAGATATTTTTTTAAATTTTTTTTCGCCATTTATCAACTTCGGCGATGATTTCACACATTATTTTTATAAAGAAACCTTAATAATTTTGAATTTATTCAAAAGAAACATTTCCTAATGGGTAAAACGAAACTTTGTTTTTAAAAATCCGGTATTAATTGACTGAATTATTGAAGTTTTTATTAAAAGAGTAGCGACTGGCAAAACATTCTCACGAAACAAATTTAAATAAGATCGGTTGTGTTTTTCGGAGTAGTCGTGTCCACCAGCCGTCCACATACCTCCAACTTTCGCATATTTTTAATAGCACAGTGGCGCTTGACAGAATGTTAGGGTTAAATCTAAATAAATAAATGGCATTTCGCATTACATCCCATGAAGGAATTGGGGAGAGCTTCTCACAACCAGTGAACTGTGCGCTTTCTAGTTGTATACTCACTGATTTAAACTGATTCACTGGCTTAAATCTACTTTACGGATATAGCTCAGAATTGTTCTCAAATTTTTGCCACAGATAAAACCTTATATTCTGAAAATTATGAAGCCTAGTCCAAACTTTCGGAGTAACGGGGCTCCGAAATTCGGATATATACATACATACATGCATATACATATATTGACATATTTTTATATTTTTCTTCGGATCAGCTCTTTATACGGCTCGTCACAAAACGCATTAAAAGTCGATATCTCGATAACCAAGCGAGTTATCGATCTTTTTTTTTATATATTTCTTTTACAAAATATTTCTCATATCGAGAAGTTTGTCAATATCATACACTTGCCTGTAAACACGCGTAATAATAAGCAACAAAATATACAAATTTGAGTTTTGGACCAAACAACGTACTAATTGAAATCTTGAAGTCTTGGCTATTCCCTGCATTCGACGTAGCTAACGAATTTTTAGTTATTTCCCTAACTACCAATAATTACCATTAACTACCCGCCAGACTACCAGCAATGATTTACACTGACGAATTTAACATGGGGATGTTATTGACGGTAGTCAGTGGCTACCCTCTGTACTACCATGTACCATGCAGATCGCTAGTTACATGGAATTGACGAAATATCTAACAACATTGTTCTAACTACTTGACTAGTAAAATCCGCTTGATGAATTCGCCGGACCATAATGAATTAATGCTATGAATAAATCTTTTTCAATATCTTCACCACATTCTTTTTCTACATTTTCAAACTTCTGCACAATTTGTTCCTTTTCTTTCTTTAATAAGCGTTTCATTTGTCGTTTTCTAAATATTAAAATTCACTTTTTTATACTTCTAACCCCCGTACGCTGTCACGATGACACTTCTACGAAAGTTTAATACCAACTGACGCAAACACAAAAAAACAAAGCAACCAAACAATCATATCGGGATAAAATCAAAAGGCGAACTCTAGCATTACCTGTGCCCACTCAAGTAACTAGTCAGGCTTTTCGTTAACGAAATAACTGACTACATATAGCCACTAGCTACATTTGAAACTGCAGGGTAGCAACTGACGCCAACACACAAAACAAAATACTCAAACAACCAACAAATCATAACGGGATAAAGGTTCAGTGCATGGTTTTTTCCTTGTTTTCATACTTATAATAATCAAAAGGCGAACGCTAGCATTATCTGCAGCAACTCAAGTAGGTAGTCAGACTTTTAGCTAACGATATAACTGACTACATACAGCCACTAGCTACTTTTGAAACTGCAGGGTTAGTCTAGATTTGCAAATACTTACGTTAGTATTGAGCACATTTACAGATATTTGTTTTTTTTTTTCTGAAAAAGTAAGATTAAAAATCTAGAGATGGTTGTCGTCTCGCAATGGGTTAACCCAGGGCCTTCCATATATGTGTATACGTCATTTTAAAGGTACATATTGTAAAGAGCTTTCCCAAGAGTTATGTATCGATTAGATGTCAAAACAATAAAATTAAGTCAATATATATGGATATCTATGAACTTTGGAGGGCCGTAACTCGGGAATTATGGATTTGACCCCAAAGTTTTTTTCAAATTCAAACACCTATAATAAAAGGACAAAGTAAGGTAAATTTGTACCAAATATTGCATACTATCGAATCTTGTGCAATGACCACCCTATATTTCTTCCGACGAGGGCTACCTAACTTAGTGCAGGCGATACTGATTAGTGACGTGTGATTTGACATTAAAATGCTTCTTAAAAAACCGTTCGGAACGGGTGGATAACAGTAGGTCCCAACCATTGAGTGTAAAACTAGAAAGCGCACAGCTCACTGATTGCGAGAAGCTATCCACTGCCCCTTCATGGGAAAATATTTATTTATTTAATTTTAATTATCGCGACGACCAGCCAGCTTGTCAACAAACTTTTGTATGGGAGGTACTGGAATAGGCGCGTCTAAATCCTAAACTATCAAAAGCAGATTGTTATTTGATAAAATATTTGCCAGCACCAAACATTATTGTATTCAGTTGTACTTGATTTATTATGTCGACCAGCTAGGCAACCGTCAAACGTTTCCTATAGAACCTATAGAAAAATGAACAATCGAACGTTGCACAGTGGGATTTCTTCATACAAGCCGCGGCAAAAATTAGAAGGAATCGAGCTAGGGCTTTGAAATTTCGCACACATCTCTCATATTGCTAAATTAGAAAACAAAACAAGTTTTTGTTCAAATCCGCCTACAACCACGCCTACCTCCCATATAACATAAAATAAAACATCGTTGTATTTTCCTCATTTTCATATCTATGTCAATAAAAATTACTGCCAGTGCTTGCGTTTGATTCCTCAATTATATTAAAGATTTAAGTGCCACGCCCAACGCCCATATACAAATTTTAATTTTTCAAAATTTTCGAAAACACAGATATAATTCTTTGTAGTTTGTGATAGATGTAAATCAGCACTTACATCTATATAAATAACTATAGCCTAATGTGTTAGCTGAATATTTGCATAAAAATTAGGGGGCCATAGTTTACTGTTTTTTTTTAATTAACCAATCATTCCAAATAAAAGTCAAATTTGTATTATAAAATTATCGAAATTTATTAATTTTTCAGCATTTCTCAGTGCATACTTTTAGGGATATGATATACAGCTGTAAAAAAAACTTTAACTAACGTTTCTATTATCGACAGCATTAAAACACATGTGCCTAAAAGTATACACCATTTTATATGGTGTTTTCATCCATTTTTGTTATGAAATTTCGTGGCATTTTTTTTATAAAATTTATAACTTTGTTCAACAGTATAAAATATTGTGGGAATTTTATTTATGAAATCAAAAGAATACACTTCCACCTTTCACATTTTAGCAACCAGACCACAACGATCGATAACGACCACCTTTTTTTAGTCCAAGAAAAACTAAAAACACTTAGTTTTTTGAGTGTCATCATAAAAGCATGAATATATTTTAATCTGTTATTGTTATTCAATTATTTTTTCTTAAAACTTAATGTAGAAATACCATACTTTTCAAATATACATATTCCAAATCGATTCGACAAAAAGAAGTTATGTTTCCAGCCCATTGAAATGCATGAAAATCTGAGGCAGGTTACTGCAGAGTTTTATTTTGTTGACTTTGTCGCGTTTTTTTGTACAAGAACAGAATTTGTTGAAAAAAACTAATGATTTAATTCTCTTAATTAAACAATTCTCTACAAAACTGCATCATTACATTTTTGATATTTGACACTCGAAAAGGGTATTTTTGCCGGCAAAATCCCTCTGTGCGTTGTATCGATAACTTTATAACTTAACTACTTGTAATTTGGAAAATTTACAGATTTGACCAAAACAAAAAATAAGCAAAATTTGTTTTCGATAACTCAATTATTTACTCGATCAGTAAACAAACAATAGTTATCGAATTTTTATATTTTTAAAATCGATAAGGTTTTGAAAACTACTCTTTCTTATGGAAACTTGTCTTTTCGACAAGTCACTTAGCTATCGATGTATAGGAAGTTGAAATTTGGAAAATCGGTTGTGTAAATAAATACCGCGGAAAAGTATTTAATTCACGTACCAGACGCCAGTTATACCACAGAGCAATAGTAGGTTATACCCCAATATAACAGCTGTTTTTTGGACTAAATAATAGCTGATGTGGCGAGGCGACAGTTTGGTATTCGAAATCTAGCTTTCTAGCTATCGTGAAATCTATTTATCGTGCAAGAAATTACCTTTACGATTGAAAATATAAGGATTTCCCTTATTTTCCATGTTTGGAATTCCATTCTAGATATTTAGCCGACAAGGGTCAATTCTGCGAAAAATTATATCCCAAGGACTTACAAAATCGTGCCAGAGTTGATGAGTTCCTGGAATGGCATCATTCGACGTTGCGCTATGGTTGCGCGTTATATTTTATGCATTTGTGGTTACTACCTATGAGCGGCTTGGCAGAAATGCCATCAGACGAGAAAATCGCCAAGTTGCAAAAGGACATGGAGAATAATCTGAAGTTAGTGGAGAAAATATGGTTGAAAAATTCCTCCTTTGTAACGGGCAACAATATGACAGTGGCCGATCTCTTTGGGGCCTGTGAAATCGAGCAAACAAGTATGAATGATTTGGAAAACTCGAATTTTTTATTTACTATTTTCTTTTTCTTTCGACAGAACTTTGCAAATATGATGTTAAGGAAAAATTCCCCAAAATATCGGATTGGCTGTCACGGGTACGTGAGGAATCCAACCCATTCTTCGATGAAGGTCATAAATTTATCTACAAAAAGGCCAAACTTAGCAAGTAAAAAGACTTGAATCCATTTACAGTTTAGCTAAGGAAAAATAAAAAGATTTTATGTTTATAAAAAATTAAATTTCAATCTCTTTGGCTAAATTCTTATTTTAACATTTATACTACTGAATTAATCAATGTCCAGTTTTCTAAATGAACCCTCCATGCCAAATAGAGTTTCCACATTTAAGGGCCTTCCAGGTCTCAGTTTCTCATTTGTACAATATTCAGCTTCTTCTTCGAAAAACTTCTTATATTCTAACAACTTTTTTTCCCATGTATCCAGGACATCTTGAATGGTACCATTACTGCCACCATATTCAGCTGGCAAACAGTCTTGAGGTATATAATCATACAGGGATTCATATTTTGAATGGATGTGGAACTAAAATGAGACAGAGAGACAAAGAATATCATCAGAAATTTTCAAGTCATTCACAAGCCTTAAAATTCACCTACTCGTTGCTTTATCTTCTCACTCATCAAACTCTTGGCAATGGAT